>OZ059804.1:11210911-11810911 GCA_964057025.1 Standfussiana lucernea
CATTAAAACGAAAACGTTTTTATTACCTTCAGTTTGTGACTACGATTGCTGTTTACCTAGAACTCGCCTGGAAATCGATGGATAACGGTGGGTGAGACGATGACAGCTGCTGGAAAAAGCACACTTGGGAGGGATACACGTTTAATCTCACTCTAAAATTTAACAGGTTAAATCAACACTGAACGTCGGTTCAGTGTTGATCACATCAATTCAGCCTATCACAGTCCACTGCTAGACAGCGTCCTCAATTCAGAATACTAACTGAAAATTACAGTTTAGCCAAAATTGAATTTTCAGCTAGTATTCTAAAGTTGCCGGTACGAGCATTAAAACACCAAAATCATCCTTTTGGAATCAAATTAGTTGATTCGAAAAAGATGATTTTGGGCCTATTAATTTACGTATTTATAAAACGTAACCATTCTCAAATCATCACTTACCATACTCCCAACTATTTCCAGTACACATTCGGCGTCAACGCATGGAAACAATGGGTGATGACGAAGAACGCCGAAATAGAGAAGAGTACGATACGACGGAAGCCATTCAAGTCGGAGATCCTACAGTTAACTGCCGACGAACTAAACTACTCGCTTTGTCTATTCGTGAAAGAAGTACGGAAGCCGAACGGGAGTGAATATGCGCCGGATACTATTTACTATTTAGTTTTAGGTGAGTTTAATAATTCTTTTAAAGATTCTACTAAAAATTTTGGCCCAACATGGCAATTGACTTCTTAACGTTCATTTTGTAAGACGGACATGAGATAAGTTATGCAATCCATGACAGCTAAATGTTAGTCTATTTTCATTCCGCATATACCAGATCGAGGATGAAAAAAGATTGCATGTAGCGGAGATGAGAATGACGAGGTGGATGTGTGGTGTGACAAACGGATTAAGAGTGTGTACGCCGTATGGCATTTCATACGAATTATCCAGTCCTTATTTTTCGAAACGATTGAACCGATTTTAATGAAGCTTCACACACATAAGCAGGATACATAGGTCTAAAAAGTTAGTAGAAACCATTTTCTAAATGCCTTATATAAAAAAAGATAATTGGAAATTTCTGTTTCTATGGAAAAATTAAAATCGGTCTAATTTAACTGTAACACAATTTTGCGTAAATGTTTTCTACCAACTTTTTAGATCTATGTATCCTGCTTATAGGTATGAAGTTTTATTAAAATCGGTTCAGTCATATCGAAAAATAAGGACTTGAAAATTTGTATGAAATGTCGTACGGCGTACACGCTCTTAAGTAAGGAATGAGTATAATAGAGGAAGTTTGAAAGTGGCGCCAGTTACTGAAAAGTTAAAAGGGAATCGACTGTCTTGGTGTGTGCATGTGAGGAGGAGGGTAGAATCACAAGTGACTAAAAGAGTGATGAATATAAATGTTGATGGATGGAGAAAGAAAAAGGAGTAGATAATAGTGTGCTGGTTGACAGGGGAGAATGGAAGAAAAAAACGTGTTGCGACTACCCCGAGTAACATGGGACAAGGGAGGAAGATGATGATATACTAGATCCAAGCTTGGATGCAGGGTGCAAAAGGTATGATATAAGTATGCATCTTATCTAGTCATACATAGGTATATCGAGTGCTGAGATGTGTTTCGCCTCTCCAATACAGATATTGAGTCGACTCCGCACATTTGACTTCGTGTTACTGGAAGTTCTTGCGACACGAATAAATGGACTTAATAATTTCTCAAATGTACAATATTTGATTTTCAGGTATACAACAATATCTATTCGAAAACGGTAGGATAGACAATATATTTACGGACCCCTACTACGAGAAATTCACGGACTGCTTAGACGAGGTCGCGAGGAAGTTCTCAGTTTTATACAATGACTCACGTAAGTATTGTTTACGATGTTGCTTTATTTTCTTGCCTCTTGTGTTTGTTCGTGCCTTTGTGTATGTTGTTCGTGTCTTATATTATTGTAAAATATATGAACCCTAGTTATTGTGTCTTTCGAATAAATATGGAGAAATCATTCCATATGGTAATTCCATTTGCCGTATGCTGTAAAAGGCGACTGAAGAATGTTTCGTTACAAAATATAACCATAGAATAAGCTATATTGTAAAAGAGTTGTGTTACAATTTTGGTGTACAATGAAATATAATTATTCTATCTATATCAATAGTACACCCACGTTTCGCCATTTATGTATAAGTCCCATGTAGAAGGGGACGGCGCTCTAACTTTGAATATACCATATGTCGGGCATGCCACCGTCCGGGAGAATCGATCTATTCCATCAGCCCAGCACATTTTTAGACTCAGGGCTGCTACTGAGAAACAAATGTATTATTCCAATAACACTGAGTTTTCCCAGCGACCTTTATTATGGATCAGCTTAGATGACACTTTTTCTGATAACCCTTGTCTGTTTTTCCAGACACTGCTTGTGATTACGAGTACAGACGACTTTTACACAGCAAGTTTATGAAGTCTACAAATCTTTGTCCTCTGTTTCCAGAATACATAGTAACTCGAGTGGAAGAGGAACACTTGTGGGAGAGCAAGCAGCTGGGCGCGCACTCGCCGCACGTCCTTCTGTCTACACTCATGTTCTTCAATACGAAACATTTTAATTTAGTGGTGAGTTTTACAGATATGTAATTTGTGTGCTACCTGTGGGAACACCATAGGTAGCTAACAAATTAACTAGAAACACTAGCAAGGGTTAACATTAATAATAAACACCAAATTATCTGTAAGTAGATGAATCACTTTAAAGGTACGTGCATTCGCTGCCCGGGATGACTGGAGACTAGTCGACCCGGAACCTTAAAGCTCACGCTCACGTTTATTAGTATATCACATCCATAGTGGTCGTGTACACTATTTTATCACCACTGCGCTATGAAGGTAAACATCGTGAGAAAACCGGCATTGTCCTAGAACAGAAAATACGAGCGCAGCGACACCTTGGTAGATTACGTCCCTCTCCCTCGCACACTGAAGAGACCAGTGACCTAACTGTGAGAACATTATAAGATGATACCAGATAAGCAGTGATATATCATAGTCTAGTTGTGTGACCGTCGGACTGCCAAGTCATAGGTCACGAGTTCGAACCCCAGGCACGCACCTGGCGATTTTTCGAATTCATTTGCGTATCGTATTATATCAACAGCTTCGGTGAAAGTAAAACATCGTGAGGAAACAAAACATGTCTGAGGGATATTTCTAGACGGCATGTAAAGCCAAGTCAGAGGCCCATGGGCGGGATATACTCTGACACTAGGTTAGGCAATAACTACACGAAAAAGAAAGATAAGATTATTACGATTGTCTATATCACTTTAGGCCTTTTGCTTTTAAGGCCAGAATTTTCTATTTTTAGTACATCTCATAAAAATTTTGTTCACCTTGTTTAAAATAAAACTAATGTCATGGTAAACTGTTACAGACAGTGGAGGAGCATATGCAGTTATCGTTCTCCCACATAATGAAGCATTGGAAGAGGAACCCCAACCAGCCCGGCCAGGCGAAGATACCTGGCTCAAGGAATGTCTTGTTAAGGTTCTATCCCCCACAATCCGCATTAGGTTCGTATTGCACTTATTATTTCCCATATAACGAAACGAAACGAATATATATTTTTTTTCCCAAGGAGGAAGACTAGAAAACTACGGATAGCTATGTGCCAGCTGAAGTAGAATACTGATTTAGTGTTTATTCTTTATCTTAATGTTCTTTTAATTACTCCCGGTTTGCCACTCGCAAACGCCATTTTGTCGAGAAGATTAATCTCATACAAATAAGACCACTCCTGTAATAACACAAAATAACTCGACCCATATCTAATTGCAGAAGCAAATTCAAGAAAGAAGAAGGTGTATGAACAGCAAGAAAACGAGGAGAATCCACTACGGTGTCCTGTCAAACTATATGAATTCTATATTTCGAAATGGTATGTTATTTTCTTACTCGTACCCGGTTTTTGAAAGACTGGGTAACCCTAGTGATTTGTAAATTATCTGCTGTCGAATCTCATATTAGCTGTCGTAATTGGCGGACCATATTAGTTTGTTTAATTATATTGAAATAGTCTTTCAAAAATCGGGACTGCATGGCTTGACAAAGCCGGTGTTTTAACATTACAGTTGAATATCATAAAAGGAGAGGCCTATGTGCAGTTTAGGACAGCAAACAACCAATAAAGTTGAGGTTGCGTCCATGTGCAATGCTGTGTGTTTTTGTTGGTAAAACGCGACTGCAGAGTGCTCTAGGTTACTCATACTGCTCCTAGGATTACTTGGCGGTGTTTCACAACTCTATGAGCAGCCCAGATATCCGTTTGTTGAAGAGGTGTATAAGAAGGCTTATATTCAGCAGTGGACATTTATAATGCTTGTTAGTTCATAAGAAAGCGCCGGGGTAGTAGTTAGTGACCGCAGATTTTATCTACAGCATGTAACAGAAAAGGTATTATACTTAACCCAAATGTATGGGGCAGTTGGTTATTTTTTCGCGATTAGGTGTTGGTCCCATGGAGATAGTCAGTTTGATGATCTGTACTTCTGTAGTACACTATACCTTTTCTGTTAAACGCTGTACACTTAGATTTAAGAAAGAAATCCCTAAAACCCGGCGCAGGGTGGAGTGCACACACAGGATACAAAGTAAATACTTACAAACGTAAAGTTGAAGTTAATTTTGTCTTAGCTGTATTCCTTCTCAAGTCCCGCACTCTGTAAATGATAGCAAGGGTCAGCGAGTAAGTTTTTGTTTTCTCCTCCGGATTTGACTGTGTTGAAGAGTTATTAAAGTATCAGTAAATACACCAAGTAGTAAATAACGAAAACTTAATCAGTCGCATCTCTGCTGCTACTAAGATCTGTCTGACCCATACTTTCAGTCAAAAAATTTGTAAAAGGGCTGAGCTAACACAAAATAACAATTGTAGACACATAGAAAGCTCTAAATATATCCTCCGTGGGTGCACCACCCTCTCCCAGTAGGGCCTACCCAGCTCACCACTCCACTACCAATGATATTATAGTCTATTTTCCAACAGTCCCGAGTCGGTGCGAACTCGCAACGACGTGTTCTACTTACAACCGGAGCGGTCGTGTGTGCCGGACTCGCCCGTGTGGTACTCCACGCAGGCGCTCAGCAGGCAGGCGCTGGCGAAGATGCTGCATCGCGTCAAGATGGTCAAGGAGATCAATATCGCGCTGCTGACCAGCTAAGGTGAGCGGGGTACCAGAGAAAAGGAGGGAACACTCAACAAGATGAGCGGGCCGTTTTTGCGTGGATATGACGCATATTTTCCCCTAACTCGTTCTTTTTGTTTTAAATGCTTTTTCTTCCTTCTCTTTCTAATCAGCTTTTGAAGAGGTCACCGCCACTTGTGTATGATAAGATCATCATCCAAGGGCCAAAAAGTTCTGAAAAAGACTTTTTATGAAGGCTGGTCACAGTGCGAATGCGTCCTTTCCCATCACCCGTCAGCTTCATTTACCTTGCCCTACCATCATAAGATGGAAATAAAGTTTCTCTTAGTAAAGTGTACGTTACTATTTTTAAGTGACGACCGCAACAACTAGATTCAGTGTTGTAATATTTTTGTTTGATTTTTTTTTTTCAGAGCACACCCCCAGTCTGCAAACGGCTTTGAAACTAATGCAGCAATGCGACGCGAATTACTGGCACGGTCCTACAGACTTTATTTACCGGACATTTGCGAGCGTTGGCGTCGGGTGGCGAAGACAAATACATCCGGCCCAGCGTCAGTAATCACTTATCAAATCTGTTGTTGTGGTGACATGTATATTTTTTCTACTTTGTATATCAGTCTGCGTTACGGACGGCGAACATTACTTTAAAATAAATAGTTTATATTAGATTACTTTTTATAACATTGCAATGTTTTAGTCGTAAGTTTCTGTGCGGGACTGTTTATGTATGTACAGAGGTACTAGTTGTATCGTTTAATTCACAATTAATGTTTTATTTATCATTATCCAGTTTTATTATGTAACGCTGATCTAATTAAAGGTCTAATTGTGTTATTCGAATCATAAAAAATTGTAAATACGCCAAGCGAAACAAAAATCACAATGTAGTTTCGGAAATGTGTGATACGTTCTCTCATAGTAATAATTGGCGACTCGGGCTTTACCTTCCTCAGTGCCAGGAACTAAGAATTTTATAATTGCCCTTGTGTAATATTTGAATATTAATATTAGATAGATATAAGTTATGAAATTCCATATGTTTTTTAGTGGCAAATGCACTCATTTGTTATAGTAGTATTCATTTTATAAATTGGGGAAATGATATAATATCTCTCAGATAGAAATTTTTATTGAAAATATTATAGCTTAGCAAAAGAGTCAGATTCGTATTATATTTTAAGTATAATGGCGTCAGTTGTAAGGTTTAGGTTTAACGCTGTGTAAAAAAGAATACTGATTCTCTAAAACTGAGTCTTTTATTTTGGAATAACCTGAAAGATACGGTCAGCAACGAAAGTCGATTGATACATAAATTGACATAAAATTATTCAATACGCCATTTAAACATTGCGTGTTTAGATGTGCTAATTCAATGTTACATTTCGTTTTTTTTTTTGACATTGAACAGAAGAGTCAATCGACTTACCCTTTCTTACCTGTTGCGTGAATTCGGGATGTAGATGATGACTACGATCGACGTCTGAGCGCACGCAACAACCTCTGCCTGCATACATTGAACATCAAACAACTACACTTTTAGGCCCTTTAGCTTTCAAAAGTTCTAAAGGGCCCTACAGAGTCACGCCGAGAAGCGTGAATGTGATTGGTTTCTCGCCATCTCGTTGAGAGAAGTCTCAGCGAGTCTTCTCGCCGAGACTTCTCGCGTGAGTCTGTAGTGCGTAAGGGTTGAACGTCGTCTAGTAGAGCGGGAACACGTCTGCTATCACTATAGAAAATGTGCTGCCTTGTTGAACAGAGTGGTCGCAAGTGCTACTGCTGAGCATGAGGTTCGATTCCCTTGTCGGTCAGTGTGATTGGGTTTTTCTATCAGAATTTTCTCAGTGGCAGCCCTGAGTGAATTTCTGTACACTATACTCTGTAGCTATAGATGACCTACATACTAGTCTAAGTAAAAATGGATTATTTGAACTTAGCAGCGAAAGTGTTAAGATCTTGGTCCCGGCTGTCATTTGTAGATCTGACAGTAGTTACAGGTATTATATAATGTGGTCAGTGGCCCGAAAGTCTTACAACTAGTCCTACCAAGGGTATCGTACTAAATGGGTTGTGGAGGTCAGTTATGCAGTCGCTCCATGTAAAATACTAGTATACAGCTGTATCCGGTTAGACTGAAAGCCGACCCCAACATAGTTGGGAAAAGGCTAGGCAGATGATGTAAGTGTAAGTATTTGAAAACTACAGTAGCACATGTGGGATTTACCGAAATCCGAAATCAAAACCTCTTTCTTTGATTGCAGTCGGAATTATTCGAAACTAGCTGACCGGCGCAACTTCGTCTGCGTAACATTTTTGATTATTGCTCCGCTCCTATTGGTCTCAGCGTGATGGTATATAGGCTTCCTCGATAAATAGACTATCCAAAACTACAATATTTTTTCAATTCGAACCAGTATTCCTGAGCAAAGACTACTATATATATATGTTCCTGAGATTAGCTCGTTAAACCAAACGCTTAATAATATTATATATTAGAGATTCATTTGCAGGAGCAAGAGGATAGTGAATGTAAGACATGATTTTGGACACAATGTACAAATCCCTTGTGTAGTTCTGCTGCAGTTTCGTCGTAGAATAGCACAATTCTAAATCCTTTATCTCATCATGAAAGATGTTCGTCAAGACCAAGCCACAACTGTTATCACTCGTTTCTGTCCTGCCATAGGGTGATCATCATAATTTTAGTACATCATCAAGAATTTGCTGGATCAAACAAATCAAAAAATGTACGGCCATAGTTTCACGCAAAGAGTAGAATGTACCAAAAGGCAATCATCTTTCACCCTACAAATAAATTACCATAGAAGTTTCTATTTTCTTTGTTTTATGTCGAGTATCGAGAAGGTATTCTCGACGAGCTATCACTTACAACCCTATTCTTTGTCCGGGAATGACGTGAACGTGAATCTTTGATCTATTGTTTGTAAACTGCTCTCATTCAAGGTTTGAATACTATTGAAATCTTCTTTATAAAGAAATGGCTTGTATACTAGACAATCTTTTTAGTGTATGTCTATTAAAATATTTAAGACTTTTTTAAACCAGTTAGTTATTATTTTGAGGCCGATAACAGGTTCAAAGACAAATAAAATTGTAAGCATGCGCCTTCATCCACGAAAATCTTCAATGAAACTCGTATTTACCAACCAAACAAATTCAAAAATACTTGCGGCAGCATAGGGAACTAATGGTATCTCTCTTTCACACACATAGAAAAAGCATGGACTAGAAAGTGACAGCACAAATCCCCAAGCAACGATATTTACTAGCCAAGCTATAATTATGTGTGGTGTAGAGAAAGAAATAAATTATCAAGTGTTTTAAAAATTTATTTTCAATATCCCTTTCTAGAGATCGATGTTATGTGCGACGCGTTTCGCAATATTCAAACCTGCAGTAAATCAATACAGTTACCTTCGACTAAATCACAAAACGTTTGTTGTTTATCGAAAGACGTAAACAACAACTGAAAAAAAAATACAAGATGAATGATTTGAGTGTATCATGATCGCCATTACTATGGGCATTATTAAATTAACGGTGCAAAGTGTGTGACTGTGTCAAGGCGTAATTAATGTAGGAGTATCCTTTCTTGAAGGTTTGCTATTTTATTTATAAAAAGAACGTAATTTTCTTTCAATTTTGGCGGGAGTCCTGGCACGTTGTATCACGGTTGTCGAATGGCGATCTGTCACCTGTCGCCTCCTGGCCTCTTCAACGCCGATATAAGTTCATGTTTCAGTGGTTCTCAGTAAAATTAGCAGTGTAATAGTGAAATTCCTGGTGCACAACCCATGTGGACATTCGACGATGCGTCGCGATTAGGCGGGTCGGATATGGATAGTGGTCGAGCGTGCCCAAGTTACGAAGCCGGGTTCGACGTGTGCGATCCCTTGGGGTCAGTGCTGGATTGGTCTGGTCGTGAGCCAGCGCGTATACTGCGGCGTCGCTGCCGCAGCGAAGGCGTGGACCGCTCGCCGTACGAGGATGTGAGTCGCGAGGCGAACCGCTACGCGGACGGTAACTGTCGCTATCACCGAGCCCTACCCAACAAGAGCCATTTCACGCTGAACAACATCGAGCCGCACTACACGGCCTCGAGATTTCGTCAAGAGTGCTCGCTGCCGGCCGCCGAGAACGGTGACTACGTTATGGCTCATGAGCAGGACAGGTACCATGGGTGAGCACCACAACATAACCTATACGCTTGTAGTGCTTGGACACTGCTCGGTTATCTAACCTAATGTCAACAATGGTTAGGTGAAGTAAAGGAATGCATGCTATTTATATCTCTTCTATTTCTGCAAACAGGTGTTATTCTCAGATCTAATGACAAAATTGCAATGACAGCATAATTCAAATCCAAAACATTCCAAAGATAACAATAACATTACAACAAATTGCTTTATTTATCCGCAGTTACCAGCCAGGAAGATCAAAATTATACCCAAAAAACCCAAGCCGATCTTTACTAGTTACAACACTCTCCAATACTAAAGTTGATGACCGTTTGCCCAAAGTTGAGGAACTGCTAGAAAAAGTTGACCAGGAAATGATGGAGCTACAGGCAACAAAACAGCCCTTGAAATCAATACTCAATAACCCATTACCAAGTTCACCACTTCACAGTATACTCAAAAAACCCAAGAACAAACAGGATTTGAAAGCTAATCTAGAAGGTCGGAGAAGGCAGAGGGCTGCCAGCGAATCTGACAACTTGTACTGCAGTTTTAACATAGCATCTCCCATACCGGGATATGACAAGTAAGTTGTTATTCTTATCTGTTATCATTGTGGGAACCATGTAATCAACTGTGAAAACAGCAATTTGATTTATTCAATAACTTTATTTTGCATGTAATGGAATACTTGACAATACAAATTGAATAAATTGATTTGTCTTTCACAATTAACAGAGGTATTGTGCATGTTGGAATGCTATTTATTTTGTGATTAATGTGTTAAGCTTGTTTATTGTGGAGCCAGAAGGAATACTTGGTAATATTTCATTCTTGTAGTCAACGGTTAAAATTAATATAATTTGACTGGAATTTTTACTATGAGGAAGTGAATCTATTGGTAGAATCAATTGTTTTTTTAGGTTATACACATGCTCATATACTTATAATGATATTGTTTTATGTACAAATCCTAGAGTATTTATATACCGCTTGTCACTGTGCAGTATCAGTATCTTATCAATATCTCAGTTTATTTTAATTATATCATGGATTTTTCAGATTTATACAGTTGGTCTTCATGAGACTTAATAGACAGATAAATGGCTAAATTTAAAATTTAAAAAAAAGTTTGGGACGGTGTAATAATATTTTTTTTTTGCAAAAATTATAAATTGGATGTAAATGTCAAATTATCTGTCCTTATTATGAAAGGTCAAATTATTGTAAGCATTTTTTATCTATCTAGAAAAGAGAACAGATTATGTAACTATATAGGAAGTATGTTTATGTACCTAAATATTTGCAGAATCTTGCAAAAAATTATTATGACCTTTAGGCTATTGAAAATAGATGATATTTTAGTGTGTAGGGAAAGGTGATGATTTATTTTAAAATAGTGACACCCACACAGGGCTCTGTCTATTATTAGCTGTTATGTAGGTCAGTATGTTAAAAGGATTATATAAGGTGCTTGTTCACTGTATCGGCTCAGTGGATTGGAAACAATATAGTCTTCACTTTACTGCTATCATTACTTGATCCATCCATATTATGTATGGAGATATGAATTTTATAAATATGATAGTATTACCGTAGACTGTATGATTGTTACTTTTTAATGCCTTAATGGTCGAAGGGATTTTGCTGAAGTTTGGTATACAAGTAGACCATGACTTGGGTTACAACATAGGATACATTTTACCCTATTGAGTATGTTCATATGGGATAATTTAAGACCTCTATGCAAGTGAAGCTGCAGCCCTAAGCTAGTTATAATACTTAAATGACCAAATTACTTTCTCCTGAAATGGAAAAGTTCGTTTTTGCAAAACTTGAGTAATTTAAAAACTAATGTTTAATATATTTATTTCAGTACTTATTTGAATTAGTAATGTAATTTCATTAAGCAATGAAAACGTTTTTTTTTTTTTTCATAATTTAATTACAATAAATATGATGTTATTGTGTACGTATGGTAAAATCATAGGCGGTATCATACTTTGTGGCCACAAATCATCATCATTTTATGCCCACAGAATGACGAATGTTTGGTAATGACGCGCGTACGAAAATAATATTGACGCAAGCGGTATTACACGCTAATTTGAGCTCTATTTATATGAGGAGTAGGTTAAAAGTCAATGTAGGGACTTTTTTAAATTTTAGAGTTAACCAATATCAGGGCTATAAACCTTTTACTTGAGCTACCTACTTCTAAATCTGGCATGGTTTTATACCTCAGGGGGTCTTAAATGTCCAGTTTAGCAGAACACAGCTAATATGTTGAATTATCAATTTGTGACCATTTTTCGAATTGTAACGCAATTCATATTATTATCCTATTATGTCCTGCTAAAGTGGCCATTTTAGACCCCCAGATCCATTTATATTTTTTTAAAGAAGAACCTAGTTTGTTGGTTGATGTCTGTTCTGCAAACCTCATGAAAGTTAAGAGAGTTATTTTAAGATTAATTAGTGTTGGGAATTAGCTAATCAATCATACATTTTCCACAGCCATCACAAAATTGAAAATAGACTACGCCATTATAAAATTACCAAATCCTAAATGCAAACGCTCAACCAACTCGTGTCAGCCGCGGTCATACAACGCGGAAACGAGATGAAAGCGTAGGCATAGAATTTAAGAAATCCCTTACTGACGTACTTGACTCCTTGCACGCACGTTTTATGAGCGCTGTTGCCTTATAGTATTGGCGTTAGTATAGAAATAAAAATAGCCTTTATTTACTACTATCGTTCAAAAATTAACATAAGATTAATCTACTTTGTAATAGTTCTTATAGGTATTTTTCATTACAAGTATAATTATGTATGTATAACTAAGCTCATTTATATTAGTAGTAGTCGCTTCTGCGGCGTAGGGCTCCTAAACCGTTCCATACATCTCTTTAACGCGCCTCACGCATCCATAAGGGTCCACCTCCCTGGTTGAAGATGTCTCTTAAATTAAATTCATCGATATCTAAACAGAATAAAACTAAACAAAAACCAGATTTGAAGATTTTTAGCGGGTTGACAGCAGGTAGAGGAGTTTCGCTAGCTAATAAAATTTGTACCTGTAGATTTTTTTATGCATAGCAAATAACTCACTTTTTACCTCTCACAAAATACGGGCTTTGGACGTGGAGTTGCGGACACCAGCCCGTTATATTATACTACCAACTCACTTTTTATTCTCCACAAAATTCACCATTCTTTTGTTTATAGCCGCCTACCCTTCCAATCAACGAATACGAAACGCGCGAAAGACAACGCTGGATTTGGTTACTCTTACGGTTCCGCCATCGCAAGCCTTGGCAACGCACACACAGCCACACACAACAAGAGTCCTAACAGGGGCTCCGCCAGTGCTGGGCTCAAGCCTACCCGTCCTAGGAAAGATTTGCTGATGAAAGATCATGAGCGAGATATGCAACTGTTGAGGACCACGGCTATCAATGACACGGTTCATCTTGAACCTATGGATGTGGTAAGTACATAACGTTTTTTTTTTGTATAGGGCGTACGTCAGTGGTAACGAAACCAGCTAATAAAACAGCCTGTGATATCCCATCTGCTGGGAAACAGGCCTTTCTTGGCTAGAGGGAGTGGGCTGTAGTCCACTACGCGGGCCCAGTGCGGGCTGGAAGATGTCATGTCTTCAGATTCTTGGTGCTAGGCCAGCACAAGTTGACCTTTAATTCTATACAATATTAGGCCAGCTTAAGGTCAAAATGTTAGTGTTACTGCTGCCGTGCGATCGACTGTAATATTGTATGTATGTATAATTATATGTAGATCATGTTGAATGCTTTTTTTACTATTGATAATTATGACGTCGAACAAAACATTTTTATTGCGTAGCTTACTACGTCAGATCGACGTGTTGTTTAAAAGAACCGATGGTCGAATAAACAGCTTCCATTCATCTGCTGCATTGATATCACTAAAAATACGTAAGCATGACGTGTCATCAAACATCATCGTAAAATGACCAGAGTATATTTTATTACTGCCTTGTTGTTCTAGTGATCGCAAGGTCGGCCAAAGTTTTTCCATCTGGAATTTCTCAGCAGCAGCCCTAGAGTCTGGATTTGACCCCGGTTGATGGCAATGGGCTCGCTCCCTATAACAACTTAAACATAAATGTGTTATCGAACGATACACCTCTGCTTTACTCTTCGGAGAAACAGGCGTCATGTTATATGTGATTCACCGGAATCAGTGGCGCCGGCGTCGCGCGTCATCATGTGATTCTGCAGTAGCGTCGGTGTAGTGATGCGTGAGCGCAGTGCAGTCATATGTGCATTTAGGGATTTACACAGTACACACGTATGCTACAAGGAATCGGTTTGAGCCGGTCAGAAAAAAAATTTGTTCTCGCAATCAAAGCTCTCGAATAGTTAACGCGGTATCGAGTCGCGTCTTAGAACCGAAACGACCCGAATTACGTCTTTTTTTTTTTGCGTAAGAAACATGCGATGTGTAGGCGTTGTCGTGCAAGACCGCCGAGTGATCGCTCTCGCGAAATCATGAAAGCCACCTGCCAAGAGTAAACAAGCCGTTATCTTGGCTATATCATTTGTAGAATACGAATACACCTGCTTCGTAAAATTCCAAAATTCAAAGTCTCATTGACAGACATCTTTCTGGCCAAGGGTTGCGCCTCATATAGCAGCACGGAATCGCATTTTTCCATGCTCCTGTCCTTTTCCTTCGCTCAGAACCGTCATTTGCTAGAGCGAGAAAGCTGGGAATATCTGAACCGCTGGGTCTAGAAGTTTGAAATATTGCACAACAGGTATATATTTTTTTTTCGCCAGTTATGTTTAAGTCCCATGTAATAGGGGGCGAGCCTATTGCCATCAACCGGGCACAAATCTAGACTCCTTGGCTGCTACCGAGAAATTCCTGAATGAAAAACCTAATAACACTAAAGCGATTAGTTAACTTTATTTTCAGTAAAACGAATAAAATACTAGTTAGTAATACTTGAAAGTAATACAGACATCGTTTTCGTTTCATGTAAATTAATTGCGTGCGATTATCGCATGATGTCGTTATGTTATTTTAGTCGCAAACGCGTCTTAATTTAAGCATGAAAGCGCTGAAATTATAAACGGGCCAACATTAACCTGGGTGAAATATGTTACGAATATTTTCCAACATTGATAAGTCTCTGAAAGAACGTCTGAATTTCACGGTTCACTCGATTATCATCATCATTGGACTTCTATAGCAGTTTTCGTTTATCTTATAGTCGAGTGCCATTACTTAGACAAAAAATACTCAAGGAGTGGAACGAAGTTTATAGGGGTCGGATTTTCATAAAAAAAAATTTGTTGAGTTCCTAGAGGCGTGGAGAAGAAAGTTAAAAAAAATTCGCAGCTCCCAAATTTTATTTTTTTTATTTCCTTTTTATTTTTTTTTCTCGTTTATGAATAACTTTTCATTCGACGAATTTATATTGTGGCGTAATAGTGTGACCGATGTGCATACGTTAAAGTTTTTTTCTTGTTTTTTACGCCACAGTATAAATTTTAAAAAAATATAAAGGAAATTAAAAAAAAGTCGCGAGCTGCGAAATTTTTTTTTAAACTTTCTTCTCCACACCTCTAGGAACTCAACAAAAAAAGTCCCATGAAAATTCCACTATAAACTTCTTTCCACATTTTTGTTTATATTAGCAGCATTATTTGTTCTTCTTTCTTCTTGTTATGTAGGATTACCAGCATCATTTATTTATTACATTTAGTACAGCATACGCCATTAATACAAAATTCAGTAATACTTTTACTCGGTCTTCTCACAGAACAACAAAACATTCTAACATTATCGTCTTCCATTCATCAGCTAACACGTGCAATCCAGGGTTGGTCTTCACGAGCGCCTTGAGCATCTTATGCATCAAAACCATCATCAGCTTATATCAGTCCATTGCTGGATATAGTCCTTATCTTTTCAAACGCATGACATTTGCCTCGATCCTCGGTTTCTCACATTCAGCTGCTACTAGCCACACCCTGCCAAGATCGTTGCTCCACTTAACCCGAGGACATCCTATCTTACGCTTGCCAATGTCATGGTCCACTTATGCCTTACAATTTGGATGAAGCAACCAATTGATTCGACCAAACAAAGCAATTCCCTTCATTTCTTCGCCTTTCAATCAAAGTAAAGCAGGTTGAAGCTACAACTTAATGAGATGACAAAAAGTGAGACTGCGGAGCCCTATCACAAACGATGGTCCCCCATATTTGTCAATCTCTCGGTATAACTACAGCTGCACTTTGAGGGACTTGGGGGGTTACCATGATTTTTTGGTGCAGGAATGTTTTAGAACTATTGCGAGAGTGGGAAAGTGACAGCGCTAGACAGCAGTCTAGCGTCATCTCTTACCCACTGTCGGAATAATACAAAAACATTCCTGCACAAACAGATCATGGTAACCCACCTTTCCGAAGCCACTGCTAACACGGTTGAGTTCTGGTCAAAGTTCATTAAATCTCAATGTGTTAAAGAATCATCGACAAGACAAATAATAATGTAGTTTTACCGTGTGACATTGCCAGTAACGCAGTATTTTACAGTTTTCCGCGTTCTCTACGTCAGCACTACAATATAGAAGTAATACACACATTGTTTCCGTCGTATATCTATCATCGCCATACAAAATCTATTCATAATTTGTCTGAAGAGATTATTCAAGTCTCGCGGGATTGTTTATTTCACCTCTATGACTCATGTTCAAATTCCTCTGTATAAGAGTTCGTTCTAACTGAACCACGTGCTATGAATCCTATGTGTTAAAACTGATTTTGTCTTGGAAGTGTGTCAAAGGAGCGCTTTTCGAAGATAATTTCGCGAGTACGACGTTTTTGTTATGTCTAGTTGCACGCGAGGTGATTATCTGTGAATTTAATCGAAAGCTTTTGAAATCTTCGGTGAATCGTTTGATTTCTGAGCTTTTTTTTTTAAACACATGGCTTCTCAGTAGCGCGTGTGCTTGCGTATCATACGGGCCTGTAACTTCGTTTACAGTACCATTAAAACTACCTAGTCATAACATCCGTGTACAAACCAAACTTTCCACACCACACGCATTCATAAAACACCACAAAACCATAACTGTCCCCCTTTACCAGTTCAATCATGTAAAACACAATAAAATCAAATATCATAATAATTATAAAGGTGGCGACTATAAAAAAAAAGTTTACGACCAGCCAGCTTACATCACTCGAATAAAAAACGATTGTTTACATTTCACAGTCTTCACGGAAGTAGTGGAATTCTTTACAGAAGATATTTTCGGTTAAATGACGAAGTTTTTCTTTTTAATATTGTGACGTGGCTACAAGGGGTGTTGGTTATGCAAGAAGTGGCCAAGCTATAGTGAGTCGTGCAACGAAGTTATGACGGGATCGCAATGGCTAGTCAGTGACGTGGTTCCGTACAAGACGCGCGTATATCTTGGAGATTAAGCATGGGTTTTCTTGGAAAAGTTTGGAAGAAGTTTTCTCATAACGTAAGTCGCGAAAACCAGTGAAAATGTTATTTTTATTACTTAAAAATACTGTTTACTTTGAATAGTGAAACATCAGTCAACCGGTGTAAATAACTTAGTAGTTCATTGCTGCGAAAAACCATTATAATGAATGAAAATCAATATGGTTGGCATCACATAATGTCACCAAACAACACGCACACTGAAACTTTTTCATTCACGAGATATGAAACTAATATTGAAAAGTTTACAATTAGTTATTGATCCTCAAGACTGTTGGTGGCGCCCGTTTGTCTGTTCCTTTTGGCGCGGTTTTCTGCATAACTTGGCGAATGCTCGAAGAAAAATGTTGATCACTGGTTTACATGTAAGAACAGATAAAAACTTTAACATAAGTTTAGTAAATGAATCGATTACCATAGAAACGGTTTATTGACGTGCGAAAATTATAAAAGTGTCAGTTTTAATTTGGTAATAAATGTTAACACAGGTTAAATCCCAGTTGCGTTGTCGCGTAGGTGTGAAACGTTTAATGATTACTGGTTACATCTCGTCTAGCTCTGTTTTATTGTCTGTTTAATTCTGTACACTTTAGATTTTATTGTGGCATCGGTTCACGCGACCTGGCCTCATGCCAGAAGTGTACAAAATGTCAATACGATGCATTATCACTGTTACTACCGTGCCGTTTCCATCTCCTGTCAATTTGTACATATTAATTAGACAATTAGTCGATAATTATAACAGAAAGTGTAAAAGAAAATTTCGGTTTCGAATGTAATTTAACCAGGTGTACAGTTTAAAAGTTAACCTTTGTATTGCCAGCCTTGACATGTTTTGTGCGGTGGTTATATTTGAAAGCGATCCGTTTCGTTTGAACGGAGAAATTACAATAAGTGTGGGTTTGTTGCGATACCAGTGATGCTTGCCAAAACGATTTGCGAAAGTACTGGAGAGTGTCGGTGCCGGTAAATCTCTGAATTCCTCTGCTTATATCCGTCGACCTATTTCTATGACTTCATTATCCTAATTTATGTTGCTCTTATTTACTTCATAACCCTAATATCATAACATCTTTTTATACATCTGACATGCAATTTACAAATTAAACTTCGCATGATTAACCTTTCGGATTCATATAACGCACTGCACGAAATACGAAAACGTGCTTTCTGTTAATCAAAACTTTATCTATTAAAGCTTTGTAAATCAAGTCGTTTCTATGTAATCTCATAAAGTAATGTTTCAAAAACACTCTAAATCAAACACCATTAACGAAGTGTAGATCCTTATCTAATAGCGAAGAAAACTTTCATGCTTCTTATCTATCGTATACTTTACGTTGTTCAATAGTCCCACCCCCTACCCTTATTGTATACACGGAAATTGAAA
Source organism: Standfussiana lucernea (assembly GCA_964057025.1). Classification (NCBI taxonomy): domain Eukaryota; kingdom Metazoa; phylum Arthropoda; class Insecta; order Lepidoptera; family Noctuidae; genus Standfussiana; species Standfussiana lucernea. Next base: position 11,229,217 of record OZ059804.1, read on the forward strand.
AACGACTGTTACTTATACACCACTGCCTTCACTTCATCGAATACAACCGTGATGTTATTTTTACTTTAATAAACCTTTATCACTACATGGTATAAAACAAAGTCGATTCCCGCTGTCTGTCTGTCCCTATGTATCTTTAAAACTTCGCAACGGATTTTGATGCGGATTTTTAATAGATAGAGTGATTCAAGAGGAAGGTTTATATGTATAATACATGCATATTATAGTAGAGAAAACATTAGTATCTACATTGCACCCGTGCGAAACCTGGGCGGGTCGTTAAATATTTCGCGTATACGCGTATTTTCTAAGCAGTTGAAATTTTTCTCCGCGGCCTCTATACAAGGCTTTCGAAACTCTCTAAGCCAACATACTAGTAAGAGAAGACTTAGCTATTCTTAAATCCACTTACACAGGCTGCCTACATTTTGTGTTCTAAATCTAAAATATTTCTTAACCTTGACCCACTGGCTGCTTTGTTATTCTTTAGCCGGAGTAGAGGCCTGATCCCACCCGCCAGATGTGAAACTTAAATATTGAACACATTTCTCTGTGTTCTTCCTTGTAAAAAATATAATAATATTGCCCAATTATACGGATAAAATACTGTCTGTACATTGCTACGCAAGATATTTGAAAACACAGACGTTTGCGATGCTTGGAAGTTGTAAATGTTGGTTAAATTCAAAGTATTTGGCTCATTTTCATGTACAATTATTTCGAGAATCGAAGCAGTCGTGTTACTATTAAATTATTTGAGTGAGATGTAAATTCGATTTTGTCGTTTCGGAGCTTCTCTAAGATCCATGATTTAACTAATTGTGCCAAACTTATCTAATTTCTACTATTAAATTACGAGCTCAAAAGCTTATCGAATCTGATTTTACGAGCGTCTGACTTTCGCACCATTTAGCATTTCTAATACTAGCCGTGTTCCCGATAAGAAATCCTATCGGCAAAAATGAAGAAGTTCTATAGCTTTCATCCTACATAGGAAACAAATTTTCAAAAATGTTTTATCTACCCACCTTCATATGAAGAAAACTCAGTGCTTCCAAAAACGTTATCTAGAACTGGATCACGCTACTCAAACAACCCATTAACACATTAACAACTTGCAAAATGTTTAAAACTGCTCTTTACTTCCGCATAGCCACGCCAAGACACACCCACGCCTACCTGCCCAGCGGTGAGCCCGGCCCTCCCGGTGAGTTCGGGGACCGCCGTACCAATAGCCAAGAAAGTCAAGACTAAGAAGAAGTTCAAGAAGGCAAGCCCCGCCAAGATGAAGTCTGGAAGCAAGACTGATAGCCTCGCACTTGAGCTGGATACTGAAGAGTGAGTTTTGTTTTGATATTATTTGGGGGGGGGGACGCCCTAGAAAGACACGCTGGCCTTATTGGTGAGGTTCTTCAGAAAGGTCAGGTTCGTAGTACTCGCAGCCGGCGTGCGTGTATGACCAGATGTATGAACGTGGACGAGGTGAAAGGAGTATGTAAGGATCGTGACAGGTGGCGTTCTGTGGTTTCGGCCTACCTCCATGAAAAAAGGCGTGAGTTTATGTATATTATTGTTGTGTGTTTTATTTTTGTAGGTCAGTGTGAAATATCGGCTGTCGTGTCTGTAAAAATAGGTTCAAATAATATCAATAATCGTTTCGTTGGTAATTGACGGATTTTGATGCTAAAGTCAATAAATGACACAAATATAAAGTCACACTCTTTTCTACTTGACTTTAATTTTACTTTGCAAAAAAGGAGGAAAATTTTCAACGGTCTCTTGAAGAATAGTGTTATATTAGTCTAGTTAGCTGTTTTCTCTTACTGGTCGCACAAAAATACACAATAATATGTCACCAGAAATTTGTTATTTCGTTTACAGTATTTTGTTTTACTAGCGTGACCCGTTTCCGTCCAATATCCTTGAATAAAAAATTAGTTGTCACTGAAATTTAGATTTGCTAACAATTCTCATCGCAAAAAAATAAAACAAGCATGATTTGAAATTTATCTGTTTCTATGAATGTTATGAAAAAGATACGGCCATGTTTAGAGGTAGCAGGATACAAGAAAAATAAATAAAACGGCATTTTATTAATGATTTGTATTGACTGAAATAGTTTAAACACAAAAATGACACGTTTGTTACTGAAAACGTTTATCTGTGTCAGTCATTTTGTATTGTCAAGAAGAACGAGGCAGGTAAACCCTCTTTTAACCAATTTTTAAATGTAATTCCTAAATTATGATGAAAACCGCAATAGGATCGAGAAGATTTAAGTGTACAATATAAAGAAATCGCTGTTTTGTCAAGTTGTAAAATCCGTGCGAAAAAGAGGGGCGAGTAACGTGTTCAATCTATGTAAATAAATAAAATTGAAGTGCCGTTAGCGAAAGTGTGTTTGTTATATCAAAATAAGAAGTTTTTACTGAATGCATATGAAAGTATATACGGTACATATAACAAAAACACATTAATTTCCATTTTTGTCCGTCTGTCTGTCTGTTTGTTTCGGCTAATCTCCGAAACGGCTGGAGCGATTTTTACGGGACTTTTACTGACAGATATCTAATGTTATAAGGAGTAACTTAGGCTTTTATTTAAGAAATAGAATTAGGGTTCCGTGCAAAAAAATTTAAACCCTTGAAATTTTTAACAAAACCCGATCCAAAAAGGGAAGTGATATTTTTTCACAATAATTTCACGCAAGCGAAGGTTGCGGGCAACAGCTAGGTAATGACTAAATCAAGACGGATTCTCAGAGAATCAAGAACAGTACAATTACCACTCAAAATTTATTAAACATTAAAGTCCTTTCCCGCCATTTTGTACCGTATTTCACCTAGTACCCTGCAATGCGGACTGCGACATTCTTCCAGCGGGTTATTAGCCTACTTTCAGGATATTTTCCTTTTCAAGGCCTATTCGCTCGCTACCTGAACGACTGCCCATTTTCCGGTTTTCGCTAGACACATCTCAATGAATCATTCTGAAGAAGACAGAACTTTTAAATTGCAAATTATAGTCATGGTCATAAGTCTCAAGTTCGAACCCAAGACACACGTCTGATTTTTCGTATTGTATAATTATCACTAGCTTCGGTGAAGGAAAACATCGTGAGGAAACCAGCATGCGTGTGAGATATTTCTCGACGACATGTAAAGCCAAGTCAGAGGCCCATAGGCGGGATAAAAACTCTGACACCAGGTTAGGCACTAACCACACGTTAAATAAGAAGATCGTCATTGTTTCAGCTGTAAGACATCCTGAACCAATGCTTCTCCCAAGCGTCGCCACATTGTGAGGTCCTGTGCCTCTCGAGCTGTGACATTATGACAGCCAATAGTTAAGACTAGCTGACTCGCGCAACTTCGTCTGCGTTACATTTTTGTTTGATGCTCCGTTCCTATTGGTCGCAGCGTGATGGTATATAGCCTATAGCCTTCCTCGATAAATGGACTATCCAACACTACAATATTTTTTCAATTCGAACCAATAGTTCCTGAGATTAGCGCGTTCAACCAAACAAACAAACAAGCAAACTATTCAGCTTTATAATATCAATATAGATAAAAATCTTCATCATCTTGACTGCCTTAATTAATCTAAAAAATCATTTTGCGGGTCGCCAGCGATTCCCAAGTTGCCTCAACATTGAATTAGTGCGTGGTTGATAGCTATGGGCTTGCCTCTTATGATGCGGAGCTTTAACATAATGGGCGAAATGTAGGTGTTCTTTAACAAACTCCTGCTTAAGGTGGAAGCGCCAGGGTAGTCCGCGAATTGAATGACTTTTTCAACTTTGAGGGTTGTATTGATGATTTTAATCATTATAATTCTGTAACTAATTACTTTTTACAGCCGCGAATCATATTTTGTTCAATGTACAGCCTGACAATGACCGGAAAATTGCAAAAAAATTAAGAAAATTTGAATTTCGCGGGCTACCCCGGCGCTTCCACCTTAACCTTACGGTGACAACACGTGTTTTGTTATGTTAATGTTATAATCTTCACCATAATGTCTTATCGATATTCCATCGTCCTCAGTGCGAACAGCAGATCTCCCTCACCAGACCCACTAGACTACTGGCAAATGGAGACAGACGCAGCTATAGCGGAGATGGAGAAACTGGAGAAGCCGGCTCTACCGTCCACGGAGAAGGAGAGGAAGAAAGAGGAGGAGAATCTCGTGCTGGTCACCAAACTGTCCACTAAACTAAACGGGACGGTTGTTACGCCTAAGAAAGCTGGTTCGAAAGGTAAGCTATCAAAATATGTAGTTGGATTTTAGTTTGTCGTTGCTCTTCGTGATACCTAGTAAGGCTTCGAGGTTGAGATTACGAGTTACCATACATCTGCGTTTGTCAAGATTCGCCCAAGTTATAAGAAAATTAATGCCTATATTATACCCTTGTAAAAAAGATACGCAGATTTACCCCTTAGGGCGAGGTATGAATTATTGAGCGTGGGGTTAACGTACGGAACGAGGAAAACGAACAAACTGACTTTAAAGATGTAAGCTTTCGTAAATCACTTCAACTTCAGTCTTTTACACCCGCATCTATAGTCGAGTTAAAGTAATTACTTGAGCTTAAGTATTTTTTTATGCAATAGACAAAAATTTAAACGAAGTAAGAACCTTAGAATAATAAAAAGCTAAGAATTCCAACTTTTTACAGTTCTAACTTTACAATGCAATTACTAAACTACATAGGTAATAAAAATCGTATCTTAAAAAATGACATTTACTCAAGTAAACCACTTTGACTTGTTTATAGACACGGGTGTTAGTGTTGTAAAAGTTAAATTCAACCAACTTACAATAAGGTTTCATTAAACTGAAGTGATTTACGTATCTTCGTGCATCAACTTAGTTTAGATTAACTAAGAACTTTACGATTGACCACTAAGTTATTAGTCACAGACTCACAGCTCACAGACAAAGTTGTTTAAAATGAAGCTGATAAGATAACGCACCAGCAAAACTACTTAGGAGCATCACATTTTCATTGTATGAATTCAATGGTATACTTAACAGCATTCTTGAGTATTATCGACGAGGATCGACGCACTTAATGTAAGATAACACTGTATGTTACGGTTTCATAGCACGCACAAAAGTGGCACTAGTCCTTAGACCGCGAAATGCATTGCGTGTATTTTGGAGTGACAGTAATGCTTTCATACAGCCTATAAGCGGTCTATAACAACTCCAAATATCTCTGACATGTTTTGAGTAAGCATTTCAGTTAGTACTTATCCGAGAGTGGGAAAGAGATGGCGCTAAACAAAACATTCCTGCGTTAAGAGATCATGGTAACCCACCAGATCATTTGAACATGTTTATATCAACTTCGACTGTTCTAAAAATACAAACATCAATTCAAAAACATTGTTCTATTTGTAGTACAATGCCATTACGATTCATCTACAATTCACGCTTCAATACATTCTAACGTTGTTTGCAGACAAAATGAGCAAGGACCAAATGTTTCTGACAACTTTGCACACGACAAATCCGTTCAAATACATACCGGCACGCAAAGGCAAGCCAACCCCACTTGTTCAGATTAAATTTTACGTCGTGTTACCAATTCTATAGATTTTGTATGAAAAGACACGCTATTCCGTAATAACTTCAATTAAGGGCACGTAACTTTGAATAAGTCGAATTATAGTTACGTGACTTTAATAGGAGTTTTAGAAAGTTTCGCTAATGTGTCTTTTGCGTTTTTTTTTTTTCAATATATTTCGTATTATTTCCCGTTTACACTAACATTGAGCCACACCTAATTGAATGGTTAAATATGAATGCACGGTTGCAGTTTCAACTCTGATAAATCATTGTCATTCTCCTGCACTTATCCTAATTTATTTGGGGTCGGCGCAGCATGCCTTCATCCATACTTCTCTATTATTCGCCATCTCAGCAGACACCTCCATTCTAGCCATTTTATCCTTCACACAGTGTATTTAATAAAAATGTGTAACTAAATAAAAACAATCTGAGGTGCTGAGCCGAGCCTTGAAAATACATCAGAGCACTTTAAGGCATTCATTTAAGTGTCGCCTATTGTTGGTAAAAACGGTGATTTATGTCGTTGTTGTTTCGGTGTCGCGTAGATGTAAACATTATGCGTAGTATGCGGATATTTTTTTGAATTAAATCTTTGGCATTAGTTCAGTTTTTCGTCATTTCTTTGTTTGTTCACCTGTATTCTTTCACTTCTACACTGTAAGCGAGTTTGGATGACACTTCCTTCTCTCCTTTTTTGTTTTTTATTTTCGGACTGGAAAAGCTTGCACATTCGACATACAACCTTTTTAGTGTCATGAAAAAAAAAAAGTACCAAAAGTACCCATGTTTTATTGTAATATTTTGAAGTTTCGGTAAAACCTAGATTTACAGTTTTTTCATTTTATATTTTCATATTTTAGCTCATCTGCATTGTGAATAGTGTTTGGTCAGTTTTATTGTAATTTACTGTCATATTACATTAGTATAATAGTATACGGATTACAAAAACGAAACGTAGTTTTTTATAACCTTTTAGAGCAATGCTTGTCTCATTTCAACTACATACATAATTTAATAACACATCGAGGTAAACGATCCTTGTTGCTCTATTTCTAAAGCTAAGTTTCTCATTTTCAGAATCGCCACTCCACCTACCCGAATCAGTGTCAGGTTGCCTCCGGCCCTCTCTCTTCCCCCGCGTACCGCCCTACCTCAAGTTCATAGGCCACGAAGAGAGTCCCTGCCTTAAAATACCCATGCCAATACAGAAGCACCTCAAATGGAAACTGACCACCATTACGCCAATCGTAGTCAAGAAAACTTTGACAAACTCTGGCTTTAGACTGGTGAAGAGCGACTGTGATACTGCTGAATGTCCCCAGGAAGGTATGGACTTGTTTTTTCTGTTGTAGATAGGGTGATGCTCTTTTGTTTTCTAGGATAACATCTTGGGTAATATCGGAGCTGAATATGAAGTGTGTGTAAGAATTAATGAATTATTTTGATAGTAGCTCGGGTTTTACGGTAGGAACCACGAATCAAGAGACAGTTTTATGAAAATGGGCTTTTAAAATTTGCGTTCAGCTCTTGAAGCACCATATTTTAGTTGTTGTCGCTTGATTTGTTGTTTCTTAACGCCTTCCAGTTTTAATATAACTGCATCTATTTGTTGAAAAGTATAGTGTAGCTAAGTTGAGACAATTTGGAGTAACAAAATAAAGTTTTATGTCGCATTTACTTTGATGCGGTCTCTCGTAGCATTTAATTATCAGACAAAGGGACTAAGTAGCTCAGAAAAAGTAACTAGTAATCTTTTAATTCCTCATACATATTATGTATCTAGGACAATGCTTTGACACTAGTATTTCCATTATATGTCAAAATAATTAAATATGGCGGACGGTGCTACCTAAACGTCTAAACCAGATCCCTTCTATTTGATTTCAGAAACAATAGAATGGATTGGCATATGGGGCAAACACATGAAATCAATAATGTTCAGAGCGATCAAAGACGGACAAAAGATGAATCATTTCCCGGGCACGTTTCAAATCGGTAGGAAGGATCGATTGTGGAGGAATTTACAGAAACTGGTCACTAAGTACGGTATCTGTGAGTTTGGTATCATGCCCAAGACTTATGTGTTGCCTCATGATATTAAATTGTTGAAACATGACTGGGAGAAGTATGCAGCTAATAATGAGAGGTGGATAATTAAACCGGTATGTATTTGGTGTTGTTTTTATTATACTTATTGCTTAGACCCCTTTTACAGAAGCTGTAGTGTGTAAAAAGGGACGTCTGCGCAGTTTGATAATCGTTGTCATACCAATTTAAGCTTTAGGCAAATGCAATAGAATACATTGTTGCTTCAATGCTAAACTGCGGTTACCAAGGAGGCAAATTATATTGGGTAGTCCAAACAAAGAAAATCGACAATTAGGTTTAGTAAGAGTTGTCGTTTTGCCTAGTAACTGAGGTTTGGAGGTCATCCAAAACAAGGTTTTGGTTTTGGTAGTCGCTCCATGGAAAATAAGTACTGGTATTCAGCCGCATCCGGTAAGACTGGAAGTCGAAACTTACTTGAAAGCCAGCCTTTTAAGTTTATAGCCGAGGCAGATGTGACTTGATTGAGTAGTAGTTTACTAACACGTATCTTATTCGAGCAAAGTTCAAGCAACCCCACAAAAAGTTGAACTCGACATTGGATTGCATCTAAAGTTCGATACGACAGTGCCAATATTTACGACAGATTTACGACGATATTCGAAAGTCAATGCCGCGTTTTTATTTACGTTTGTCTAGACTACATAAAAGAGGGGTGCATAAATATACATAGATTTGAATGACGTTCAACCGAACCTTCATTTGTGAATATCAAGGACACCATCATTTTTGTTGAGTGCCTGATGATTGTACTTCATTCTGCCGCCGTAAGCAAAAGAGGCGCACCGGAGAATGAATGTAAAGAAACTTAAACCTTACGTAATAAACAAAAAAGGCGCATTCGGTTTCCTCAGATGCGTTTTAATTATGGCGGTAGCATTTTTGCAGTAGGCAGTACTACAAAAAGTTTCCGCGGCTACCGGTAGCATATTGCTTATTTTTAATAGTAAACAAGACAACAATGGGATCTCCTTAGACAGATGGTCCGAGGTCATAATAAACGAAAATGTCAATGACAGATACAAAAATATAAATATATGTAGATTTATATCTTCGCTTAATTATTTACCTATGGGTAGCATACAATAAGCTATCAATTACAAAGAGCCAATCCCTGTGGAGATTTTTCCCGGCAGCATGCTCAATCTGGCGACACACACGGACAGAAATAAAATCCTTCGCTAATATTAATTTGACCCTTTCACAAATTCCAGCCAGCGTCAGCTCGCGGCACAGGCATCAAAGTCGTCTCTAAATGGACCCAGATACCTAAGAAGCGGCCCGTAGTGGTCCAGCGCTACGTGTCCAAGCCTTACCTCATAAACGGCAACAAGTTCGATCTCAGGCTGTATGTGTTGGTGACGTCTGTACACCCACTTAGGATATATCTTTATAAGGATGGCTTGGCGAGATTTGCTTCAGGTAATTTTTATATTTATTAACGTTAAAAAAAGCAGCCACGCGGCTAAATGATAACAGACACACGGGTTGATCGAAGGTTAAGTTACACTTGCCGACGTCAGTCTGTGGATGGGTGACCATCCATTTCATATCGACACCGCTCCGTGCTTCGTAAAGCACTTTAAGCCATTAGTCCCGGCTGTCATTTATAGATCTTTCACAGTCGTTATATGTAAGTAGTCTGAAAGTCGGAAAACCGCTCATACCAAAGGGTTTCATATTATCTAGTAACTGGATTGTGGAGGTCAGATAGGCAGTCGCTTCATGTAAAATACTTCTTTCTTCTTTATCGTGTGGTTAGTGCCTAACCTGGTGTCAGAGTTTTTATGCCGCCCATGGGCCTCTGACTTGGCTTTACATACCGTCGAGAAATATCTCTCAGGTATGCTGGTTTCCTCACGATGTTTTCCTTCACCGAAGCAAGTGATAATTATTCAATACACACATGATTCCGAAAAATCAGAGGTGCGTGTCCTGGGTTCGAACTCGTAAAATACTCATATTCAACTGAATCCGGTCAGACTGGAAGCCAACCCCAATAAAGTCAGGAAAAGGCTAGGCAGATGATGATGGTCAAGAAATATACGTCAGCTGTAAATGCACCCTTACAGTGTAAAACAAATATTCGGTGCCTCAGCAGAAATAACCTAAAATTTGAAGTCACCATCTTCCTTATCGCGGTTGTCTGTGTCGATGATCTTAAATGAATGAATTATACTAATATCTTCTAGGAGTTACAGAAAACTGTAAAAGGCATTTAAGTCATTTAAATATGTTTTACAGTTTTCTCAGTATAAATCAAACAAATATTTGTTACATGAAAATCGAAAAAGACATCGGAAGATTTTTTTCCTATGCAAGCACTTGTGCTAATCCTCGTCAGCTCTTAAAAAAACTATACTCATTACATAAATTTCTTTGATTTCAGTAAAGTACAATGACGAGCTAGCATTTTTGAATGATAGGTATATGCACCTGACAAACTACTCCATCAATAGACTATCTAAGAACTACACGCCAAATGAAGACTTCGCTGCTTGCGAGGGACATAAATGGTACGTTGCAGAATTGCTCTACGCATCTCTTATTTAATTAATTGCCTAGTTGTATTCCCGTCTACGTTAGATTGAATACTTATCAGTTTGATTCAAGATAGCTTTTCTTCTTTTATTTTAATTCATTTTTTGTTAAAACATCGTTGAAAAGAAAAGACAAAGTCAAAGAGTAAGACATTAGTTGCACACAAGCTTGAGGCTAACTTCTAAGTTAACGTATGTCGCAGATTTTTAACATTGATACATTGATGAGACGTACGCTTTAGTTTTAACTAATACCTACTATATATATATTTTTTTTTTTAAAAAAAAGCTCTTATTTAATTGTGCATTGTCACGAAAACCAAACGCGTGTGCCAAATTTCAGCCCGATAGCTTCAGTGGAAGTGGGGGAAATATTGATTTTAAAATTCCAGGACATACAATTGAAGTTAAATAAAAAAAAGCTTTTAACTTTAACCTTTTTACCGCTTGGCTAAATGTCAATTGCCGTGCCCGTAGCGCGCGGCTACAAATCGATAAAATAAATAATACCTACAATAAATAAGCATTTTCAATACTTAGAGCTACGAGACATAATTTTAAATAATTGCTGTAAATAATATCTCTATTTAATAATGGTTTTAGTTGTACCACGCAGTTAATAGGACGAAAATAGAACGAAAAAATGCATGTTCTCTGTCTCAGAAACACGACACAAGCGGTAGGGGCACGGAAATATGGTGTCGCATACACAAGCGGTCAAAAGGTTAAAAAAAAATGCTTTCACTACTTTCCATTTTAAGGTTGCTAATCAATTGTATAACACCTATCATTTCAGGACACTACAAACCCTATTCCAATATTTGAAAAACGAGAAACTCGTAGACACGGACGCTCTATGGGAAGCCATGAAGGACCTAGTCATAAAGACCATCATATCAGGAGAAGCGAGCATCAGTTCGCTGACCAAAGCCAACATTACGTCTAGATATAACTGTTACGAGTTGTTTGGTATCGATGTGTTGTTGGATGAAGATCTCAAGCCTTGGTTGTTGGAGGTAAGGGTTTTTTGTATAGATGCCAAAACTTTGACAAGAAACTGCGGTTTTTTTTTGGGAATTTCAGGAACTCGTAAAACAAAAGTTTTTCAGTTTTATGGTCCGAGGTACAACACGGGAGGTCTTGTATGTCCTATGACACTAGGTAATAGTTCAGCTTTCGTTAAGTGAAAGATTTTTTAAATCGGATGAATAGCTTCGAGACATCCAAATTTATCCTTTGAAAACTTAGAAACATTATCTTTTTGTGATACTATTATTAAAAAGTTTTTATTATGGATTGATTCCGTAACAATTTGTTTCTGTTAAAGTTCTTACTCATATTTTACAGGTGAACATATCCCCAAGTTTACACAGCGCGTCTCCCTTGGACATCCACGTGAAGGGTCCTCTGGTCACGACAGTACTTAACCTGGCACAGTTCCAGGTGCCTGTCAAGACCAACCTCGAGATGCTGTCCAAGGAGAAACCACAAAAACTGGTAATTTTTATACTCTTGTCTTATAGTTTAAGTGTGACACTACATAAAGTCGGTAATGCTTGATGCTAAATTAATAAGTGGTTTTTGGCAAGTTACTGTTTCGATTTTGCAGTTGTATGGATATATCCAATAATATATATCCAGAGACTCTTAGATGGTGATGTCATATATTGTACTATCTTCAACAATTCAAGCGTGAACTCAATGAATGAGGATGATAAACGTTACTTATATAGTATATTTTTTATGTGTAAAGTATAGGTATGGTTTCGCTGTATTTTTGTCTTTATTAACCGACTTCAAAAAAAGGAGGAGGTTCTCAATTCGATTGTATTTTTTTTTGTGTGTTGTCATCTCTAATCTTCGTCATTTATGAACCGATTTGAAAAATTCTTCTTTTATCTGAAAGGATATACTTCCCGACTGGTTCCATAGAAGTTTTATCAAAATTGGTTTGGTAGTTTGGTTTTTAAATCAAAATATCTGGTAAAAAAATGTTATCCAAGTAAAAGAAATTGCGAAATAGATAGTTGACAAGGCTTTGTGTGTGGTACGATAAATAAAAAATAACCGACTTCCAAAAAAAAAACACCAGAAAAAAGGAAAATAACTTTACTTTCGGAAGTCGGTGGCAAAAAAGTCAATGAAACAAACAATAGTCACCAACTTCCGAAAGTAAAGTTATTTTCCATTTTTTTGGTATTTTTTTTTTGCAATTCAAGTTGAATACAATTGTGCGATAGTAGTAGTAGTGACACTTAACAAAATCTACCCCTAAATACGTCCAATTCGACCCTTGTCTTGTAGTTAGCTTAAGTGGTAGATAGTATAACGTAGGACTGTTAGTGGTATTCAACAGCACTCACAGTTCCAGGTGCCAGGCCACACCGATATCGACACGGCACCCAAGCAGAGTCCTAAGAAACTGGTGATTGTACCCACATTACTATAGTAGCGTTGTGAGAAAAGTATTGTGTCAAAGTGTATTTCAGTAGACAAGTCAACATAATAGGTCATGCGTCTGGGCACTTCTGGATGAGCTTTTAAGGAGGTAACAAGATGCGATGCTACCATGCTCACAACAATACACAAAAGCTGTTTTAAATTATGTTAAATTGCGTCGCAAATAACAATAGGAATGAAAAAATTGACATATACGCCACACACGACACATGTATCGTTGCGCCTCTGAATAAATTTGGGACATCGAATGCGATGTCGCAAATTTAAGCTATGTTGCTTACCTGAGAAGAACTGTTACTTATATAAGTACTATTTAACTCAATTCAAATATTAAATACTGAGTTCAGTAGATAAAATGGTTTGGGATCTTGTTTCGAAGGATACAGTAGGATATGGATATAGTTTTAGTATTTATTTGTCCCAAAGTACAACCTTCTTGATTATTGATGTTTACATTTTATGATTCCAGGCTGGGTTGCCATATGATAGCCGGTTATATACAGTGTACCTGTCAAAAGAAGAAAGAGATAAACACATAATTTATACCAATATGGATGATCGGGATATGGTAAGTTCTATTATTGTTATGTTCAATAAAGTTGATTGAATTTTATAAAAGGAGATTTTATGGATATTAATCTCAATTTCTGTAAGTAATTCCACTGTCAAATGCCATGGTAACTCGTAAAGTAGTATTGTTAACTAATTTGAGCTCTTATCTTGGCTAACTATATGTATTTATTAAAATTCAAGAACCTATCGGAAACTGGTTTCATATGATTTTGCAGCCATAAAAACCGTTTCGACTTTTTGTGTCTGATCCAATAACAAAAAAATCACTCTCCACAGTACCTCCGCGACATCCTATCAACACTGACACCAGACGACGTCCGCCATCTCGTACAGTCAGAGGACGAGCTGACACAAACGGGCGACATGGAGCGAATATTCCCCACCTACGAGACACACAAGTACCTCGGCTTCCTCGCGGGCCCGCGGTACTACAACCGACTGTTCGACGCCTGGGAGTCGAGATATGGACGGAATAGGGATCCCGGTGAGTTTGGTCTTGTCCTTGTTTGAAGGGTATAAGCACGACGGGTCATAAGCATAATCAGCTTGTAAAGTTCCTACTGCTGGCACACAGGCCTTCACTCCATGAGAATATGTGGGGCGTAAACTACCACGCAGAAAGTCACAATCTATACTTAATATTATAAAGCTGAAGAGTTTGTTTGGTTGAACGCGCTATTCTCAGGAGGTTCCAATTGAAAAATTATTTTAGTGTTGGATAGCCCATTTATCGAGGAAGGCTATATAGGCTATATATAAAACATCACGCACCGACCAATAGGAGCGGAGCATTAATAAAAAATGTTACGCAGACGAAGTTGCGCCGGTCAGCTAGTCATGTTATAGAATTTATGTTTCTAGGACATTTTGGTATCTTCACGGTTAATTGTCATCATTCTTGCATCATAAAATAGATGTGAACTTTGCGTAGAGGTAATAACGTAACCGTTAATTCGAGGTGCGATTTTTCCTAGATGTAAACTTCGTACGACGCCAAATACGCGCTTTGGGCGTGGAGTTGTGGACATCACCCCAATATACACAACACAATATTTCTTCCTTGCAGGCCACTTGACAATCCTTACTTTTTGGTTGGAACGTTCATTTGTGCGCTGAATCAACACCGAAAAATGTATACTTTTTATTCAAATTATACCTCGGAAAGCTTCACACTAAGTCATATTTTCCCGTGTTCCAGGTATAGAGCTACTACGCAACCTGTGCGACATAGGTTACCACCTGGAAGTGCCTCCGGTGCCGCTCAAGGTAACTACCCGCCGCGTCGCACTCAGGCGCATCCTACACTACATACTCGCTTTCACTTCGCTCATACTCACGCTCTTTACGTTCTGGTGACTGTGGTGTTCACATGTTTTTGTTGAATTTGAATGCCGGTGACTTACGAAGTTTTGGCACACATGGTTAGACTGCTTCACCGACGTCGCTAGCTCTTCTAGCCGGGAAATACTGTTAAAATGGATTTTGCACAATGGATGTTCGGTTCAGCGGTCGGTGCAGCTCTGAAAGAGCTCATTGTTTTAATAGGGCGTCGATCGACCAGGTACGGCATGCGGTCGCGTGCGTACATAGTCACTGTAACGATTAGTGGTATTCCATAGAAATGACGAACGCGACAGACGTATCGACAGTCGGTGAAGTACTATAACCGGCCTTAGCCTCGATTTCTACTACAAAGGTCAAATTGTACTGCAACATTTTGTTTGGTTCATTTTATCACAATAGCAATAATTATTTACAATAACATGTGGATATCACACGCATTTTCTCACACAACTATCATATAATTTTGGGACTACATACAGATGTCATTCATTTCTTTATATGTGTAAATTGTGTATGTATATATTCTTTTGTTTGTCTGCCATAATTTTATTTAAGCATACCTATTTATATTATCATGTTAATAAAACAATTAATTAATTTATATCTAGCTTTAAGTTAAATTTTAAATATAAGTCGGATTACCACTGCCATAGTGTGCATAGGTTTATTAGGTTGTTAGTCAACAAATGTTGTAATTGCAGGCAAGGCCTGGGATAAGCGTGGTGAGAATATTTTGTGCTAAGCATGACTTTTCTTCTCTAGTCACTAAGAATACTCATTTTCAATCTAATTGATAATCATTTTACGATTTTCCTCATACAAAAATTTTCTCATAAACTTTTTATACATATTCTCTTGAGCTTCTGTAATTTTTTTACTGATTTCCGTAATTTGAAATGCTCTGCTGATCAAACTTCTGATTTAATTCTTATTCGCAATCTCAAACATACTTTTTGAATGGCTGACTTTTATTGTGCTGTCCAATTTTCTCTTTGTACGAAAGAAACTTATTGCATTTTATATTTTAGTTGAAAGGAAGTTATTCTCATGCATTTATTTTTGTCAAAGTCGGTGTTGTCTCTTATTAAACTGTCGGATTGTGACTGATTGTCAGGGCAAAGTGACAAGTGCGCTCAGGAGAGCATACTTGGGTTGTAAGAACGTCGCTCACAGTAAGTGCGTAGAAAAAAAGAGAAAGAACCAAGTACAAAATAGTGTGGCTACGTCCGACTGTCCCGATATAGTGTACAAACCTCGTTGGTCATAGTGTTCGACCCTCCAGGATGCTATAGACAATATAGATGAATCAATAGCGGTTTTTAAAAAAGTTGACGAGCTAGAAGGTTTTATTATATGTGCTACCTGTATGTAATGTGCAATGAAATAGCGCTAGATTTTTGTATTGTGAGGAGGATTATGGTTATAGCTATTATGTATGTGTTTACTCCACGGTATTTACTCTAGTGTAGAGTTGTAAGGAAAGTAAGACCCGTGATTCGAATGTAAATAAGAAGAAAATCGCATGAAACCGATGTTTATCCTAGATTTTTATATGAAAAATATTTTTATACTCAAAAGTTGGTATTTTTGGATCCTGATATTTATACGAATAGGTATAAATGTTTCATTGTTATTAAAATAATATTAAGTAGGTAGATTTTTATATTCGATGGCGTGTTGTATCGTGGAAAATAGTGAAAACACAACATTTTGATATGAATTTTATCATCTAGGTTTCGTCTTCGAACCACAGGTATTTGTAAGTTTACATGTACGTAAACTTTAATTAATATGTACTTAGTATGTTATTGTTATGTAGAAGTATTATTATGGCCCCGTATTTAAAGTATTCTTAGTAAGATTATTGAGCTAAGAGCTATCGATTTATAATCATTGTAAAAACCATGTACTATTAGAGATGTAGTGACTACCAGTTTTATAAGTATCGATGTTCTCCTTAGGTAAATTCTATCGATATTTTAGATTGGTATTTATGATGTTTAGTTTTCCCTAAAAGTAAATTATGTTCCAAAAAATACTTAGGTTCGTATTGTTTTTCGTTATTTGTTTTCATATTGTTTATCATAGTCGATACATCTCTACCACAAGACATCGCTAGAAATAATGTTGGCATATTTTTAAATTCGTTGTTTTAGACGTAAACCCATCTATAATTTATAACTAGGTAAATTATTATGCTATTAAGTAATATTAGTATGTTTTTGTACTTAGATTTATATATGTATTTCTTATTTATTGTTTACCTGTCTCGCTACATGCTATAATATCTATCATTACACTTGCATGTCTAACCTACTTCTTTATCATCATATTATGCTTTCAGCTTTCTTTAACACACACAAAATTCTTGATTAACAAGGTAACACAATCATTAGTTTATAAGATAAACAACCGGTTTCTGAACGGCTAAGGGAAAGTAGGCAAACGAAAAAAGGTAGGTAAGTTAACCGCAGCGACAAAGCCGCCCAACCACAACGGCAGTCTGCAACGACACAACTGGTTTCTATGTATCTCGCCGGAATCTTCTTCATAGATTAAAAGCCCTTCCTCGCCAGGAGCTTCTCCTGGAATGTAAGATTTCAGATTCACTTGTTTATGTATAAAATCGAATCTTGGATTGTTACATTACTGGCGAGTGCTCCCGGTGAGGGAGTGCATTTACGTAGAAATCAGCTGTCCCTGCGGTCTGTCATAGGGCCATTCAAGTATTACGCAAGCAAAATTTTTGTAATTTTTAATTTAAAAAAAAAACTAAAATCTTTAACCTTCTAAATCCTCTGAAAAAAGAAGCAAACACAGCTCTTACCCATTTTGCATGAATAAATCAAATTAAAACAACAACAAAAAGCAACGTTAATTATAATTGACCAGGTACCGTAATTTATGTTGATTATTTACGTCTTCTATGATAACCTCCTGAATTTTGCCCTTGTATAATTTGTTCAGGTTTCTTTATTGTTATTCATGAGTTTATCCCTGAACATACTTTTCGCTTTCGAGCATAGTCATGTAGGGTTGCCATATTTTTTCAAATCAGAATCTGCAAAATATTACAGAAAAATCAGAGAAAGTAATTAAATACTGTAATAATCACCCTCCGGACCCCCCGACCTCAAATCATCAAAAATAAGCAAAGTAAAGCCCCCCGCCCCCCGGCCACCACCGCCTTTTGGTGTTTACGTTATACTTGAATAGACCCGTAGCGATTGAACTTTGCCGTTAATATTTGCAGTTGCTTTTGGAATCATACCATATTCAACACAAAATCTACTGCCCAATCCATGACTGAAATAACAACAGTCAATAAATTGATATTTCGGTCAACCAATCACCACGTTTTGCACCTATTATTGCTATGCCTTTCAAAAACCGGGTATAAATTAGACTAAAAACTTAGCCTAGTCAATCCATTGGGTTACAAATCAAAGTCGTGTTGTTTCCAAATATTTCCTTGTTCGTATGATTTTTGAATATGATCCATAAAAAAGTCATGACGTTCTATAAACTGCTGTAAGGACTTCTTGGCTTGAATCCCCTTTAGCACGCTTTGTCATTTTTGTCTCTACGGTGGGAAACACTTGTATACGCACCAATCGCTCGCTAAATGTGCTGTCTCTTTCCATCTGTACACGTATTTTAAATCCATCCTTTTCTATGTAGAATTTTACATCCATTCTCTCTATGTAGAATTTTACGAAAAAATATTTTCATCTCGCGCTACGTAAGTAGAGAAAAAAATCTTAACGTGAAAGCTGCATTGAACAATGTACGCAAAAATCTCAATTATTTTTTATGGATTTAGAATATTAGAGATCACTTAACGTCATTAATCAAGGGCTTAAAATATGCTGCTTCGATGTTCAATCGATCAGATCTATAGAAGATCCGATTTAGAATCAGTTTTACAAATATTAACAAAAAAAAAAATATCACATCACTAGCTTTCGCAACTAAAACGATCAAGTACTATAAGAATTAGAAAGTAATCCTAGTCCACAATGTAAAGCAGTTTATTCCAAATATATTTGTTGACACGACTTTTTGTTTCCATAGTAAAGTTTAGTTCATCAGTACCATCAGCCAGCCAGCACAGTATTTTAGTGAACGCGTGATGCTTTTTAGATGTCTGTCGACTGTCTCAAGTAATGGCCGCGGTGAAGTAAGCAAATGGAGCAATCATAACTATCGGCAAACCTCATAATCACTGAGTTTAATGTCACGAAAAAAAAACACGCGTCTTGCTTTGATTCTTACTCCGTTTGCTCACTACCACGCGGTCTACGATGATGAGAAGTCAGCCAAAGACAGTGGACCGTCGTCTGCGAGCGTCACGGTATGCGAGTGAGTAACGGTGCCCCCCGTCCCCTCCCCCCGTGCCCCCCTCCCGCCCCGTCCCCCCCGCGGCCTCGGTGTGTTGTAGCCGGCGCCACAGCTGAGCGCGTTGGATCGTTGCAGAATGATGTGGACGCGCCGTCGCCGGCTCCGTCCGAGCGGCCCTCTATGCCGTCCGTCACGTCGCTGGAGCACGGAGGCAGCGACGGCTCGGCCGCCAGCGTGGGCCGCTGCTTCGCCGGGGGCCCGGGCGCCGGGGGCCCGGGCCCAGGCCTGGCCCCCGCGGCGCTCGCGTGCGTGGGCCCGCCCGCGCTGTCGCCGCGCGCCTAGCCCCCGCCGCAAGGCCGCCACCGACCTCAACGAGAACTGCTGCGCCGCCTCGCGCGGCTCGCCGGGCCCGGCGCAGTGCTGATCGTGCTGCCCGGTACCGACGCGCAGCGCCGGTAGTGCGGCGCGGCGCCCAGAGCGTCGATAGACTCGAGTGAAAGCTATCCGAGCTAATCTCCTGAAGGATTCTCGTCGTAATAGTTGCCGTTTTAGCGTGTATCCGATGTGTTTCGACAACTTTGATGCTGGCGCTCGTGTGGACGGTGTTGGAGCTGGACCGTTCGTCGCAGTGAAGATATATATATGTTCCACGAACGTACGATGACCATCACGTGGAGCTTGCCGGTCAGCCGACGGTCTGCTCAGTTGTCGACTGATATGTGTTAGTTCTCCAGTCTTTGTCGTCGCATTCTTGACTCAATATTACTCAAATCACATTCCTGCTCACGACCTTTTCACTTTTTTAGGTAAATCCTAATGTAAAAAAAGTAAGTTAGAAAATCAGAAAAAATAGAGCAAATTATAATGTAAATCTTTGGACAGGAGTGATATCGATATTGATGTTCAAAATTACTAGCCCGTGAAGTGTAGGCATTTATAGTTGGCTAATATTTACGTAATTATTGTAGGTTTAAGAATATTGAAGCCTGCGTGACGCGGGCCCAAGTGGAATGTCTACATTAGTGGCAAAAATATTGAAGGTGGAGAAAATTTAAAGTATTTATAAGGAAATGTAGCCTTATCTACCTATTTGTTTTAGGATGACTGAAATAAGATTTCTGATATGCTTATTCAGTACAAATTGTAATGTTTCATGCAAAAAAGGGGCGGAAAATATCCTGAATAACATTTATTCATACCGCCAAATTTAATTATAAACATTGAGGTTTTACATGTAGACCAAAGCATTCAGGAACTATATTTTAGTCATGATTCCGAGACTGATAGAAATTTTAGCATTAATTAATATTTTAATTTTGTCTTTAATAAACTATTAAATATGTACGTTCTATCAGTCTTAAGCTGTGTATGCCCAGGTGAACTTATTAAAAAAAAAAATTGTTCATAAATTAAATGTAAATTTAAATAATGTTAAATTGGCTAAAGCTTCAATGGTATGCTTAATCAGTTTAACCTGCGTGTATATAGAAGATCATCAGGAACGTTTCCTTTAAGCTCTGGTCAAAGCAAATCCCGCACAGGATGGTGGACGAAGTTAGGTAATTTCGATTTTGTAAATCAACTTGTAATATTGTACGTTGACCTTAAGAAGTTACAAGCTTGCTTGTTACAACATTGGTTTATAAAGTCACACTTTTCCGATGAATTAGATCAACGCACTATTAAAAGCACTAAACAGTTTCAGCATCGCTTCAACTCCAGCTGTTTTTTTATGCATTCTAATGCCAACGCTATCGTCGTTATCAGTTAGTAACAAAAAAAAACAAACTAACTAACAAGGCAAGTTAAAGGAAGCTTATAAAACAAGCCGAAACGATGCTGATCCCGGCTGGTACTTATAAGTTGACCTTTAATCGTTAGTGTCTCTCGTCCCGCGCGGAATACGCCTGTTTGGCCGCAGCTTTAAATTTAATGAAAAAAAAAGTAAAGAGATTCTAAACATAAATATCGTAGGTAATTCCCAAATTACAATGTGTTCATTGTATACCTAGAGTTTGCTAGATTAGCGCGTATAAGCTCGTAATGTCTTCGAGTCGTGTTCAAAAGTAAAGAATCGAGAAAATTCGATGTATATAATCTTAAATGTAATCGATTTGCGAGTAGTATCGATGAAGTTTCCATTCCTTTTAAGAAAAGTTAATGTTATTATTCTCTCAGACAATTATGAAAAATAATTTTAGCAGTGTATTTTTTGAAAATCTAAAATTTGTTGTTTCTAATGAATTGCGAATACAATTTATTTGTATTACTTATTAAATTATTTTCAGTGTAACAATAAATCGGTTGACACGTCACATTATTTGATTACAAAATATCCCTTGACTTCGACTGCAGGATTTTTTATTCATTTTATATGAACTATAAAGGAGTTTTTTTAGCTGTATTTAATTTTGTTACTTTATTGTACTACTCACACAAATACAACAGAATGTGCTAATGGTTTTGTTTGGTTTTCTTATTTTTAAATCATATAGATCTGTAATTTTCGAGGCATATTCTACATCGTCTAAACCCACCAAAACAATCTTCAGATACAGCACAAACAAATAATTCTATTATTACATGATCAGTTAGTAAGGATTACACAGCACTTTCTGCAAATAATAAAATGAACATTTTTAAAAGTACCAAACTTGATAAAAGCTAGTGTTTGTACAAAAAGTGATATTTACTCAACAGTTTATTTTTTAGACATGTCCTAAAAACATTAAAAAGTGGTTTTGGAGATGCCGGGGATCGAACCCGGGGCCTTTCACATGCAAAGCGAACGCTCTACCACTGAGCTACATCCCCGTGTGACTACCTGCGCCGAATACGATACAATGTTTGAAGTAATCCTGCCAAGTGATTATACAAATTTAATTTGGTATAGTTGCGATAAAAACACTTGTGTACACACATTTTCATAGTTGCGTAACGCAATATCTTATGTCGTTGATGGTGTAATAGCAGTATTCTTCCGGTCGTTAAAATTCTATACACCTGCCTTCTAAGCAATTGGTTATTCACTAGTTAAATTATGAGTTCTTTCTGTGGGGTTCTATTGAGTTAAATCTGTCCTAATTGGGATAGACAGGCATTACTATCATGATAAGCTATCGCCACATTAGTTAAATTATGTGACGGAATAAATTATCTGATCTTTCTTTTTTACTACGGTGTAACTTGTATCATTCTGATTGCTTTTTTTACATTTTTTTTTCAAACTTGCGAGTGTATCCGGTTATACAAGATCGAAAATAAGATTTCCCATAACGAATCCTGACGAATTCCCCATAGGTGGTTGTCAATTGATCTAAGTTTGTTTTTCTGCAATAAATAGAAGGCATTAAATCTATTGCTACCTACTGCGGACGGCAACAGTCGTAAAAATACATATTTATGTATTCTTGAACAAAAAAAAGCCATGTAGTCTTGTCTTCAAATACGTCTTAAGTTTTTGTAATGCTAGTAGAACCATTAGGAAATATGTGACTGGTATGTAAAATGTATGAAAAAAAAGGAACTATTTCTTGGAATCTTAAGTGAGGAGATGTTATAAGGGAAGTCATAATCAGACTTGCAGATGACATAACCATTTACTAACAAAATGACTTGTGTCGTAAATTCCGACATCCTTGCCTATTTACGCGAGGAATTGAATTACAAAATATATACACGATAAGCTTGTAGAATTAGCTTCGACTGGTCGTCCAATAGAGAGGCATTGTTGGATAGGAAAAACAATGAGCCATGTTTGGTGTTTTCAGCATAAAGGAACTGGTATCTCTTGATAGTTTTACAACTGAGCTAGGTACTAATGGTTCTCATTTTATTTGCACTTTAGAATTTCGACCGCTTGACGAGCTTGATTTACTATAATCAGGCTAGACTAGAAGATAATTAAGATATTTCAACTTAAGGTTATTAATTATTATTGCATTATCGAATACTCAGGACGTCTATCGAACAATGTGAATTCAAAACTCGATTGAAAACTTAGAAAGTTAGAACCCGTTGGTAGAGGTTTATTAATGCGTTGTTTTTGCACCATCGCGGCAGGGTATCTATCTAAAATCTCCTAAGTGCCTAGGATTCAACGAGGTAGGTAATGGCACGTGCCATTTTGGTCAGGCCACTTAATCTTGAATCGGATTGACGAGAGAATCGTACTGGTTTACGTTCTACTGAATATTACATGCATCGAACAAAAACTATTTCTAATTGCAGATGTAGGTATTCCCGTATCCAGCAAAAAGGTTTTATTCATTTATTTTTAATTTATACTGTTTGTGTTTTCTTGGTCACAGTGTGATGAAGGTAAATAAAATTGACGTTGTTGGGTATATAATTTCCTTTAATATTTCTAAAATATTTTTTTTCTCTAGGTATAACAAAAATATAACAACACTATACATATATTTCACAATCGACAAAAATATACGCAGAAGCATTGACTAGGTAGCACTTTCAAGATAATAAGAATCAATAACATCAGATAGGTAAGAGATTTCAATGCAGATAACACTTATATTTAGTAAAGTATTTTATAGTATGGCATTGAACAGACGATCATTCGGAAAATCATTACATTTAGTGTAATGTCGAGCACATTTTTCTCACATCATATTTTCTCATTTCAAGTAGATACGTTATTAGGCTATATTGATTTAAGTACCTTTTTTTCCAAAAAAAAAAAACGTTGCCCCATCCTAGGAATTTCTCCTGTACCGTGGGTGCGTTTACAAACATTTAAGCTAACATACACAAACAACCAGACCCGGAACAACTATCTGTAGGCCATACACATATTTGTTCTGTGCGGGGATCGAACCCGCGACACGCAGCGCAGCAGTCAATCGCTCAGCCACTGCGCCAACTGTGCCGTCAAACAAAAAAAAAACACTAAACTAAACACATTAAACTTTCTTGAATAACAATCGTATTCACAACATCGATACAAATCAAGATAAAATTTAGACTTTTGGTAAACATGATTAAAATGATTGACATATCATATCTTATATTCCATACAATTTCAGTTTGGTTTTAATATTTTTTAGCGATATCTCGATATTGCTATTTTAACATAATACCGCCATCTATGACGTAGGTTGACCCAGTAATACTTTTTGCTTTATCACTGGCCAGAAATGCAATCAAGGCTGCCACTTCGTCTCCTTCCACGGCCTTCTTCAAGGGCATGTTTCCAACTACATTTGAGACAAACAAAGCTAATTGCTCTTCGCTCAGCCCAATATTCTTCAACAAATTCGTTTTCACAAATCCAGGGTTTACAGAATTCACTCTTACGCCATCTGGAGCCAATTCTAAAGCAACGCATTTAGTAAAATGATCTAATGCGGCCTTCGAGATGTTGTACGCTAAGGCCATTGTACTAGGCTTTGAACCAGCGATACAAGAAATGTTCACAATACAACCTTTGCTTTGAATCAGATGTGGAGCAGCCAGCATCGTCAAGTGGTACACAGATCTCATATTAGTGTTCATAACTTTGTCGTACGTTTCCATGGACGAGTTTTTGACTCCGCCCATCCCAATAACGCCGGCATTGTTCACTAAAACGTCGAGTCTCCCATAGTGTTCTATTGTTTCGTTAATTATTCTTTCAGCATCAAGGTCTTCTGTGACGTCAGCGGTAATTGCAAGAGGTTTTATACCTTGAGTTTTCTCGCAGTATAGGGCTATTCTTTTGAGGTTTGGGTCTTTTCGGCCTACAAGGGCGAGTTTGGCTGATAGCTTGGATAGGTAAATCGCTGTTGCTGCGCCGATACCGGAACTGGCACCAGTTATTAGAAACACTTTGTCGTTGAAGTCCATAATGTATGATTTGTTTAGATGTTGTTTGTTAACTCAAGGTTGAACAGCGGTTTAACTACACGGGTAAGCGTCGAGTTGACGCGCCTGCGTAACCTAAAAAACTGATGTGGAATGTTGCCAGTAGGTATTTCACCAACATTACCTAAAGTTTTAGATTCCACTCGCAGTATTTACTATTACATTATCTTCTTAATGATAACGTGATACTACATACAATGTTGCCGCTGATAACGTTAGTCGGCGGTAATGCTGGGCCTATGTTATTCCCATTCACCAGCAATACGAAAGCATAGGCGGCATAATGCACATGGACAGATTCTTCAACCTTTTAATACCTAGGTGCCTTCTTACTTTGATATTCACAACAGATTAGATTGACGTAAAAGTGTTTGACGATGCACAACATTAAGAGTTGGTAATGGCAGGGATAGACGACATTTACGAACGCAGCTGTACATTTGCTGCAATACTCCACGAAAATTGAGGAAGTCGTGAAGTATTTGAGAGTAAAGACCGACTGGACTCTGAGGGTCGAAAGTTTGGAATCGCGCCACAATATCAACTTTAACTCGTTTGTGGTACGAGTTCCAACCCACCAGCTACAGACCTTCCTGAAAGAGGACTTTTGGCCGAAGGGTGTCGTGTATCGGCGTTTTCCGAGGTCGGTTAGGGTGTTAGCACACCAATCGATCAATGCCATCGATCAATGGTAGAATGGATTAGTCGATCGATAGTTTCTACTACACTAATCGATCGATCGATGGTGGAATGCATTATCGACGACGATCGACAGTTTTTACTTCACCATTCGGTATCCTCCGATCAGCAAAAGCTACCACACCGATCGATCAACGTCGACCGATGTCGATCGGCGCTCAAGCAATTGTTTATCGCCCGGTATCCGTCGATCAGCCAAAGCTACCACACCAATCGATCAACGTCGACCGATGTCGATCGATCGACGATCGATCGATTGGTGTGGTAACACCCTTAGGCGACACCACGCAGCGAAACACGACGCCGACAACGTTACGTGTATAGTTAATAAGGTTTTTAATATGTAGGTATTAGTTTATTATTTTACAAGATTATTTTGTGTATTTTTCTATGGGCCTCAGTAGCCTGATAATAAAATGATTTGATTTTGATTTGATATTAAAAAGAATCTCATGCGTGTGATGGAGAGTGTTATAATTTTATTGAACTCGGCTGATGGTTGTTCAGCTTACAGGTAGGAAAAATGTGATTAGATAGATCATGCATCTGAGTAAGACACGGTGAGGTGACTTTGTTTGGCCAAATATTGACCACAACAAGTAACTGATGGGTTAATGAGAGTACCTCCGTCTCCCCACTTAGCTAGCTGCTACCGACAATTAAACGTGTGACGCTTTGCATACCCGTGTTTGATTCAATCTCCTAAAAACTATAAAACTAGCCATTGATGTTTAACAGACATTTGAGAACATTGCAAGAAACCAAATAAAACGGAAAGCTACCAAAATAGAAGTTTATTTATAACCTGGCAACACAGCCGCGAACAAAACTACTACAACCAGACTCAATATCGCGGAAGCAGCACGTGATCACGTGATCCAAGAAAATGTAAATATATCGTGGTTTTATCCAGTCCAATTTTGTACGTGCACATGAGAGACTCACATTTTGTTGTGAATGCTACATTTTAGGTTCAAATTTCGCTTGCAGTCACGCTTTACAAGTTTGTTTTGGGTTATCTGAAAAATTGTTTACTTATCATGATTTAGTCAATCAGTCAGTTTTTTGCGTAAGTCGCGATTTTATGTTTAGACCATCTTGGTCATGCCTCCTGCGTTCATTGAGACTTTCAGGCTTTTTGGTAATGGTTGGAACTATCGAATAAGAATAATTTGGTCATATTCTAGGCATTACCGACCGAATAAATTATTGGATACCTTTCCTATCTACTTAGGTACTTACTTATTAGCATAAGTGCTAATGTTGATCTCGTGAATGGAACGTTCAACATCCTATTTGGTAGTAGAGGTAATTATCACATTTTGCAATCATTATTTATCATAACCTCCTACGTACCCACTTATTTACGATGATAATTATCCAGTAATTATCGCTTCTAACTCCGTCGAGTCCTACCGGTACAATGTGCTAAAATAATTTGGTTGTGTAAAATATTAACGTCCAGTTATAGTTTGGTTCTCAAATTTTCATCTTCAATAAATAAATCAATCACGATGAGACACATTTAAATAAATTAGCTTCAATTAGCAGTGGCCACTGACTGTGTGTCTGTCTTACAGTCTAGTGGTCCCACGCAATCGCGTCTGTTGAGCCAGGCAGGGTTTGATTCCGACTAGGGCAAATGATTAATTAAGTTTTTCCAACAGGACACAAATTCATAGGTACCGGTAATTTCTTTCGTTGATGTTTTGCCTATAACTATTACATGGTACCTAGTCAAAACTGACGATGTTATGTGTGTGTCGGTGCAAAAGCGACTTTATAATAACCGACGTTAAAATAAGCAAGCTTAAAACATACATTGCCAGTTCCTACATACCTCACAGGACCTCCGACGAGGATATTTCCGCAACTAATCTAGGTTCGTATTGATACATAAATTCATCTTGTCATTTATCGTGAATAACGGATTGCCGTGTGCACCACGAGCTTGACCCCGGTTGACATAATGATTTACAGAAACTAAACTATCGGCCGCAAACGTGACCGCGGCAAAATGTGAATTTAAATGTTGTTCTATTGTTTTTTTTTTCGTTGTTATTATGCATTTGGATTTAGAGCAAGGAAACGCTTGTAAAAAGGAAATGGGTTGATAAAAAAGGTTTTATTTCGGAACAGTTAGGATTCCTAAATATTTTTAGGATACAGTCCTAAAAATATTTAGTAATCCTAACATTTCTGTAGGTACCTTAGGTTCGGTCTATATATATACTTCGTTAACATTGGCGAAAGGCTTGCAAATAATATTCACACTAGTACTACGCAGCCATTGATAGTCACTCAACCCACTTCTGACATCTCATCAACTTCATCGTTCGTCCTTGAGCCTACTGACCTTGACGAAATTACAGCAGTTATCCATTCATTGCGCCCTGATGCTGCAACTGGCTGGGATGGCATATCACCCCACATCCTAAAGAGATACTCAACCTTCCTGGCGCCCATTCTATGCCATATTTTTAACCTCTGTTTCGAGACTGCAGTCTTTCCTTCTTCTTTTAAAAAGGCAATCATTCACCCAGTCTTCAAGGGAGGCGACGGGAACTTGCCAAACAATTACCGTCCTATAGCAGTCCTGACTGCCTTATCCAAGGTACTAGAACGTCTTATCAATAAAAGACTTGTATACTACTTAGAACATTACAAACTAATATCACCACAACAATTTGGATTCCGTAAAAACAAGTCAACTTGTGACGCAGTTCAGGAACTAACTAACAATATTGTACAAAACCTGAACACTAATAAAAAGGTCCTAACAATATTCTTGGACCTTGCGAAGGCATTCGACACCGTCCCCGTCCGTTCTCTCTTACTCAAACTTGAGAAGATGGGTGTCAGGGGATTGCAACTTGATCTCTTTCAAAGCTACCTCACTAATCGCTCCCAGATAGTCAAGATTGATCGGCACAGTAGCAATGAGCTCCCCATCTACTATGGCGTTCCACAAGGAAGCATATTGGGTCCCACTTTATTTCTAGTTTTTATAAACGACTTATGCAATTTAAATATACTAAATGCTAAGATAACATCATTTGCGGACGACACTGCTATAACTTTCTTCGCCAACACATGGTCTGAACTCCAGGACAAAGCGCAACATGGCTTTAATGTAGCGCTGAACTGGCTTTATCTCCACACGCTTACACTTAATACCTCCAAAACCAAGTTCATTACCTACTCGGTCAGTTCTGCTACCCAACCAAACCGACCAATATTAATTAAAGCTCATACATGCAATTTGCTAACTCAAGTATCATGTCAATGCGCACCTATATCTTCTACGGATGAAATCAAATACCTAGGTATAATCATAGATAAGAACCTTAAATTTAAATCTCATATTAATGTCCTTACTGGCAGAGTTCGCAAACTTATATATATCTTTAAAACCCTAAGAAATATTGCTAATCCTATAATTATACGTAATGTCTATTTTGCCTTATGCCTATCTATTATTACCTACTGTATTCCCTGTTGGGGTGGTGCTGCAAAAACTATCTTTAAACCACTGGAAGTTGCACATCGCGCCATACTGAAAGTGGCTACCTTCCGTCCAATAATTTATCCAACTAATCAGTTATACAAAAATTGCAATGTCCTTAACGTGCGGCAACACTTTATTTTACAATCAATTCTGTTGCAGCACCGCTTAACCCCCTATATTGAAATCACCAAACGCCGAAAAGACAAAATATGTACTTCTCCAAGAACCCGCTTGTCGTTTACTAAAAGATTCTTTTATTATTTAGGTCCGTCCCTTTACAATACAATAAACAAAAAATGTCCCATATATAGATTATCTTATCATAATTGTAAAAAGACTGTCCGCACATTCCTTCAAGATAAAACCTACGACGAAACAGAAAAATATTTAATTTAATATAAAGTTATGACAAGTTTGTATATTGTACCACTCACCCAAAACACAGACCCACACTAACACACATACACACACACACAGACCCATACACACACACGCACACACACACACACACACAAATGCGGTCGCGCATTCATATCTGTATTTAAACACATTAGTTCAATTTAAGTGTGAAAATAAAATTGTAGTAATACAATTAGAGGGGATCGGCACTGTTACTTCTTAATACAGGCTATTTCATAGCCTAGCAAGGAGGACAGCACGTCACCCACTTGATTGTCAGAGATTTAAGACTACCCACTTTGTGAAATCTGTTACATGTACTACAATCTGTTTTTTGTATAAATAAAGATATTATTATATTATATTATATTCCATATTTTGAAATTCCGGTGTCTCAGCATGGGCAGGTATCCTGTTAAATAAGTAGGTAGGTCCTAGCACAGAATACATAATAGGTACTAGGTCATCATTCTCCGGCCCTTATCCTAATTTATATTCGGTCGGCGCAGCATGTCTTCTTCTTCCATACTTCTCTATTACTCGTCTAATAGGTACTGGGTATAAAATATAAATAACAGAAATGATTATTAATTAACTTTGGATTGTTTAGCAAAATGAACGGGCAGGATGCAAATTTTAGTTTAATTACACGCTCCTGTAAGAATTTGTTGATCCAATAATCACTATGCCGCTTGTGCTACGTTCAGATTGCAATGTTAGGAAAAACAATTTAAACCTGCATTATAGTAACAATCTAAATCATGCGATATCCGTTTCTGGGCCAAGCCATTCGTCTTAGGACCACATTTACATATAAAACATTCCAATATATCAATTCGGCCTCGAAATGCAATTTGTGAATGGTGGCCATAAATAACTATTTTCTATTTGACATATGGCGACCCTTCGTTTAGGCTGACAATACCGTGGTCTGTTTTCCCGCCATTATTTGACAGATGCGTTTCTTTCGCTTGGTAACTGTGAAGGATTTTTCAAGCGGCTTCGAAATCAAATCAAGTGTGAAATTCAATTGGATGCCCATAAATATTGTTGCTTTGAAAAATGTAACGGTGGCTGGGATTTTAGTTTGACATATTTTCTGTTTCGTGAATGTATTTGTTGCAATGGTCGATAATGTTTTTGTGAAGCCTTGGAAAATGTAAGGGGAGTTTTAGTTTGAGTTTACAGAGTGAAAACCTGGAATAATAAAGCTATAAGTTGCTCTTACGAAGTTTATGTCAATGAGTGGGAGTTTTTCTAGACCAATAGAGAACAGACACTCATTTAGCTTTAATTAGACTCAACTTGACAAGCTACGTAGAGCTCAGAGGTCATCACCATCTTCTCTATGAATAGGGCATTTCAATTATATAGAAATACTTTTGAGACTTTTATAAAATATGCATCAGAACACCCAAATGGCAAAAAAATTGGTTTGCGGTTTAGCAAAAATAAAACCAATTCAACATAAGTACCTAGTAAGTAACACAGGTAACTTAAAAAGTGCCCTTTTATCCTAAAAACGGGCTCAATCTCTCACAGGATTGACAGCGATAGATCGTCGCAGGCAGCCTTTATATCTAGCGGCGGTGTAAGTATAAAACATTCACCTTAATGTGCCTTCGCGAAGCATGGCGCAGTTAGTACGATGTATAGCGAGCTGCAACTGATCTATTGAGTAATCAGTGGATTGCCGACCAATGTGCTGTAAATATGGAAGGAATAGGAAACGGTTTCAGGTTTCAGATGTTAATTGTCAAGGGTAGGAACTAAGATAGCGTTAATTATTTTATTTCTTTTGTAAGAGGATTATTAATCAGTGGCCCGAAAGTTTGACAACCAGTGTTATTCATACCAAGGGGTATCGTATTACTAGTATTAATTTGACTTGACCGTTATTCGAAGCTTATTTAATTTGAGATAGGCACTACGTTTCCCGCCATCTATATCCGTCTCTTTCTTCCTGTATCCTTCTCTTTCTAACCCCACCACCTGGCAGAGTGGTGGCTTACTTGAGTGAGCCGCCATCATTATGCCTCATTGGCGTCTTGTTTCCCGCCGCGTACGGTTGTGTTAACAAAAACGTTACCACAATATTCAAATTAATTTTAAAATAATATATAAAATTCAGGAAGTTCAACGAATTGTATTTACGTGTGGTGCATAGCAGTGTTATTAGGGTGATAATAAGAAACCTACAAGTAAAAATACCCACAAAACTACACGTGAGTAATTTCATGTTGATATTAATTAAAACGCAGTGATACCCTGCTTAAGATCTGTGGTGTACAATTAAGTACCCACTTTTTATACTGTTTAGTCTTATACAAGATAAATAGTGTCTATAGTTCTATACTGTGTGTAGTCACATACCTTTTATTTTGAACTTTTGTTTGTAACGGTTTTTACCGTTTGTGTTGTTCTAAGGCCCCTTTCCTGTTTTAGAATGGATGATAGTAATAATTATGTACAAAATGAAGTGACCGAACCATTACCAGGACCATCTGGTATGCAGCGTAAGTTACGGTCTAGAAGCTCAAGTTCAAGCAGTAATAGTTCCCAGAGCAGTTCTTCCTCTTCATCTTCATCAGGTTCCCCAAAGCGCCGACGGAATCATGGAAAAAAGAAGCGGGGGAGAAAAGAAAGACATTCGAAACAGGAATATCGAAAATTATCGAAGGAGGTACGTGATCTTCGTAAATCTTTGTATGCTCGTGATAATGAGCGTCAAGTTCAAACTAGTGATCACTACTATGACGATTCCATGTCTTTAAATTCTGGTGTTAGTCGTAATCTTTACAATGAATTAGGTGATAATGCGCCGATTATCGACGCTCCTAATGAAGTTATTTTTAATATTCAAACGAAACTAAAAGAACCTTCTATGCCCAAGAGTTCTGAACTCCATTTGAAATTGCTATGTGATCTTCAACATTGGGATACTAGTAATTGGAATGAAATCAGATATTCCGAAACGCAAAAGGCGTATAATCACAAACCGGGTTTTACGGATATTGAGATAAATGAAGAAGTTGCAACATTCCAGTCTCCGCGCCATTTGATATACGCTGATAAAGCCTTTGCTGCCTTAACAATGTGCATTTTAAAGCAGAAGGAGTCGCTGCAAAAGGTACTGTTTGATTTTGCCCAGTGGACTAAAGAATTAACCCCAGATTATGAGGTTATTAATAATAAATTAACAGAATTTATAAATTGCGGTGATTTTCAAACAACCTCCTCAGATCTGTTACAGCTTGTTTGTGGCCATCGCGCCGAGATATTGCAAATGCGCCGGGACTGTGTAATCAAACAGGTAAAGGAGCCTTTAGTGAAATCTACGCTTAGGAAGATTCCTCCTACATGCACAAACTTATTCAACGCAGAAAAATTTACAACCGCTTTGGAAAAAGCGGGTGGAGTGCGAAAATGTTTTTGGCCGCTAAAGAAGTCTAACTCTATCTCGCAGATAGAGACACACAAAACTAGCGTCTCCTCGCAGGAGTACGCAACCCGAAAAAGACCCTCGCAGGGTTGTCAACATGGATCATGCTATGTGCAAGGCTGTTGTCAAACTACACCCCCCCCGCAGGGTGGTTATAATTCGCACTATCATGGACACGGCGCTCATTCGGTCGCACCGAATAATCGGGGGCTTTTTCGTGGACGAGGTTCTTCGAGAAATCACCCCAAGCACCGTAATCAATCCAAATCTGGACAGAAACGAGCACCGTCCCCGCCCAACAACAATAGAGACGTCAAACGTCGAAAATATTGACATGATGCAGTTCAAAGCAGGCCGTCTAGCAAATTTTTTAACTCAGTGGGAACAATTTGGAGCTCCAAATGTCATTCTCAGGATGATATCGAGGTATCGCATACCCTTTCGTCAAAGACCTCCAATGATCCATCCAAGGAACATAAAAAAGGGTATGATAGTTCCTTGCTCAGTAGAGATGACCACTGTCATCGACAAAATGAAGGATCAAGGGGTCCTCGAACGAGCACATCTGTCTCCAAGTTTCCTCTCATCAATGTTTTTAGTTCTCAAGAGCGACGGCTCTGCTCGGCCCATTTTCAACCTGAGGGCCCTCAATCAATACGTAATAACCACCAAATTCAAATTAGTGAATGTTTCTCGTGTGCCAGACTTCCTACAGCAAAGAGACTGGCTGTGCAAAATAGATCTCTCACAAGCGTACTTTCACGTTCGAGTAGCTCGCAGCCACAGAAGATTCGTACGCCTAGTCTATCGAGAAGAGCTATTGGAAATGACATGTTTACCCTTTGGTCTAAGTACTGCACCCAAGACTTTCGCATCAGTGACGAATTGGATTGCCCAAATTCTCAGAAAACGAGGAATACGAATACTGGTGTATTTGGACGACTTCCTGATTGTTCATCAACACAAGGAAAGTCTAAGGGAACATGTAAATATTGTTATCCAGACTCTCGAGACGCTAGGCTGGATCATAAATTACGAGAAATCGGTGTTGACTCCGTCAAAAACATTGGCGTACCTGGGCGTACAGTGGAATGCCTGGACAAATCAGAAGCAACTCCCCAAGGAGAAGCTGACGTCGCTGATTGTCAAGCTATCCCAAATGCTAGAAAAGGAATATGTAAAGCTCAAGGAGATTCAGAGTCTGGTTGGACTTCTGAATTTTGCGAGTTTTACCGTCCCAAAGGGCCGACTCAACTATCGGGCTTTATTGGACCTCCTCAACAAAGTGTTGAGATCAGGCCAGAGATGGCATCTAATTCCTGTCGAAGCCAGGGACAACATAATATGGTGGCTTCAGAACTGCAAATGCCCTTCAGCTATTCACGTACCCCCACCAACCCATTACCTAACAACGGATGCCTCCGATATAGCATGGGGAGCTCGATTAGACAATTTGTCGTTGACAGGGTTGTGGGCAAATCACGAAAAACAGTTACACTGCAACCAGAAAGAAATGCTCGCCATCCTAAAGGTGTTACAAGATCATTGTCAGCTCCTGCTCGGGAGTACAGTACTAATTCAGTGCGACAACAAAACTGTTATCGCATATCTCCGACACGAAGGGGGCACGAGATCTACACCGCTGATGGATCTAACATACCAAGTTTTTCAAATTCTGGAGGAATACCAAATTCAAGTGAATATTTTTCATATTCCCGGGATGTACAACGGTCATGCGGACCATTTGTCGAGACTTCGGGTCAATCCGGAGTGGCATCTCTTGGCCGGAGCCACAGAGACAGTGTTTGCCAAATGGGGCGTCCCTCTGATAGACCTCTTCGCCTCCAGTCGAGCACACGTCGTGGTGAATTATGCGTCCCTGGATCTGAACGATCACCAAGCATTGTTTCACGACGCGTTCTCCCGACCGTGGAACTTTCAACTGGCGTGGATTTTCCCGCCACCGTACTTGATTCCCAAAGTGCTATCCCATTTGAACAGTGCTCACGGGATATACTTGCTAGTAGTTCCGCATTGGGATCGAGTATATTGGCGGGCAGATCTGAAGGACCGGGCTTTGGCAGCCCCATTCACACTTCGGAATCTCGATCAAGTCTTAATAGACGTGTCGACGGGACTCCCACCTCCGGGGACACAGGACATGATTCTCGAGGTATGGAAATGTGGGGGTGGGCCGAGACCCTAAAAGATTGGACTGGAAGCCAAATAAAACTATTGAAGAAATCTTGGCGGCCTTCCACACTAAAGACTTATGATGTTGCTTGGAAAAAATGGCTAATTTGGTCTGAGCAACACCAAATTAATCCTCATAATCCTAGCGGAAGAGAAGTAGCCAGATTTTTGTCGGACCTTCATCTGGTTAGCAATTTATCATATAATACGATCCTGCTGCACAAATCTGTAATTTCCACTCTTTGCAATCCAGACATTGCGGGCCAAATTAGTTCTCATATTTTAGTAAAACAGGTTTTAAAATCCATTGCGTTAGAGAAACCAGTTAAATCTAAACCACCGATTTGGAACATAGATGGCCTAGCCGCATACCTAAATAGTTATAATTTTACTCACGACAATATTTTCCAAGTGCAAAGACACACTGCAACATTATTACTCTTATGCTCGGGTAGAAGAATTCACGATTTGACTTTATTAAGAACTGATTCAGAGCATTGTATTCAAAGTAATAACTCTATCACCTTGTGGCCTGTTTTTGGTTCAAAGACTGATTCTTCGGACCACAGGCAATCGGGTTGGAAATTGTTTACTAATCTAGAGAGCAACAATTTGGATCCAGTTTATTGGATTAATAGAACAATTGAACTGTTAAAAATTCGCAGAGCTTCAGCTAAAATCCATAATCTGTTCATTTCTACAAAAGGTGAAGCAAAAGCCGCTTCAAAGACAATCATATCAGGGTGGATTAAAACTCTACTTAAAGATGCGTGTATAACTGCAACACCGGGGAGTTTCCGCTCTGCCGTTGCCTCAAAAAACTGGCTAGACAATTTCCCGTTAGAGGATATTCTCGCGAGAGGAAATTGGAAGTCCCAAAATACTTTTTGTAAATTCTATAAGCGGACAGTTCTACCCTCATCTTCAAGTACCTCTATAACTATGTTATTTAATCCTGTTGAGTGATATTGCTGATATAATGTTGATTCTGGCATTGTGATTAATCAAGTTGAAATAATTACTTAATTAAATTAAAATCATATTCACATGTAAGTTTTCTTTAATAAAAGGGAAAACCCAAGATGTATTCATTTTCATTCAAACAGTCAACATAACTAGTAATATCTTATTTTACTAAAAAGTCATTCACATTGGCGTCCGTGTCACCACCACCAGGCGATAACAAACAGGTCTCAAATTAAATAAGCTTCGAATAACGGTCAAGTCAAATTAATAGAAGCGTTTTACCTACCAATAAAACGCATATTAATTTACTTACCTTATTCGAAGCTTATGTTTTAAAGTCTGCCTGGTGATTTTCGACTCAATGAGGCATAATGATGGCGGCTCACTCAAGTAAGCCACCACTCTGCCAGGTGGTGGGGTTAGAAAGAGAAGGATACAGGAAGAAAGAGACGGATATAGATGGCGGGAAACGTAGTGCCTATCTCAAATTAAATAAGCTTCGAATAAGGTAAGTAAATTAATATGCGTTTTATTGGTAGGTAAAACGCTTCTATTAACTGGGTTGTGAAGGTCAGATGCAGTTGCTACATATAAAATAGCAAGTATTTAGCTGCATTCGGCTTGAGTGCTAGACGTTAGATTGGAAGCCGACCCCAACATAGTTAGGAAAAGGCTTGGCAGATGATGATGTAAGAGGATTATTAATTTGATACTTAGATAGATACAGCAGTATTTATAAATGAGGATGGATGACCAAAGAAACGATGAATGGACTGTGTGAAAGATGATTTGGCTACAAAGGGCTGACTGCTGAGATGACGAGTACTTGAGAAGTACGAAAGAAGAAGACATGCTGAACCGACCCCAAATAAATTGAATAAGAGCGGGAGAATCTTAAATACGTAATGATAATATGGCACTTAGGCATGATAAAAAATAGATAACTACTTATACGTTTTATTTTGTAGTAAGAAATTACTTAAGTACAAATTTCAGTGTAGGTACCTACATTGTAAAGTCGACCAACAATAAAGCAATCTGTAGTTCTACCTTCTACTTTTAGGGAATTCTCCAAATTGGTAATTGCTGAGGGGCAGCAAATTAAATGTAAATAATATACAATTTGTAATTAAAACAGAGCGCGGGAGAATTTTTCTCAATTCCGCCGCGATCCAATAAAGAAATGCAAATTAGGTGCGGCCAAGAGTTATTGCTTCGTAGGGATGTGGTGAGCTCGATGTCGATATCGATGAATTGCTTTGTAAGAATTCAAGAAGGTCACGAATTTCATGACGAGTTTTATGATAAAGTTTAGAAAAAAAAAAACAGTTGTATAACAATGATTGGTAGCTTTTGCGAAATTAACTCAATGTTTCGAGCATTGTTTACAAGCGTAGTTACATTGATTGGTTGTTTCGGTGATTTTTACCTGTACACGGTGATGTGATTGGTAATTTTTGGTGACCGATATACTTTAGCAAGTGATCCTACATAGGAACCGCTAAAAAACAGCCGCCCAAGCCCTGCTGATGTATAAGTTTTCCCCATAGTAACCGTTGTTATAATGTTGAGTATAAGTAGGGGTATAAATATTGGTAATTAAATAAAAAAAAAAAAAATACCAGTTACTATGTTTTTGAGGCAATGCAAACTATGTGCCTCAGGAGAGTTTCGATACGATAGCGATACTTTCTCATGAAACCTTCGCATCACTACACACAGCCCCTAGTGTCGATTGTAAAAAAGTTTTTACAGCTAATTCGGGGTGCTCCCGGTACTAATTCTACACTTTACGGCCACGCACCGACATTGTCAATCTATCCGCAAATGAACAGCCATCTTTTTTTTTACTGTCAAACTGTTTATAGCATTTGATTAGCTTTTTATTTCCTTACAAGATTTGTTTTAAAGTTAATCGTGGAAAAGGCGTTCCTGTTGTTTTATTTCATGTTTTATGGAGCAAAAAGGTCTAGGCTACAATTGTATTCAGATGCAATAATTTTATTTGCGGTTGATTTACTTTTAAATTGTTGTTATGGGTAGTCAGAACCGTGGGTGGGACAACCAGTCTTTCGAAGAGGAGTTTTATTTAGCTCAGTAACTTGGTCAGAGAGGCAGTCGTGAAGATACCGGTACCTACTCAGCTGCATCCGGTAAGACTGTAACCAAACCCCTACATAGTTGGATTAAAGGCTAGGTAGCTGATGATGGTGGTTTATTAATTTTGTTGGAGATTCTACACACATAGCTGTCGAAATATAGGACTTTAGGCACACTTCTGCCTAACCCTTACCAGATTACAGGCGTAATGTTATGTTCTATGGAAAATAATGTAGGTACCTAGCTCAAAAAGTCAAGTGTTCTGTCTTTTTTTTTAAAATCGGTTGTCGATAAATAAGAGTTTTTGTCCATAAAAAAAAAAGTTGGAGATGCCGGGGATCGAACCCGGGGCCTTTCACATGCAAAGCGAACGCTCTACCACTGAGCTACATCCCCATGTTGTTAAAGTAATAAATATTACATACTGCTTGTTAGTACCTACCTACAATGACGAACACTAACTTACGTAGCTACGTAATAAAATCAAGCGTATCTAAACAATCAAACTAACTATACCTTTAGTTTATTAAATAAACTAACTACAGGCAGGACTGCCTCTTTGTTCTCGTGGTCGCAAGCGCGACTGTTGAGCATGAGGTTCGATTCCCGGGTCGGGCAGTGTTGTTGGGTTTTTTCATCAGGAATTTCTTAGTAGCAGCCACGGAGTCTGGCTTTGTGCCCGGTTGTTGACGAGAGGCTCGGCCCCTACTTATTACATGTGACTTAAAACATAACTGGCGAAATGTGGGTGTACTAGTAGGTACACCTCTGCCCAACCCTTCGGAGATTACAGCCGTGATGTAATGTTATGTTAAATATATGCTTTATCGTCCTACTACGTACTAAGGGCGAGGACCTCCCTCTCTTAAAAAGTCTTAGTAGGTACCCTCAGCGTTTCCGTAATTTTCTGACACCAAGGTTTTATTTCATGATTCGAAACTCGACATTTTCATATTTTGGTAAGACGCCATTCCAAATATGATGGCAACAATTGAAAGCAGGACCGACTGATGGTTCAGTGAGGAGGTAAAAGAAAATGATCTCCCATCATTATGGCATACGGTTTTAGTAAGAAGATCATAAAAAGCCTTGATTGTACACCACAGGTATGATATACAGGTAAGATTTTCAAGCTAACAAGAGAAACTGTAATTGCAATATATTAATTTGGAGATGCCGGGGGATCGATCCCGGGGCCTTTCACATGCAAAGCGAACGCTCTACCACTGAGCTACATCCCCTTGTACTGAAACCATGTAATTTTATAGTGTAAGCTTTAAACGAGTAGAAATAATTGTTTAGTATGAGTAAATACTATGATTGTGGCATTGTTTAAAGTTATTTATGAACTTATTCATGCGAAACAATAATCTACGAACATAATACAGATGTTTTCAATAAATAGCTTGATGGTAAAGAAAATTGTAACAGTCGTGTCTGAAAAATTAAGTGACTACATGTAGGTAAGGATACAAAAACCGTTATTTGGGACGAAACTAGGGTTTCCCACCTACCTAGTTAATGTTTTATTAATACCCATTACTTGAAGATTGCCGGGAGAGATTTCTAAATGAAATAAGCGGTACCTATGTGCTCTTTTGTCTGTATGTTATTTCCAGTACATGTGTTTTGTGTGTACATAAATAAATGCCTTGCCTATCTGAAGCCTTAAATAAAATGTTGTTCTAACCTAACAATGAAATTATAACACCTAGATTACGTCCATGCAAAAGGACGGTTTTTTATTGCACTCAGAAACAAAGTGAAAAACATAACCGCTCTTTTTATTCCGCCACCGTTCGGTAAAAACACTGATATTTCACAGATTTCCATCTCAAACTAAAAAGTTCAACAACCCCGACTGGAAACGCCACCTATTTAATACGCACAGGCCATACTTAATATAAGATATTACCATAAACCCATAGGCGTATATAGTGCAGGGTTAAATCCCTCATTGAGTCCGTGAAGATATTTTTATGGTGCTACAAGAATGCCATGAGTTTTCCCCTTGACGTGATCATGATTTACTGAATTTCTTCGTGATAATTTGTCTTAATATACGTGTTAATGTTGGGTAGTTATGGATTTTTGGGGTAACTGTCTGGGCAGAAATCGTTAGGGGTCTGTTGTATTTAGTTGTGGGTATGCTTTATAAGGTCTGAAAATGAAAATTAGGTATAGTGTCATTAGTGCTCCGAGACTGACCTGAGGTAAGAGGTGCTTCAGGTCCTGTGAATGCTCCGTAACTGGCCCTGAATAGTTATAAAAACAAACTTTTTTCTTAAATTTGAGACTTGGCAGTAGGTGACTTAGAGTCAATGATATTTTATATCAAATTAGGTAGAGGATAGCTATCTCTTTATTAACGTGCTTATTCTTCCTTTTGTACTATTCATTAGTAGAATTTGTCAACATGTGTGTCACTAAAGGTACATAGGTACCCGCATATATGTACCAGCCTATATACCAGCGCAACCAGATTTTAAACGTCGCGTCGGTAACTATGAACGTAACATAATATCTTGTGTACAATATCATTGTTTTGAGCATATAATTTATTAAACTTTGGGACTTTACTCAGGTAATTATTACAGCACCAGTTACAGCAACTGTGAGCCATGATATATGTTGGTATACATATAAATGTATACCAACATATTGGTAAAATTGACTTTATAAAAAGTCAATTTTTTTTAATCCAACTTGCTTCGTCATCATCATTGGTTGCTTTGTTCCACTCATTGTTGTGTTTAAGCTTCTTACCTTTTGCACCATGCTTTCCTGGTCTGCGTGAATGTCAACTAGGTCATACTCTTGGTCTTCTGAACTTGCTTACTAACTGATATTTTTACTCCAGCATGAGCTATTCTCAAATAGCCGTCATCATCTGCCTAGCCTCTTTCCAAATATGTTGGGGCCGGCTTCCGGTGTAACCGGATGCAGACCGGATGTGTAGCTGAATACCAGTATTTTACAAGGAGCGACTGCCTATCTGACCTCACATCTGTAATACGGCACCCCTTCTGAAGACTGCTTGTCAGACTTTCGGAGAAAAAATGACAAATGACAGCTGATAATTTGAAATTTGTTTAACTGTGACTGTTATTTAATGTATAAGTGTAAAATTTAAAAATGATTGATTTAATAATAATGTATGTACCTTAAAGATATTTGCACGCCATGAGAAATGGCAGGCATGTCGTGAGCTAATCTTATATAAGATCTTGCATGCATGTATTATTTTAATTCTGTATGTATACACATGTTTGAGCAAATAAAATTTCTTATTCCTATTCGGGCCACTGGCTACTGTAACGACGGTAACGACTGTCAAAGATCTATAAATGACAGCCGGGAGCAACGGCTTAACGTGCTCTCCGAAGCAGAGGAGGGTAACTCGGTATGTAATGGGTGGTCACCCATCCACGAACCAACCAAGGCAAGCGCGGCTTAACGTGGCTTTTATATTTAAGTACTAACAATAGTTTCTAAGTTTTCATTTTTTGTATACTAACCTTTGGACCTGGTTGTCCCAAAATAAAGAATTTTGAATTTGAATTTCGAATTTAACCCGAAGATCGAACCGAGCGGCTGTTATTAATTCTCATAGCCAGTTCTAACCAATAAGACAGCAGAAAACAACAATTTTCTTAACAAAAACCATCCATAAATTCATTACCCACTTAATATTATCCCAATCTACAACCAAAATAATATCAGCGTACCTCCTAAATCTCGCTTCGTCTTCGCATAAGGCTATACAGTCGGTAATTCAGTAGGAGCCGCGCACGTAGTCGCACGTGACCGGAATACTGCACAACTTGCGTTGATCACTGTACGCAGTACATATTGAACGGAAAAAGGGAAATTTTCGTAGTCTCGTGGAAGCTGATCTTAATATTGTGATGTGGAGGAATATTAATGTTGGCGCTGTGATGATGGAAGGAAAGGTAGGCGCGGTTGGTGCTAGCGGCGCTGGCGGCCGCGCAGTTGTGGGTTTGATTCCTGCTCCGGGCGAATCTAAAATAAGGCTAACAGAAGTATTCTATAGCTGCTAGATGCTCATATCAACAATCTTCGTTGAGGAACCAATCCTTGTCGAAGGCCTGGAAAAATTAACCGTTGACCTTAAAGTTGATAGTTTTTAGTTAAATGCATCTTCACAACAACACGCACAAAATAGGTTACTAGTGGAAACGGGTCAATACCCTTTGTACCCTAACTTTCGACATACATTTCAACCCTGTCTCCTTCGTACTCCACCAACGCATTT
The DNA here is from genome assembly GCA_964057025.1 of Standfussiana lucernea. Taxonomy (NCBI): domain Eukaryota; kingdom Metazoa; phylum Arthropoda; class Insecta; order Lepidoptera; family Noctuidae; genus Standfussiana; species Standfussiana lucernea. The sequence goes on from OZ059804.1 coordinate 11,271,603, forward strand.
AGCTAGGTACTATCCCATTAAAAATTTTGATTGACAACCCACCTAAATCATTACCCAGTTTCCTACCAAAAAAACAAAATTCATCGCTTCACGAAAACCCAGAAAACATATTATTTTCGTGTAAACTCAACGTAGGGACGTATAGATGGCGCCACGTAGCCTCTACGTGACTCGAATGTCGGCGAAGGAGGCGCGGTGATTAGCAATGAAAAACTTTCAGACGATGCCCGCTTGTACGGAAACTCCGTGTAATATCGCGTTTAATATAAAATGAATATACATCTATAGAAACATTTCATTATGTTATGGGTGTACAGTTACAAACAGTAATATGTCTACGCTTTTCAAAATTCAAAAGCGATTTCCTCGTTAAATAATGGTTTCTAGCATAACATCATGTTTGTAAGCCCCGAAGGGTGAGGTAGAGGTGTACCTAACAGTACACCCACATTTCGCCAGTTAGGTATGTTTAAGTCCTATGTAATAGGGGGCGAGCCTATTGCCATCAGCCGGGCATAAATCCTCACTCCATGCTACTGAGAAATTTCTGGCCAGATTTCTTTTTAGGAACACACACTATTTTACAAGTTGTATAGTAACTGTCTTTACATGCTCAAAAAAAAAAAAACAAAAGGGGTTTTGTTGCCTGTAATGTCCCGAATATCGAGCAAAGGCCGCTTCTCATACTGAGGAGAAGGTATGAGCTTGATCACCACGCTTGCTCAGTGCGGGTTGGCGATTTCAGACCGAAGTCCAGGGTTTCCTCACGATGTTTCCCTTCACCGTTAGTCTGTGGTGTCTAAGTGTAGAAACTACTTAGAAAGTATATATGACTTTGAAAAAGTCACATTGATACTTGCTGGGTTTGAACTCGCAACTTGGGGCGTAAGAAGCGGATCAGATAAGAAACGGGCCACCACGACATATCTAAATGCAGTGAAATAAAAGATTCCTTTGAATCGCGAAGGACCTGTATGCACAATGTCAAAAGATGGGGATCGGTGATGCCTTACCTTGTAGGGGACAAAATAGGGTGCGATTTTGAATGTAAGTATTGAACTTGGGACTTCATTGTTAAAATCTTAAATGTCCTTTGTATTGTAATGAAAGGATATGTAGGAAACACCAATATTATTATTATTAGCGGATAACTTAGTTATACTTTGGTTTTCGATTGATTTTAATATTGTTGTCTTTGGTTATGTAAGTACATATCTAGGTCACAAATTGGCAAGCAGTTACGGTTTATATCAGAAAACCGGTTTTTCTTATGCAAGTTGGCGATTTAGTTACCAAATTCAAATATTTAGTCGCTAAATCGCCAACATGAATATTAACAAATCCGGTCATAGATGATTCATAAGTTTATTTCTCTTACTTGAAACCGCGCCCTCTATAGTCATCTAGTCGTGTTATTTGCATCACTTAGCTTGAGCTACTTAGTTTAAAAGGAGCTAACTGCTGAGATGAAGAGTAACAGAGAAGTATGGGAACAAGCCGACCCAAATTAAGCTATATGTCTATGTCCTGACGATCCTATGTATGTTTTCTTGCATATTCAACCAGATCAATTTTGTTCCTAACCCTTAAGCATATTCAGAAAGCCATTAATTCGCGATAAACTAAGCATAGTTGGTATAAACAAGCAGTAGTTGCTGTATTGTGCACTTATACAAGTTTATGGGGCCTACGCGATACTTAAAGGGACATAAACCGTCCGACGGCGGCCGGCACGTCCCGGCATCGATCCGGCTACGTGACGGGACGGAGACGGCGTGCGACGGCTTTGGAAAATGTTTTGAGCTTATTTTTGGTGGGAAAGTATGGATTTCTGGCTATTGCATTGCATACGTAATAGATTTTTTTCCACTTTTTTTTTTTAAATTAATACCCGCATGAATTGAATTAAATGGTAAATGGCAGGTTTGATCTGGTGATTTATCCAAATTGTGATTTCGAGCAGAATGTCATTGGAAAAAAAAACAACAATAGTAAAAAAATATTAAAACACGGCTTGTGCTAAGGAAATTGGTTTGATCAAAGCTCCAAGCCGCTGATGAAAACTAATTACTATTTAAGTAATTACTATTTAAATTTAGCTAACTCCATCAAAATTATAAACCAATTTTTTTTTAAATAGCCAAAATATTTTAAAACCCCCTTTTAAAAACTTCACTCAACCGCCAGCTTCGACTGCCAGGTTAAAGCCTTATAATACAGATGTTACTATGCGGCCCACGTGCCCAGGTACCGGGGGAAAACGGGACACCCCTGGGGTATTGGGGGGCGAAGGGGCCTATTTTTTATTTCATTACCGCCCCCTGGAAGTAGGTGATAGTGCTCTGTCGATGTGTGGTTGATTGTATTGAAGATTTTGTAAAAGGTGACATAATATCACGCCCGCTTTTTCCGGAATGGCGGTTATCGACAGATTTTTCATTCAAATGGGAGCTTTCGAATAACGATAAATACGTCTGTCTATGTTTTATAGAATGCGACTTAAATTTTAATGAATAAAATCAAGTTTTAAAATAAATTGCCGACAGCCATGATACGGTGTGTGGAAAAATACTATTATGTTTAAAAAAATTGGGTCACAATAATTCTTTTGACTTCAACAAAATCTATCTAAATGCGGGTAGATTAAAATTTGTATATTTTCCGGCCGAACTAGGCAGCGCCTCCCGTTGCTTTGGTCACTACCTACACCAACAATATCCGCATACATACATACATTCTTACATACGTGTATCTGGATATAAATCATGTCGACGATCCCACACAAACTAATCAGCAATCTAATGTCAATCAACAAGACGGTCGCTTAGCACTCAATCAACCTTTTTTATCTCCCATTGCATAGCAATACTTTGTACCGACTCCAAGAAATATTCCTCCGTAACGCAATACAAAGGTACATTTCTGAATAAGAAACTGCAATCGAAACTTACCATACAATATGACAAAAAACAGCGTGACTAAGGTCTGAGCACAAATTGTTTTTGCCCAAAAGTGGGCAGTTTTTGTGGGAGTGATATTAAAAAAAGCGACAGGGTAAGTGCTATACGATTGAGGTGACATGTGCGTGGACAATGGGTGGTGGCCATGAGAATTGAGGGTTAGGGAACGATGATGATTTTCTTAGGTTTGAAGATGTATGAATTGTGACGGATTAAAAAAAAAAACGTGGTTTTTGTGTGTTTCTGGCGTGCCTAACTGGACTGAGAGTGTAAACATAGTAATAATACCTAATTCTTCCTAAATATTAAACTAAAGTTCCAGCTGCTACGGTTTGTTCTTACGTTCACTTTTTTTTTAAATCTTGTTTTATTTTTAAGTTACCATTTTGTTTTGTCCAGTGCGAGACTAATAAATACATTTTCTTTCTTTCTTTCTACGCTCGGTACTATTGTCCATGTTAATGTTGCAGGTGGAATTAAAACCTGAGCCATACCTGACCACGATTATCTACTTATAATAGATAAAAACAACTTTATGTAATTTAGGTTCCATTTAAAAATGCTCAAAACATTCAAAATCGTTCATAATGTGTTATTTTATATTGAAGTATAAGATCCTTTGTTGATTGAAATAAATTATTCTATTCTACAGTATAGTATATTCAGTTTTGTACTACAGTGTTACACCCGTATCTATAGAGAAGTCAAAGTGTTTACTTGAGTAAATGTCATTTTTTAAGATAAAATTTTTATTATGTAGTTTAGTAATTGCTTAAAGTTACAACTGTAAAATATAGAATTTTTAGCTATGCTTTCTTTGACAGTTCTTACTTCGTATAAATTCTTGTCTATTGCATAAAAAAAATTGCATTACTTAAGCTCACGTAATTAATTTAACTTGACTGTAGATACAGGTGTTAATGAACGTGGAGGTTTCCTTTCTTCTTATCTAGGACTAGGTTATGAAAATCCCACCTTCACCCTTGTAAACAAAACGGCATCGGCTGTCTACTCAGCGATTTTGTGACAAACCAAGCTAGCGCAAAGATCGCTGTTTTCCTGGCCCTCACTAATGGCCAGCGACCAAGCAGGGAGGTAAGTTGTACAGTCGGACTTAAGCCGAGTTGCATCGTAAATCATATCGGAAGGCTAATCTGGGACGCAAGATGAATAGCTTCGTATTGATTGTGGGGGGGTCACTGCTATTAGTGAGACTTTATTGTCGTTATTGCGTAAAGGAAGCGGGAAGTAAGTGGTAGATAGAAATGTGGTACTTTTTGAGAAAGGAGGAGGTTCTCAATTCGTCGGAACCTTTTTTTTTATGTATGTTAGGATATACTTCCCGATTGGTCCCATAGAAATTTCATAAAAATCGGTTCAGTAGTTTGGTTTTTAAATCAAAATAGCTGGAAAAAATATGTCATCCAAGTAAAAGAAATTGCGAAATTGATACTTGACAAGGATTTGTGTGTGATACGATAACTAGAAAGGGTTTTTTTTGCAAAAAAAAATCGACTTCCAAAAAAAAAACACAAAAAAAGTGGAAAATAACTTTACTTTCGGAAGTCGGTGTCAAAAAAGTCAATGAAACAAACACTAGTCACAATAAAGTAATTAAAATGATTGGTCTGTGGATGGGTGACCACCCATCACACACCGAGTTTCATCTGTGCCTCGGAAAGCACGTTAAGCCGTTGGTCCCGGCTGTCATTTGTAGATCTTTGACAGTCGTTACAGGTAATAGTGGCCCGCAAGTCTGACAACCAATCTTACCAAGGGGTATCGTATTTTCCAGAACTACAGTTAGTTCTGACCTTCACAACCCAGTGGTTGTGAAGGTCAGATAAACAGTCGCTCCATGTATAATACTGGTATTCAGCTGCATCCGGTTAGACTGGAAGCCGAACCCAATATGTAGTTGGGAAAACGCTAGACAGTTGAGATGATGATATGGTCAAGTCTAGGTATGTTGGTGTACCTACAGCTGGGGATTCCTACTCTTAAGTTTTGTGAAGCCTATTTGCAGGATATGCCCGATCTCCTGTCCAACTCATCATGCACAACCACTTGCACCTTTCAGGATTCAATCGAAGCAAATGTTAGAGCTGTGCAGGTGGCTACATACTGGTCTAACACTATTTGACTTTCATCGAAACGTAAAGAAGAAGTCGTTATAATTTTACAACATGCTATGGTCTCTGTCATGGCTAATCTTTTAACACAACATTCGCCATTGAGATTTAATTGGCTAATCACTTGGTCCTACTGCGCCCACTGACGGTCGACCACTTTCAACCTTATTACTCCTGAGTCCTTACGGCCTTCTGCCCTGGCAGGAGGGTGAAAAGTGGTCGACTGCCAGTGAGCGGGGTAGTAGGTACATGCGATAGAAGAAGACTACGAAAGGCAGTAGCTAATAGGTATGCATAATTGCGTACAACATATTTAAAGGAACTAGTATTTACAGCAACATCACCATAGATTTGCTTATTTATCTGCATCTGCATTACGTTGGTCGTCGTTCGCGCCAGTCTCCGTTTTTCATTTGTGGATAATATTTTTTGGACCATGGCTCATGTGTTCATACCTATTTCCGCCGACGAAGGTTTAAATCTAAAAAAAAATCAATTCCCCGTTATTCCATGAACGGATAATCCCTTAAGAATGTCCCTTTATAGCAAAAAAACTCCGATCAAATTCCTTAAACCGATCGAAATCCAATCTCGAAAATGGCTATAAATAAAAATGGCTACAATGAGATCCTTCGACAATTGGCATGTTCGTCAAAGGCGCTTAATAAGTTTCTGCTTACTTGTCCATCGTCACTACCGTTTTTATATCTTAGACATGGCATACCATCAAACAAAACTACACCTCATCCACTCTTCGTCAAAGTTAACTTTCGTTTAATATCCTCTTGTTGAAAATTTCAAAATCATACAAGGTGTTTTGGACTTTGGAGTTAGGGAACTAAGGTCGGGCTTCAAGTGTGTAGGGTGTACATCAAAGGGCTAAGACAAGTGGAGAAACGGCTTCTTACGTGTAGTTCCGACTCACTTATTTTGTCCATACTAAGACAATGTATGCGGTGAATTCGCGGTTCGGCGGTAAAAAGTTACGTGGTGATATAGGGTTGACAGCGACAGTAGTTTTTTAATTATTTTCTTACGGAATAGTTTTTTTTTTGACGTTTTAGGGATTCTATGAAAGCTGGCGTGACGATTTGGACTCTTTCCTAACAGATTGGCCGGACAAGGTAAAGCATAAGACTGATTGGAAAGGTATGGATGAAGGCCTCTGCTGAGCAGTGAGGCTGAATAGGCTAACATAAATAAGAACTTTAGGATTTCATTAAACTGTTACGATGGTAATCAATAGCTTCCTCAAGCTGAGGAAAAAAGACCGTATGGATTAGTAATCGTTATCCTCGGGTCTTTTTAGCAGGGTTTAATGTTCTGCAGGTTATCAACGCTCATAGGTAGTTACTGCTACTGCTTGCCGAGCAAGATTTCGCAAGCAATAAAAATGTAGTGAAAGCCCAGAATATCCTCGTCAGATTTGCATATACACTGCAGGCCAAAAGTTTAAGACCACCTTAATTGAAGTAGGAAAATAAAGTAAAACACCAATAAAATATTAAATGTTTAATTAACCAGTTTAACTATCTAAACAATTAGTCACTAATTAGTGTTTATTGACAAATTGTAATTTAAAAAAATAATGAAATATTAACATTCCACGCGAAAAAAGGCTATGGTTAACTAAACTGATGTTTCATCAAAAAAACCTCCTTTACATTGTATGACTTTTTTCACAAGTCTCGGCATACGAGCAATCAATTTGTTGATGGTGTCTTGTGATATATTGCTCCAACTTTTGCAGAAAGCATTCCACATTTCTTCTTGCGAGGATGGGCCACGATTACGGACGTTCCTGTCAAGCTCTTCCCACAAAAGTTCAATTGGATTGAGATCCGGGCTCTGAGGAGGCCAAACCATTTTTAACACCCGTTGCGCCTCTTTCTCTTCTAAATATACTCTGCATAATTTGGAGCTATGCTTTGGATCATTATCTTGTTGGAATATGAATGCGTCTCCCATTAATCGCAACCCGGAAGGAACGGCATTTTGTTCTAAAATGTTTTTGTACTGTTCCTTTTTCATAATTCCTTCAATTTTGACCAAATCGCCAGTTCCTTGGCTAGAGAAGCAACCCCAGACCATAATTGAGCCACCGCCATGCTTGACTGTTGGGACTACACAGTCCGGCACCATCTTTTCTTGAGCATTGCGTCTCACGTAAATTCTTCGTTTTGAACCGAATAGTTCAAACTTGGATTCATCAGTCCAAAGAACTTTTTTAAAATCTTCTTCAGTCCAATCTCGATGGGCAAGAGCCCACTGCATCCGCTTTTTCTTGTTTTGTGGCCTTAGCAGAGGTTTTCAGACGGCGACGCGACCATACAACTTTGCATCTCTCAGTCGCCGTTTTACTGTAGTCAATGATAAAGGTTTAACTCGGGTTTTGTTTACTTCAACGCGGATTTCTGGTGCTGTTAAGCGTCTATTTCGCTTGCTGGTAACAACAATGAAATTATCTTCACTAGACGTGGTAGCTCTCGGCCTTCCCGAGCGAGGACGATCTTGAAAACTGCCTGTCTCCCTGTATCGAGCTATTGTGCTATGAACACAAGTCTTCGATAACTTCAGTTGTGAAGCAATCTCACGTTCGGATTTGCCTTCATTATGCAAAACAACGATGGCAGAACGCAATTCACTGCTAATTTCGCGTGCTTTTCCCATTTTAAGACGTCTTCACTGTAGAAACCACAAGTTTAGACTAACTGAGATTGTTTGTGAACAACCCAAGTAAACTCAGGTAAGAATAAATTGAAACTACGTGTTTTCAGAAGCTAAATAATCCTTAATATTGACCAATGCCAAACAAAGGCAAAGTAATAAGTAATGAGCACACAATAAACAAAAACAAAACAAACAAATCAATAAATTCCTAGTGTGGGGCAAAGTTTTTAAAAAAAAAAAAAAACATATTATTAGGACTCTACCACCTGGCTCTAGCGCAGCGTTTGTCGGTGATTGAAAACAATAGATGTTTATTGTCCAATAACTTGAAAGTAAACAAAAGAATGACTTCTTTAAATATTCTACATTAGCAATAGAATATGCAGGTGTGCATTTCTTTTATTTATCTTATGGGACTTTATTACAATTGATAGATAATTATACTGTTTAAGTGCGGTCTTAAACTTTTGGCCTGCAGTGTATATTTAAATCGTTTCGGTTTAAGATAAAGAAAGAAAGAAAAAACGTTTATTGGCACACTCCACAAGTACACAATACAAAATATAAAAAAGCAAATATAAAATAAAATTTAAAACTAACCAAGAAATAGGTTAGGGGTTTAGTTCAAAATCAACGTCGCTGAACATTCAGTTGTCATTGATTGCTCTTTTTTTTTAATCTGAAAGTAGCCCTGCCCCCAATGCTACTATCTGAAACTTTTCATATATAGTTTTGACGTTCTCTCATCACGCAACTGGGGTATCTAGGCTATGTTTCGTGCTGTATTCAGCAGCTAAAAAACTCTCTGGGCCCCCGTTCCGTAGTTTTAACATCAAAGTGATGATAAGATGTTTGGTCACTTTTAATTTAAATGTACTTTAATAATGGAGGAGCCTGTGGTTAGATAATAACAGCCGCTCGGGTCGATCTTCAGGTTAAGCCGCACCTGCCTGGGTTGATCCGTGTTTGACCACCCATTACATACCGAGTTTTCTCCAAAGCACTTTAATCCGTCAGCCCCGGCTGTCATTTGAACATCTTTGACAGTCGTTACAGGTAGTCAGTGGCCCGAAAGTCTGACAAGCATTAATTCCAAGGGGTATCTTATTACTCAATACCAATCGTTTGTGGAGGTCAGATAGGCAGTCGCTCCATGTAAAATACTGGTATTCAGCTGTATCCGGTTAGACTGGAATCCGACGCCAACATAGTTGGGAAAAGGCTAGGCAAATGATGACGACTTTAGAAATCGAAGGGAAAATTCAGTCTACCCTTGTCAATCACTGTTGGTATCTCGTGGCAACCCTGCACCCAATAGCAATAATACAGTGTTGTGTGAGTGAATCCATCATGTGCAGTATAGTCGTCACAGCGGTTATTATGATCTATTGTGTACTGCAGCTTTATGTTGACATCCACTTAACAACTGGAGATATCATAACGCTAGTTATGGATCTTAGGAAAGTATTTCATCGCAGGACTATCAATGTTGGCCTGTGGACGGTGAGCTAAGGGCTAGCTCGCCGTCCCTCCGTCTTAGGACGACAGGCCGTGTCGACGGCGCGTTCGTGTTCCACGCGCGCCTCAAAGAGATGTCAGCATAGGGAAGGGGCCCGCAAGGGCCGATGCCTGCCGGGTGCTGCGGGTTGTTCGAAAGAGATACCGCGGCCCCGGAACACAAAGGGCGATGAAGGAACATGGGTGGGTTTTAGTCAGTAAAAGTCTGACACACCCTCCCGCTCAGCCCAGAGCGGGAGAAGTCATTTGATGATTTCCCATCCGGAAAAAAAAAAAAAGGACTATCAATGTTCATAAGGTTTGTTATAGAAATTATGACAGAATTGTCATTGGACTGCTACGTCGTTCTAGTGGTCGCAAGCGCGGCTGCTGAACATGAGGACCTGGGTTCGATTCAGGAGGAAGAGTCGTACCTAATATAGTACACCCACATGTCGCTTTAGTTATATTTAAATCACTTGTAATAGGAGGCGAGTCAGTTGCCATCAACCGGGTACAAATCCAGACTCCGTGGGTGCTACTGAGAAATTCCTGATGGAAAACCCAATAACACTTTGCCCGACCTGGGAATCAAACGCTTGCGACCACTAATCCAACGAGGCATTTATTCCGAATCCTTCCTCTATTCACTTGACTTTCTAATGTATGATACAGAAAAAATATGTATCCTCATACACAACTTACTCACTTCATTATCACAAAAACGTTTTTCAAATGGATGAATTCTAGTCATTTCCTTTCTTACATTTTGCCTGACTGAGGTAAACGCGTAATTCAAAGAAAAAAGGGAATATATTTGTTGCATTACTTTTCCGTCAGCATAACTCTTGCGCGGGCACGCAAAGCGTCGTAAGTGAGAAAATGATAAATATTTTAATTGAACATTTAGTTTTTGTACATTTTCACGGTATAATGCCTTGTTTGGTAGCACGATGAGCTGGCGGAAAGTTCAAACAAAAAATGTAAGTAATTGACAGTTTATAAAAATAATGATGATGGTGCAGGAAGACATTCTTTACAAACAAAACAGTTTTCATGTTAATTATGTACCTAAAATGTTTTTGTTATTTTTTTAATGTAAGAACAGTAACTACTGAGATATGTAGTATGTATACATACTATCTCAGTAATTACTGGTCAGCGAAAGTGTTGGCCATGAACCGGCTCAGGCGATTTACATGTTCTGAAAAAGACAGTATTTGGGTTTTGGAATAGACGGTGACCTCCGAGTTTATTTCTATCTTTCTTCTCAGAGTAGTCCGGTTGGAAACTCAGCATAATATAACAATAAAAAAATTCGTTTTTTGAAAAAGAAATTTGTCGGTGAAACTATGTAGTTTCACCAACAAATTTCAAAAAGAACGACTCAGAAAAATCAGTGTTCTAAGGATGTGTCCTTAATCCTTATGTTCTTTCGACGATCAAGTCTTTTTGCCATAGCAACTGAGGACCATCGCAGCTCCTATCTAAAATATATCACCATACTATTTCTAAATAAAAATATAGACGCCTAACGACTATTTTCATACATAATTCACATCTAATTAGTAAGGACAGGCACTAAAGCTTTATCGTCAGTCCATTTGCAAAGTGATTGAAATAAATCGTACGAGAAAACCAGAGTTTTTGTCTTATGCTCTGTCGTTTGTTGGCTTATAAGGTGTGAGTGCAAGTTGTTGCTTAAAGAGGTGCTTGGGATAAGATTCGATTTGTTCAGACAGGAATGAGTATTTGTAGGTTAATTTAGTGTAATTTTAGGTTATTAACCGACTTCAAAAAAAGGAGGAGGTTCTCAATTCGGTTGTATGTTTTTTTTTTGTGTTTGTTACCTCATATCTCCGTCATTTCTGAACCGATTTGAAAAATTCTTCTTTTATCTGAATGGATCTACTTTTCGATTGGTCCCATAGAAATTTCATCAAAATCGGTTCAGCAGTTTGGTTTTGAAATCAAAATAACTGAAAAAATGTCATCCAAGTAAAAGAAATTGCGAAATTGATACTTGACAAGGATTTGTGTGTGATACGATAACTAAAAAGAGTAAAATAAAAACTTTTTTGCAAAAAAAAACCGACTTCCAAAAACAACACTAAAAAACTTTTTTGCAAAAAAAAAACCGACTTCCAAAAAAAAAACACAAAAAAAGTGGAAAATAACTACTTTCGGAAGTCGGTGACTATTGTTTGTTTCATTGACTTTTTTGCCACCTACTTCCGGAAGTAAAGTTATTTTCCACTTGTCAAGGATTTTGAGGACTGTCAGTCATAAACACAGATAACACACACACAGGTCACAGTGATCCTATTGCATAGGCCATAATATAACAGTAGTTCACTTAGATTAATTTTCATCAGCATTGTTTAAATCCCATGTAATAGGGGCTGAGTATACTATTGCCATCAAACGGGCAAAAATCCAGACTCCGTGGCTGCTACTGAGAAATTCAAAACTACTACTACTGAAAAACTCAATAACACTTTGATAGACCTGGGACTCGAACCCAGGACTTCATGCTCAGCAGTCGCGCTTGACCACTATAGTCTAGACTAGACTAGCGTGTTATCAACATTTATTTATATATCTTATATTTCACAACACATCTATCTTCTTCCCTGTTTAGTGGCGAAGGAAAAACAATTCAATTAACATAACTCCATAATTGGGTTAAAGATAGTCGTAGGAAATTACTCAATGCCTTTACAATGGTAACTAATGGCCACTCATGTTCTATGGAAGTCAGTATTTTATTATTTTGAAAATGTTATATCAGAAATACATATGTATTTATTTCAATTGGACTACTTTCTTTAGATTTAATACAAAAGATATCGATTCGTATATAGACAAATGAATTAGAATTTAATTATAAACATCTGCTGTCAGAATAAGGTTTTCATTTGCAGAAACATATACTTGGGAATGATAGCATAGAATACACACATCCTTATCAAAATGAGAAGATGGCGGAACGCCTTGGATGGCTTTCTCGTTAATTGCTGAGAAGAGGCCCTACATCTAGAAAAGTGGAAGAAATGGGGGGAGGCCTTTGCCCAGGAGAGGGACAGGTCTGGATAAAAAAAAAAAAACAAACTAACTTTTAAAGGACAATTCGGGAAAAAGCAGCAAAAAGGACAATATAATCATTATTATACTTGTTCATATGGCTGCTGCATTTTGTGCTAGTGTAATATCACAAGAAAAAATCGTCAGCGTCCTGATTTATCTCCCCGTAGACACATGGAACATCATTAAAATTCTCCACTAGTAGAATCAATTAACTGCGTAAAACCTCAAGATTCCAAAACCCGTACAAAACAAGATAGTCTGTCTTACAGATTTTTAGTGACAAAATATTTTGCGTTCTCCAAACCAGAATCAGTGGACAAATATCGAGATATCCCAACATATTTGACACCTAGGCCCGCGGGGCGCGGCCGTCCATACAGCGCTCGACCGACATTTCTCCTCATTGTTCAACTTTTTACCCGCACAAAGGCACCGATGAATCGGACTTTAGAGCATCCCAGAGATCCTGCATCAATCCTATATCGAACCAAAGGAATGGAAACACATTGTCATATACAATGTAATTGTATATAATTGGTATTTCTTAAGAACAATGACGCCAAATTACTTCTCAACTGAAATAATTGCGTTATTTTTTTTTCGAGTTCATTGCAAGCTCGGCTTTGATAAACGCCGATTGTTTTGCGCTCGTGAATCGATTATTTCGTATCGATGTATGAAATGTCTGTGAACATGTACCAATGGTTATTTTAAGGGGTTGACAAAAAGTGTTGTGTGAATTCTCGTGTAAAGTGGTAATTTTGATCTGATAGCGACATCGACATTTGGTTTTGTTAGTACGAGTTTAATTCGTAATTCTTCGGAGAAAGCGTTGAATTAGTGAGCTTTTGAGAAGAAAATGTACCAGTCACGTCAGGTGGAATGTCGGATCAGCTGTTTATGGGAGTGCCATTTTGATAATTTGACAGTTGCGCTATGTCTAGAAGATGGACTGTCAGTCCGTTCTCTTGATCATTATCGCCATCGAGCACCCTATAAACGACTGCTTGTCAACATTGGTCTTCATCTAGTATTTCTACTTTATTTTTTGCTTCAGTTTTATCAATCAAATTCTCATCACAACCTACAGTCTACTTCAAACAGTACACAGCAATGATTGTAACTTCAACGCGCAATAATTGAGATTTATGTCAGTAACTTATGGTCATTGGCTTTCCGCATAACGATTTCCTCTCCTCAAAAATAATAGTCAAAGATCTAACGCTGCGATCTTTGCCCTATCTTCCAACATCTCCGTAATCTCAGATCTAGCTTAAGCATCTCTCAAATCGGTACCACGCAATCTTTATACCAACTTTAAGTTGGTCTAAGGAATTCAAGTTTTTGCTTTCCAGCGGTTTATGTCAGCCCCTATCTTACGGGGCTTCTTTCATTTTATTTGAAGTATTAATGAATAACAATAAGAGAGAAAAAGTAACGCGGTTTGATTTAATACTATGTGTTATCTTTTAGATGGCGAGATTGTGCGAGCAATGGACGCCGGCGCACGGTGGTACTTGCCGTTTTAGATTTTCATTTGTTATTTTATTTATGTGTTCTATTGTAGGTGCCGACTGTACTTGTGTTTAAAGTCCCTCGAGTTTATTGTGGGGGATAAATTATATCAGATATTAGGTAATGATTTGAACTTGGTTGTTTGAAGAGTGATCTGAATTCACTGGCGTTTTTGTCAATTTAGTTTAAAGTGTTAGCCTCTGCTCCTCTTGATATTTCAGGTCTCTTTTCAGAACAACAATAGGATACAGTGTGGTTAACCATATTAATACTGTATGTAATACATTAAAGCGTGGCTAGGCTTTTCTGGCAACGACAGCAAGGTGGCACTCGCCACTCTGGCACTTGCCAGAGTGGCGAAGGGCGGGCGTTTTGGGGGACTGTCTCTTGTAAACTCGACTTTCGAAAAGTGCTGATTAGCAGCCTCATTTGAATAAATGACATTTGATTTTAGTACCCCACGAAATTCAAAATTAATATTCAAAATTATTATTCAATTTTCTTACGTCTTTTGCAATTTACAGGTCAGTGTCGGGCTACCCTGCTCCGACATAGCTCGAGGGTTGTTCCTTTAGTTCGCTTCGAGATGCACGCTGATGAGTTAGAAATACTTAACCGATAGAGATTTCAAATAAATGTACTTACTTCGACTATTGTCCTATCTTCGTTTTTTTAGTCGGTAAATAATATAGGATTTCATTAAAATTCGTTCACATTGACAAACATACAAAAAATCAGAATTCTGCAAATAGCAATCACTAAATAGCGACCGAACCATATAACTTATCTATCATGTACACCCAGTACATTGGTTTTAATTGGCGCATTAATAAGATGTGGGTACTTATCTGATGGTTCTAATTAAACCCTACATTAATTACATTATAATTACAGGCGGACAATGACGCCACCTGTCGGAGGAATGCCGAACTAACGATCGATACGTCGATCGATCGATGGGTATAAAATGTGCGCCGGCGCACCGAGTTAAATACGTCAGTTTGGTCCGATTAAAGTGTCTGGATGTTTACTTTTATAATTTCCGCGAATTATTTTTTAGTTGGCGTTGACATTTTTTTTTAAATTATGTTTCTTAATGTTTTGTTTGACAGGATAAGGTGTTTATGTAAAGAATTTGTGCTAATTGGATAGGCTTTTGTCCCATGAATTTTAATTAAACAATTGTTTCGAACTTATTCTCAAATACAAGCTTCGCTTATAGACAAGTAACATAATTCTGATGTGTTTGAATCTCTGTTCAGACATGTACCTATTTAACTTAAAATTCATGATTTTTGGTATTTTGGACAACCCACTGTGAAGTCGTTGAAAAGTCTTTAAGATACCAGGTGAGGTAAGATACGGATAGGCCGCAGGTAACTATGCTGTACTGGCCCAAAATTGCATTTATGTATAAAGTGCAGTGATTAAGTTTTTTACCAGGCTATCCAGATATAGCCTCGATTAACGTCTAACACCACCTTACTCGTATTTGTATAGAACCAGCGCCTCTAAATCAGGATTTAATCTTCTAAAATTAACACTCCAATCGATCAGTTCGACACACAAGCTAAACAGCTCCAAACACAATGCAAACTCACCCTTATTCCCTAGTGAATACAAATCAATCCAACCGCAAATTAAATTGTGAATTAAAAACTTCTAATATTTTCCCCCAGAACCAAAAACAAAGGAACTTCACCCTTGTACTTTGCCACATAAGAACCAAAACAAAGGTAAATAAAAGTTGGCACTTCAAAAGTTAAATATTGCATTGGTGGGTGCGCGGGCGCACAATAGCAAGCAACGCCATCTGCCGGCGCGCGTCGATCATGGGCCGCGCGACGAAAAAATCGCGTCGTCGAGCTCTATTGATACGACATTGACGGATTCGGGGGATCTTGGGTAGGGTTGCTTCTGTAGGAATTTGAGTTTATTGAAACAGATCTCAGTTTACTGATGTGTGTACGATGATAAAAAAAGGAAATCAGCAGTGTTGATTGCTGGTTGACAGAGTTTCAGAAATTACATGTAGCTGAACAAGGCGCTGTTCCTCATCTTATACCTTAGGTATTTGCTGATTCTCACAAATGTGCTTGCTCTGCATAACTGGTACATTTAGAGATCATTGGATTGGATTTGTTTAAATGAAATTCCATTTCAGTTCTCGTGGTTCTAAACTTTTGCTTCAATGCCGGCAGCATATTAACATCATTTTCTTGCCCTTGTCCCATTCTGCCTGTGTAGCCCTGTTCTCCCCTGTCAACCGTCACGATATCATTCACTGCTTTTTTCTTTCATATGATTCTTCACACAACGCATCTGTTTTCTTCAGTCAGTTAGTTTTGTCAGTACATCGTATGATGTTATTAGAGTCACAAATTCTGGACAGTTTAAAATGGCCAACCTGCGCCTGCCAACCCTAAAATAATATACATGGCACAGACGCCGCCATGACATGTTTACGGGCCAATTATTTGTATGGATTCCGCTGCAATAATGATTTCTTGCGTCCGCTCGTCTGTCCGTTCGCCGTCCGTCCGTCTGTGTGCCCCCGCTTCATATATTCCAAGCTTTTTATCGACATTTTGAATTTTGATTTTACGCAACTTTGCGCCAGAGATTTATGGACGATTTACGTAAATTGTGACGGTTAAAAAGTTCAGTTATGCGGACTTATGCGTAAGTGGAGCAGCGGTGAATCAATTTGATTGGGGCATTGGAATTAATGCTTGGGACTGCGGTTTTGCCTGCGTGGATCAGTTTGTGGTCAACTCCTTCTCACAGACAGTAGGCCTGTGTGGGAACGTCAAGTTTGATTATGCACGTCATCATGGATAAACCAAAATAATCCTTTCTTGATAGCTACGAAACACTAATAACTGATTCCTAAGGTATGGACGATGTACAGGATGGAATAGCGCCGTCCTCAAAAATAAAAGGTGAAGAACAGAAGGATCTAGGTGAAGAATCTAGGTAGATAGTGAAGAAATTGAAATATACTAAAATTGAGTCAGTGCCCTGCTTTATCTGACCCATCTTACGAAGAAGAAAGAGATGAAGGGTCAGGCATCCCAGGATACTGTGCGTCTGGTGTATGCTGCATAGGCCGCTGCTTACTACTTGCTTCTTCTTCTTCGCTTCGCTGGCACGACAGTTATTATATTAAGGATAATATTATTATTTATTATATAATATTATTATTGTCATAGGGATGGTATGGTCCAGCAGGCTGGCGGTGCTATGAGACGTCGTTCTGTGTAGCTTCGTGTTTCGGGTGCTGCGCGGCTGGCTACACCACCCCGATCTGTTAGCGGAGCTGAGGCTGCGCGTGCATTTTCACGCGCTATAAGATTGTTAAATATAATTTCAATTGAGGTCGACATATTTCGCTGCAGCCTGATAAAGTTCACAGGAGTAGCACTGAAGTGCATTGAAAATGTTTAGAGGTGATTTTCAAATTGCATTTATAAGTGTATTTTTGATGTATCTGTATTTTTGTGGTAGTAACATCGCATTGGTGTTATAATTTCGAAATAAATAAATACTTTGTTAGCGTAGAACTTCGCCACCTCCTCCGCGTCGTCGGTGGCAGCACAGAGGTCACTAAGGCTGCTTGTTTTTGGGCTAAGAGGGCAGAATAGGAGTTGGAGCATAGTTTGCGATGCCGGTCCACACGCACACTCCGGTGCTGTTCCGTTGAGGTAGCCCCACTTGACGAGGTTGGAGTTACATCTCCCCATTTTAATACGGAGACTAACCTTACCGACTGGCATTAATATTTTGATTACGGCATGAGGTAGCACGATACGAGAGAAGATCTGAAGACACTCAGGATATCTTTTTAGTTTTTTTACTCCTTTCATATTTCAAAATCCGATATCCAATCCGATATCCAATCCGATATTCATTTCACTGATTCGTTTCGCCATCACACCTACATATAAATTATATACATACACTCTCTATGCAAATGCATCACGTCATAATATGTTAACCTGCGCGTGAGTGCAATCAGTAACGATGTTATCAAACATATTTTGTTTTACTACCTTACTTAATTTAATATTATTGCATAGTCATTAATTATAATCTATTGTTAAAATCACGAAGTTGAGTTATGTTTTTTATTTTTTCAATTGTTTTAGAATAGTCATCGTTTAATGGTGTCGGTCATTTTGTAAAAATTGTTAAGAGGGGATGTAGCTCAGTGGTAGAGCGTTCGCTTTGCATGTGAAAGGCCCCGGGTTCGATCCCCGGCATCTCCAACTTTTTTACCGTTGTATGATTTAAAACAAATATATTTTACTGTTATCAGTTGGCATTATTTCTTGATATTATAACAAGGGGATATAGTTCAGTGGGAGCGTTCGCTTTGCATGTGAAAGGCCCCGGGTTCGATCCCTGGCATCTCCAGACTCTTGGTTATATATTGTTGTGTTTGTTAGTTTGCACGTTTCAAATAATTAATGCCCTTTTCAAATCAGCCATGCCAAGTTTTGCCTCACATTTTTACCCACCACGTCTTCTGCTGGAAATTGGCGTCTCCATCTCCAGGCATACTCCGTTCAGCTCGATTTACCGGTATTGGTAAAGGAAAACACCGTAAGGAAACCTGGACTTGTAATGAATATTAGTTTAGGTTGGATTCGTGCCCGGTTGATGGCAACAGGTTCGCCCCTATTTTAAGGGACTTAAACATAACTAGCGAAATATGGGCGTAATCACTACATGGTATAAAACAAAGTCGCTTCCCGCTGTCTGTTCCTATGTATGCTTAGATCTTTAAAACTACCCAACGGATTTTGATGCGGTTTATTTTAATAGATATAGTGATTCAAGAGGAAGGTTTATATATTTTTTATTTTTATTTAAGATGGGTTTGCTCTTGACTCTAGTCTAGGTCAGAGGTGACAGAAACAGAGTCGACGATGGAGTGAGCTTACCCAGAAGAAGCCTGTTTACTCTAACTTTGAAGAGATTAGGTTTAAATGCGTTCGGAAACACAGACGGAGGCAGAGAGTTCCACTCCTTTGCTGTGCGCATAATAAAAGACGTTTGGAAACGCTTAGTGCGAATTGGCGGAATATCAACAAGGTAGGGTAACCTGCAGTGCGTCTAGATGTCCGATGGTAGAAGGGAGCCGGTGGGATGAGGTTGTGGAGTTCATGGGCACACTCGCCGAAGTACAATCTGTAGAAGACCGACAAACAGGCAACTTTGCGGCGATGTGCCAAACTGTGAAGCTTGGCATCCACCAGTTTTAAGTCGCTAATGAGCTTCTCAGCTCTGTGTTGGACCGAGTCAAGCGCATATATGTATAATACATGCATATTATAGTAGAGAAAACATTAGTATCTACATTGCACCCGTGCGAAGCCGGGGCGGGTCGCTAGTTAATTACATAATGGGTGTAAAGGTATCCTTGATGAAGCCGAAAGGCACTTGTTCCACCAGTCACATTGGTGTCTTTTTCTTTTGTTCAAGACCATACCTGGGAACCTTTGAGATACGGAGACGTTGGGGGTCAAAGTTCCAGCTTTTTCGCAAGTTTTTGTTTTTTTTTTAATTCAAGGTTTTATTCGTGTAACTTCACTTTCAGTACCTCCGTGACCCCCGTACTGTTCAATGCATCCGTCAGCACAATGTTTTGAGTGCGTCACATTGAGTCCTACGAAAAAAGTGATTTTTCACGCCAAAAAAAAAGTTGTTACCCTGCAATCATTTTTGCGTAGAGTTACTTGATTTGATGTACAGAATGCTTGGTTGCCGGCTTCGTGAAGGGTCCGTTTACACCTTGTATAACAATAGATTTGGCTATCATAATTAGCTGAATTTAATGTGCAATTCACTCACTATATCTTCGTAGGCTAATTAATTATGACTGATTTCAAATAAATAATTGGAGATGCCGGGGATCGAACCCGGGGCCTTTCACATGCAAAGCGAACGCTCTACCACTGAGCTACATCCCCGTGTATTTATCCTCACTAATACATGACTAGTTTGGTTAAACCTCACATAAACATCTGTGCAAATAAACTACTTAGGTTGATCATGAAATCAGAGTGTCTATATACAACTGAGAACCGCTTTCAAAGCATTTTGCATTTTTACAACGATTTCTCCTCACACTAGTAATTTCTCCTGCGCGTTTACAAACATTTAAACTCACATATGCAAACAGTCAGACTCGGTACAAATACCTGTAGGTCATACAGATTGTTCCGTGCGGGAATCGAACCCACACACACGACACGCAGCGCAGCAGCCAATTACACAGCCACTGCGCCAACCGTGACGTCTTGTGTCCACTTTATCATCGTTACCGCTTATAGAAAGAGTGTACGGATTCCCGAGACCTTGACTATCATTGGTTCACGTTGTGGGGGTACCATGCAAACATACACTAATGGTTACTTAATTAAACATCATAGAATCAAAACTATATTCCCTCGAAGGGTTATTAAGCACAGGATTAACTACGGGTTACCCACATTTCGCCAGTTATGTTTAAGTCTCATGTGTGAATGTTGATGGTTGGAGAGGCAGAGGAAGACCAAAGAAAAGACGGTTGGATTGTGTGAGGAATGATATGAAAAAGAAAGGAGTAAATGATGACGTGACGTCTGACAGGGGAGAATGGAAGAAGAAAACGGGTTGCGCCGACCCCAAGTAGCATGGGCCGAGCAGGAAGATGAGGATGTTTAAGTCTTATGTAATAAGGGCCGAGCACACATGCAGAACACGGACTGCTGAGAAATTCCTGATGAAAAAACGCAATAACACTTTGTCCAACCTGGATATCGAGCCCAAGACCGTCATGGTCAGCGGCAGGTCTTGCAGTCACTGGACCAACGAGCCATTATATTTCCAAACTTAACTACTTACTATACTTAAGGACATTTCTTGAATGTCATTATATGTTTTTCTTTCTTTTTTGTGCCATTTTTAGAGTATTATATACTTTTAATTTTTAAACACGTAAGTTAATTTAATAAGTTAGTAAAAATAATAATGTATTGTAACCCTAGCGATTATTTTCACTGTATTTTATCATTAGTTAATCTGTGTACAGCGTTGTGGGCTGCAATATTATCTATAAGTTTTGTGTATTTCTTGTTCCTATATTTATATTGTAGCTGTTTGTTGTACCTCTTGAATTAAATAAAATAAAAATAAAATAAAATAACTATTAGTAGGAAATTGTCAGCTGTTTCGGTTTGTCCATGATATTTGTTAAAAAATTATATATATATATTTGTCGGAGAAAGCGATAACTTTTAAACATCAAGTTGCTGATTTGACCATTGTAGTAGGGGTAAACGCCGTGACGTCAGATGTTGTTTTAATGGCGGCACGTGGACAGAGTCGTTTTGTAGAGTGGGGATTGTGCCGAGATCACTTTTGCTCGGAACTCCAACCAAGTCACTCCTTCAGAACGAAACTGTCGGTTTGCCCATTTTGTGGAGATTATTTGTTAGTGTTATTTAATGTAAATTTGTGTTAAATAATAAACTGTGATTTTTTGTGTACCGAAACCGAAACTATTATTTTAACATTTCATCATGAACCCGGTACCACCGAACCCTAATGACAACGGCGCTATCGCTCAGCCATCGCTTACGCCGTCATCAGAATTGGGATCTGGACTCGATTCCCACTGGCGTGCTATGTTCGAGATGCAGCAGAAGAACATGATGCAGCTGATCGAAGCCATCAGGACACCAACAGTGGCACCTCAGATCATGCTGCCAGAAATTAATCCGGAGCTACCAGATACCGATCCACGTGCTTGGTGCGATACTATCGATATTTGCCTCGACGAACGTCCACTGGAGGGTGCATCGCTTATTATAGCTCTGAGCAAAGCCCTGAAAGGTAATGCGTCATCGTGGCTGTCGCAGATTTCGCATGCAGGCATGACGTGGCAGCATTTCCGCGACTTATTCCTTGCGCGTTATGCATCCACTGAAACTCTTGCTGCAACGCTTGTTAACATCCACAACGGCCGGCCGAAGGAGGGCGAATGTCTCGCAGCGTACGCCAGTCGCCTAATGACTACCCTGTTGGCTCGATGGAAGAATCGAAGCCATGAAGAAATAGCCACGTCGTATGTGCTCGCTCATGTCTCTCAGTTCGACTCTCGGCTTAATCGCTTGGCGTTTACTAGCGAAATAACGTCACGCAACAAGTTACTGCAGGAGATTAAGGCGAGTGCAAGTCTGAAGCGGAAGTTCGATCGCAGTACCGGTGATGGCGCCACTGATGCAAAGCGTTTAAAGCCACAAACTTCCACTATGTTCACGTGCCATAAGTGCGGAAAACCGGGACACAAAGCGGTGAACTGTCGTTCGAAGTTTACGCAGCCTGCTGGAGCTAACGCCCAGAAAACTACACCGGCGGCGACTTCATCGGGTTCCAGCAAAAGAATAACGTGTTTCCGTTGTGGAGAAGCCGGACACATCTCTACGAACTGCCAACGCGGCAGTGCGGGTGGCGCGTCATCATCGGCGGGCAGCGCTGCCAACGCAACGGCGGAGCGACGAGTCGATAGCTGCGAAATAGCAGGTGTTTGCGGGCAATTGGAACAATCCGGTGAGTCGTTTTCATTTTGTTTTGATTCCGGCGCCGAGTGTTCTCTCGTTAAACAAAGTGTAGCTTATAAATTCTCGGGCAAACGTTCACTTTCAACCGTGCAAGTAATTGGTATCGGTAATAATTCGAATGTTTTTAGCACTGAACAAATTCTTAGTGATGTTGTGGTCGACAATAACGAACTGTCAATTTTATTTTACGTACTACCCGACGATTGTATGAAATACGATGTTATGATCGGACGCGATATTTTGACACTTGGCTATACGGTACATTTAACTGAATCTACCCTACGTATTTCGAAAGTCACAAATGTAGGTTGTTGCGATTTACCTCCCGTAATTGATCTTTACAATGTTGATTCTGATATTTCAAACGAAAACAAGGACCGGTTGACGTCCCTTTTGAATGAGTATTCGAATGCTTTTATCAATGGTTTACCGTTAACTCGAGTGACTACGGGTGAATTAAACATTCGATTAGTGGATCCAGCACGTACGGTACAACGTCGCCCACATAGGCTTAGTCTCCATGAGCAGCCAGCACCATTAAAGCTTCAAAGTCCAGCGTTGCTTTATTTGGCTCTCCTAGTCGTATAATCGCCGACCAAGGTCGTTCCTTTGCCAACAAAGTGTTGAAGGAGTTTTGCGATTCACACAACATTTCCTTGCATTTAATTGCTACGCGATCTAGTCGCGCGAATGGTCAAGTCGAAAGGGAGATGGGTTTGTTAAAGGGTATGCTAACCGCGGTAGAGACGTCGGAAAGGTCGTGGCAGGATGCTTTGGACGATGTACAGTTGGCTATCAACTGCACAATGAACCGTGTTACGAAATCAAGCCCCTTAGAGCTTTTGATAGGAAAAGTTGCTAGGCCTCTAACGCTAATGGCTTATAATGACCATGATGAAACCGGAATTGACCTAACAGAAGCGAGAGAACACGCGGTGGACGGTATTAAGAAGAGTGCGGCTTATGAAAAAGCCCGTTTTGACATAAATAAGGCCAAAGTAGTTAATTTCAGTGTTGGTGATTTGGTTTTAATTCAAAATAAAGAACGGAATCAGACTAAATTAGACCCCAAATATAAGGGACCGTTTAAAGTTGTAGAAGTACTTGACGGTGATCGTTATCTTTTAAAATCTTTGATTGGTAATAGAACCTACAAGTACGCTCACGATCGTATACGAAAGATGCCTCTAAGTAGTGTTCCTAATGAGTTAAACGAAGAGGACGGTGATGAAAGTACCTCCACCGAGTAGTAGACACATACCATGGCTATTTGGTCGCACCGTACGCACTAGTCTGTAGTCGTAACTGCAGCTCACTTGTGAGCTGTTCAGGGGGCGATGGGCAGCTGGTGGTACGGCGGGGACCTGGGTCTCAATGGAGACTATTGTTGTTTTGGTCTTGTACTGACCTGGGAGTCGTAGACTCTATGTGATGTGTGTGGTCGTATCACATGAGGTGATGACGATATGGGTGACATAAGTGTCACTAGCTGCTGCGGCAGCTGGGCCATGAGCGTTGTATGTGATCGAAGTTGATTTAGTTGCTGAGTAAATATGATTGAGACTTAGAGGAACCTTTTGTTTGACAACTGTTATTTTCAAGTTATGCTATTCCATAAAGATGTGGTCAGGTTGACCGAGCCTGTACTGTTGCTTCAAATTTGACTGTTTGGTTACAGGTATTCACGAGGACGTGTAACTTGTCAGGCTGGCCGTGTCGGAGAAAGCGATAACTTTTAAACATCAAGTTGCTGATTTGACCGTTGTAGTAGGGGTAAACGCCGTGACGTCAGATGTTGTTTTAATGGCGGCACGTGGACAGAGTCGTTTTGTAGAGTGGGGATTGTGCCGAGATCACTTTTGCTCGGAACTCCAACCAAGAGACTCCTTCAGAACGAAACTGTCGGTTTGCCCATTTTGTGGAGATTATTTGTTAGTGTTATTTAATGTAAATTTGTGTTAAATAATAAACTGTGATTTTTGTGTACCGAAACCGAAACTATTATTTTAACATTTCATCATGAACCCGGTACCACCGAACCCTAATGACAACGGCGCTATCGCTCAGCCATCGCTTACGCCGTCATATTTTAATTTTTTTTTGTTTAATGTCTATTTCGTCATATCATGCCTAGGCTTGAATCGATGTTTGAACAACTGTATTAAACCGACAAGTCTCGAAGCAGTGCGTTTTATGTTATAGAAAATTATCGGGGATGTAGCTCAGTGGTAGAGCGTTCGCTTTGCATGTGAAAGGCCCCGGGTTCGATCCCCGGCATCTCCAATTCTTATTTATTTAACTACGAATAACGTAATTAGGTTGACCTACTATTATGACGTATTTTGCTAAGATTATAGAATAGTACGTGTTTTAAATAGCCCTAGAACAAAGTCTATTTTCCAACATTTTCATTTCATTTTTCTCCTTATCAATCAAAATTGGAACTTACGAACTCAGTAATTTTAGCCAGCCTTTTTTACTGAATTGAGCCTATTCGGCGCAGTCTTGAGGCATACATTTATGTTTTTCACCAGCTGATGCCCGCGGCTCTGCCCGCGTGGAGTTCAGTTATTATCCTAAGGAATCGCACTACAGAGATAAAAAGTAGCCTATGTGTTTATCTAGGTTATATACTATCTGTGTACCAAATTTCATTAAAATCTTTTCAGTAGATTTTGTGTAAAAGAGTAACAAACATCTATCCATCCATCCACGCAAACTTTAGCATTTATAATAGTAGTAAGTTAAGATTTTATTTTTATTGTGTCTTACAGCATAATTTTGTTGTGTGCTGTGTCTTATTCTGTGCTACTACTAATTAAACGTATTTACTTCCTTTCTTACTCAATGTATTCCTTCTGAAACCTTCTGTAGTGGGCCTAAACAAGCAATTCCTCTTCCTTATCGTGTGGTTAGTGCCTAACCTGGTGTCAGAGTTTTTATACCGCCCATGGGCCTCTGACTTGGCTTTACATGCCGTCGAGAAATATCTCTCAGGCATGCTGGTTTCCTCACGATGTTTTTCTTCACCGAAGCAAGTGATAATTATAGTCATTATTATTTCCTTTATTCATTTTTTCTTCTTATCTTTTACATTTTTAAATATTTCTTACAAAAAACATTTAAAAATATAAAAAATAGTAGCCCATCGGCGCTGGGAACAGGGTCCGAGCTACCGGTGGTCAGGGCTCTTGAGAGAGGAACCTCTTAACAATACGCGCTGTGTCCAGAAGTACTGCTTTCTGAATCAAGCCCTTGATCGCGAGAGCCTCCTCAGATGTTGGTCGGGGCTCTTGGCTACTAAACCATTGGCCGACACGACTATCGGCACAATGACTGCTGTACTCACGTCCCACATGTCGACAACCTCGCGAGCAAGATCTAGATACTTGAATTGCTTATCTTTCTCTGCTTTCTCGAGGTTCTCGTCATGCGGGACCGTTATTAACAAGCAATGTATTTCATAGCA
Organism: Standfussiana lucernea; assembly: GCA_964057025.1. Lineage (NCBI taxonomy): Eukaryota > Metazoa > Arthropoda > Insecta > Lepidoptera > Noctuidae > Standfussiana > Standfussiana lucernea. The sequence goes on from OZ059804.1 coordinate 11,297,542, forward strand.
TTCCGTATTTTCGGTATACCTTATGTTAATCCAATATATTTGTTGACTTTTCTCTTATCGTTATCGCTAATCATCACTTTGTCGTCTTCGGGTCCTCGATAACCTTGTAGGCAGTAGAAGTTAATTGCGCAAAATTTACTATTAATAGACTATTGTTCACTGTTTGTCTGGTTAGTTCCAAGATGTTTGTTCAATTCGAATTTTGTGTACTTTATTATGAAACATACCTAAGCTTGATTGGATGTTTGAACAGCTGTGTAGTCCAAAAAAAACATGGAGTAGACTGTCCTATTAGTATAAAATAGTATATGGGGATGTAGCTCAGTGGTAGAGCGTTCGCTTTGCATGTGAAAGGCCCCGGGTTCGATCCCCGGCATCTCCAATTTAATTTTTTCGATTTCCAAAATTAAAATTTTCTTGTATTTTTCAGCGATATTAGTTACAGAAGAAGGCTTCATAGCTTAAACTAGTCAATAGGGAATGTAGCTCAGTGGTAGAGCGTTCGCTTTGCATGTGAAAGGCCCCGGGTTCGATCCGCGGCATCTCCAAAAATCATTTTTTACTTAAGTAAATGCTATGCTTTCTTACCGATATTGCATTGAACTAAGTGGTATCCTGCTGCGAAGATACGCGATCGTGCGTATTATGAGTACAAGGTGATGTTTTTCTTCGTGATTTCTGTGTGAGGTATACACGTGATAGTGACCCTTATCAGGCATGAGACAACGTTTAATTTTATGATACGACATTCATTTGTTTCTTGGCTCATTTTGGGCTTGAGCCTCTTTAATAGATGTTGCAGTATTCGTTTACGATTATATCTTTTGTTTCTTGCGAATAAAGAACGATCTTGGGTTGTGTAAATAAATGATACCGTAAGTAGTAAGTTTTTTTTTTTAATATCAAGCGATTAAAATCTCTTCAAATCTATTAGGCTTTTGTGTAAGATTAGAGGACTTGTTTCACCAACTTACTTGGCAAGATGAAGAACTGATTTCATACAAATTCTATTCTATTTTCTTAAAGTATGCGGTGAGTAACAGGTCAGTAGCCTACCCATCCAATAGTTTTGAAACTGCAAGGACATACACTGACTTATTGGTGCTGTTTTTCAGTAAGGACAGGTAGTAATCGTAACTTGTGCTACCGGCGTGTGTATGACCAGATAGATTTATGAACGTGGTCGATACGAAAGGAGTTGGTAAGGATCGTAGCAGATAACGTTCTATAATTTCTACCTACCACCATGGAAAATGGAGGAAAACAATGGTTTTTGTCAGATACATAATGTACCAAAGGTTGCGGCGGCGAGCAGTTTAATTACATAAATGTTCTTTGAGCATAATTATGAGAAAAAACGTGTACGTCCATACCATCTCTGCCTTTAAAAACACCTTAACCCAACTCAATTTGAAATTAACGCAAGTACCAGGGCGGCAGGAGACGAAGGAATTACAATATTCGTCGGAAGCTCGGAGGCCCGGCCCGTTTGTAAACGGATCACGCGCCCGTATCGATCCGAGGAGAGGTGTCGCCGGAACGTGGGCCGGGGAGGTTTTGTTTAGAACGTGGTGATGGAACTGAAGATATTTTTGTTAAGGACAGTTATTAACGGACAATACTTTCATTGAGAGAGCTTGTATTGTATAACGGGCTGGTGTCGGCTACTCTACGCTCAAAGCGCGTATTTTGAGAGAGGTTTTTAAAGTTTTGGTTGTAGAGGACAGCTTGGCAGTAATTCCGTGTAAAATACTGGTAAGCTGCATCCGATTAGACTGGAAAAAGGGTAAGCAGATGATGAAGTGTTCATGAAATTTTGATTTTATGAGTGAGCTCTCTAATTAAGACTGTTTCATGAGTGCATATCAGATCATACAAGTGAAGAATAAGGAATTAGGAATCTTGCATAAATGCTTATGCTAGCGCCATAACATAATAAACCTATTGTGTTCCTACTGCCCCGAGACAAAGGCCTGTTCTCTAAGAGAGGGGCTGGTCCATAACCCACCAAGCGGGACCAGTGGGGATGAGTAGTAACATGACTTTGAACTCCTCGTACTAGCATATGTCGACTTCCTCACGAATTACCTTTATCGTTTAGTCAGTGCAGTTGATTAAATAAATTACACAAATTGAAGTGCCTCACTGGGTTCATACCGCAAACGTCCGAACCTTACCGCAGCTTTTCTTGCTATGCCTATTTTAATAAAAAAAAACACATCCAATAAGAAAATCTAAACCGGCAAAACACACATCCTACAACAAATGCCACATATTCTTCGATAAAACCTCCTGTTTTCAGGACACCGCCACGTCTCCTCGTCTCCATTTCCTCGTACCATCGATCGACCAATACGCTGCCCGCATACTTAATGCTCAATCTTCACACGTATTACCACATTGCTGAAATAAACTTTACCAATTCGATGATAGGGTTGAATTTAGTCTGGTGCTGTTATACCTTAGGTTTGGACCTTCAAAAACCAGTCAAGGACGCGTGTGAGGGTTTGCGGTAGTTTTCTTAGAGGTAGGATAAGTGTATGTTAAGATTTAGGTTCAGCCAGTTCAGGTGACCCTGGTTACTGAAAGTCTGCCCCATTCGTTTCTGATTGGTAGGAAATCAGCTGTCAAATTGTACAATAGCTGGTCTCTGAAGGAGAAACTAATTTTTACAAAGAAGAGTAAAAAAATATCGAATCCTAGTTTATTACTAGGATTCGATATTTTTTTACTCTTAGCAAGTAGGCAACAGCTGAATTTACAGGATTTTTAGAGGCTAGGTATAAGACTCAATAATTATATTGAGTGCTATATAATATATTCCCTTACACAAATCGAAAACCCGAAATAAAAGTAGACATTAGTTGACGGTTTTAACACTTACTTATCGATTCGGTAGAATAGAACAAAAAAAGTAAACGACACCTTTGCGTCGCAGTTGTAGCATTAATGTTACTAAAATTATTATTAGCAATAATTACTTTTTAGTTACAAACTTAGTCGTCGTGATGGTGGTTAGGTTGTGGGTTCAAATCTGGGCAAGTACCAATGTGACTTTTTCAATTCATATGTACTTTTCTAAGTTTATCTTGGACATCACACACATCGGTGAAGGAAAACATCGTGAGGAAACCTGGACTTATAATTAATACAAGTCTGAAATCGCCAACCCGTCTTGAGCAAGCGTGGTGATCAATGCTCGTGCCTTCTCTGTATGAGAAGAGGCCTTTGCCCAGCAGTGGGACAGTTACAGGCTGGTATTATTTATTATTATTATAGTTACAAACTTATCGTAAGAAGGAACTCTCAATAGAGTTTCTCGCAGAAAAGTACCACCCACCTTACCTAATTTCTGTCTCCAAGAAATCTGTGCCCCAGTTTGAAGGACATGACTGCCGGGTACCATTACAAGCACGTGAAACCTTTCCGCCTCGTCTCCGAGTGACGACGCGATGCGATGACGCGTAGGGCACGTTCTGAGTGAACGTGACCTTCGAGCAATTGCTCGAGTCGAAGGGCAAAGGTTAACTAGAGGTATTGTACCTAGTATTGTTAGTTGATTAAGCAGATAAGTAGGTTGTGAAGAAAATTGCGTGAAAAAATATAGGGTCTAACTTTTTTGTTCTATATTATTTCTCAGTAGCAGCGTAGAGTCGGTATTTGGGCCTGGTTGATGGTAATAGGCTCGCTCCTTATTACAAGAGAGTAAAAAAAAACTGGCGACATGTAAGTTTGTTAAAACTTCACCTCTGTTTAACCATTCCGGGATTACAGGATTCGATGTTATGTATGTGTTAACCTGCTGGTGCTATAACAGGCACGTGAAACCTTTCAGCGTCGTCTCTGGGTGACGACGCGATGCGATGACGCGTAGGGCACGTCCTGGGCGAACGTGACCTTCGAGCAATTGCACGAGTCGAAGGGCAAAGGTTAACTAGAGGTATTGTACCTATTATTGTCAGTTGGGTAAATGTTAAGTCGAGCCGATGCGGACAGATTTCGGACAAGCTGCGGACATCGGACTTTGGCAGATATTTCAATTTACTATCTCACAAAGTCCGGTCCACAATGGCACCGGTTTGAAGCCGTAAATGGAAAGGTTGTAAAGTAGGTTGCGTTGAAGATAGTATGAAAAAAATTGATCTACAACTTTTTCAAAGGTTCTTTCAGTATGTTTCCTGCAATTTAGAATCAACTTAGTCTGATAAATACTGCATACGTCATAACGATAAAGCGTAACCCTAATGACAGTTTACTCGTACTCTATCAATAAGAACTCCAAAGATTATCTATCTACGTTACTCGTAGCGCTACGCCGTAGCACCGCTACGCTCATAAAACAGGCATATTCTATAACGTTCAAAACTAATTTATTAGCATCAGTGACCCAGAATGCCCCGTTAGCACCACGCCTACCCGCCAATCGCCGCGCCCCACGCCTCGCAAGCCCCCCAACCAGCCAATCAGAGCGCGCTGTTCGAAATTTAAAACGTCGCAGCAGACGTATACCCGTTTCTGTCACTCTTGGTCCGTTCGCACCTCGGAGCGGATGTTTTTTTGGTTCGATAATGTTTATTCGTATGAAAATGTAATTTGTAGTAAAATGTTTTGTTTTTATTTTTTGATATCTTGTTTCTTTCGTTGGTAGTTTCATTATTACAAATTAGTATACGTTTCATAATTGACGGTTTTTAACGGTTTCCAATTAAAATTTCATTAAAAATTTACTTTACCGTACTTACAATTTGTAATGTCGTCATGGTTAAGTAAGTAAGTGGTCCTAGCTATGTAAATTAAGTTTCATAACTAAAAAAATAAAAACTGAAGTATCCACTTTCGTTACAGTTAGTAAACGTACTTATACTTAAAGTATTAAATACTATTTTATGATGCAAATAAATCATTTTGCTGTCACTATATGTCTACAATCTTTATTTACAGCTTCATTAGTTTTGTTTAATGCAAAAATAGACCAAGCGTTAAGGGGTCAATTTCCCAATATCACAATCTCACTTAAGGGGAGTGTCACAAGACATCTTCTTAAGGCACTAAATCAGAATTACAACCTTTTAAGGTGACCATCACTGTAATACCACCACTTTACAAAGACCTCTGCACTTAAACAATTTACCCAATGATGTTGTAGAATGACGGGTCTTGATAAAGTGGTGTCGCCTCCCTCTTACGAATATGAATTTTACAAAAAATATCTGTTAAGTAGTTGAATGCATGCATAGACAGGGATGAAAGGGGTGGGAGAGAGTTATGATTTATCCCATCGGTTGTTTTTTGGGATAAAATAATAAAATATTTTTCCCAAATATTTTTATATAAATCCGCAGAATCGTCTATGATATCTTCTTGAATCTTTTTTACTATTACACTCGTTTAAACAACTCCCTTAATAACAATATATTTTTGTTACAAATAATTTCAATTTTGTGTATCCTATTGTTCTATATTAAACTTGGAGCTTATTTTTAAGTGAACGGACGAAACATTTTACCATTGACTAAATTGGTGCTACTTAAATCGTCTGAATAGATACCTAATTATGTTCTTCGAAAAAGAGAAACGACAAAATTGACCTATTTCTGCCATTACGGTTTCAAAAGCAATTATTCGTCAATTACGAGAAAAAAAAGAAAACAATAAAAGACAAAGCGGTCTCCATTACATCTCATACAACATTGAAACAAAGTCAAGACACCGTTATGGCTTACTCACACCTCTGCCATTTCTGTCTGCAATTATTATCAACATAACCAATTAATTTTGACCCTCCCATGCATTACCACTCCCCCCTATTAAACCTGTATCGTTCAAGACCAGAGAGGATGGAAAGCTCATGTTGTACTGGCCAGTATCTTATTGCGATGACAGTTAGACATGTCAAAACATGCTTAGGTCATAGGTTAGAATGTAAAGCGTGAGAATATTTTACTTTTTTTTTTTAGGTTACTGTACTTGAAATATTAAAAATTGTCGTTGGATTTTAGTATGATATGTGTAATGAAGTAAAAGCTTAGTCATCGGTGTAATGTTCGCGTGTTTGAATTATTTTTAGAGTAATTCGTTTTTTTTTTGTTGCTATGTTAAGTTTTTGCAGAATAATCCTTTACAATTTCACGTTTAGGCTTAAATTCTCATTTTGGAAACGAATGAAATTAATGGTAGATAGGTACTTTATGGTACATTTAAAAAGTAATCAAGAGAAAAAAAATCTTATTTTGACAAGAAATATTTTTAACAGCCCACTGTCAAAATATTTTAAAGTAAAGATGTAGAGTACCTAATAGGTAACCTAGATTTATTTTGTAAGTCTTTTTGGTGTAAATATTTAATTAATGATTATTTGTTCAATCGAAGCAAGTGCTGCTTTTGTATTGAGATAAATTAATGAGCATCTAATTTAAGATCTAAACCCTTTGTCCCACATTCGCGTTAGAAAAACCGCATTTTTTCGCACACCTAACGTTTCGGCGTACGTAATTAGGGCACACCCCATAACAGCGGGCCGTACTAGGAACGTGCCACGCTCCCGTGTCACGTAAGCCTAACCCAATTACAGCCGACGTGATGTTCAGATATTCGACAGCACGCTCCGAGCAGCGTAGTCGGGGCTTGTTTCGTATGCCCGCCGTATGGCTGGGCCGGTTCGGCGCACACATCCACCCGCACGCCGTATAGTTTTGATACCAGATCCTCAATGACCGCTGGACCGACAGACCCGGCACACGTGTTTTTACCTCCGGCGACGTATTACCAAAATGCATGTAAATAGTGACGCATGCACTCGCGCGGGTATCCGATCGTGTTGTGGCGCGCGGGAAAAGTTTGGCAGTTGACATTCGCGCGCTTTGCCCTTTTTCTTTTTTTTTTCTAACGCGTGTGGCCGTTTAGTGACTGTGGCTGTACTGGAAAGTGAAAAGTGGGGAAAATTTTAACTAGATTGTGTTGCTACGTGGTTGTCTAATGATAATTGTGGATTTGTGCTGTATTGCGACTTGGATATATTAATTTAAATCGGTAATTATTCTCGCTTTGGTTAGTGTTGCAGATTATTAAGAAACAAATAGACGGAATGTTGACATACCTAACTCTGTCAAAGAGAAAAATAATTTAGAGTATTTTGAACATTCTCAACATAGAAAATAATTAACAAAGCTGTTTAATTTAGCTAAACATCATAAACCTCGCCAGAACCGTCTCTTGCGCATGCCCAATACAAACAGCTGTTATTACTTAACAAACAAAAAAACCTGTTAATCTTAAATCCCTTGAGGTTAACAAAACATCAACGCAATATTTAGGCTCTGTGTCAATAGTGATCATCGTTCACTAATAAGTGCCGATTTGACAGACGAAAACAATCATGGTGGTGCGTATACGCACTGTGTCAATATATCGAATGTTCGTTTGTCGGCTGTGTACATAATGTAGGATTTTCTAGTCGTGTAGTATCATGGGAATTGATTGTTCACTAATTGATAGTACGATTATTTGTATTTAGTGTAAGATTTTTGGAAAAATATAGGGTCATCGTTTCTTATAATAATTATTAGAATCCAATACTTTTGTTACTAAAAAACTCCATTACTTATTTCTTAGATTTTTCTTAGATTATTTTTATTTTATTATCTTTATATCAACGAAATTGTAGAGGATATTACTATCATATTTTGAAGCGAGATCCGACATGCATTAATTTTTAAATTTTGATTTACTTTCTCCGAAAACATCTATTCTTTGATAATTTCAAGGGCATTTTAGTCAGGATTATTTTCTTTTTTTAGCCTTTATAGGCAATTTCTATGATATGAAAGACTTAACATCAAAAACGAGAGTACTACCAAATTTTAATGGACGCGAGTTTCAAAATCTTGATATAACTTTAATTAGGACTTAATTTCTCGCGATTTTTAGGGTTCCGTACCTCAAAAGGAAAAAACGGAACCCTTATAAGATCACTTTGTTGTCCGTCCGTCCGTCCGTCCGTCTGTCAAGACCGTTTTTCTCAGGAACGCGTGGAGGTATCAAACTGAAATTTCTATATGATACTTATTTCTACTGTCCCTGGAAGCTGTAGAAAAATCAACCTTCTAAGTCAACGCAATCAAAAGATACAGCCACTTAGGCCGCAAATTTCCGCAAATTTTCGAAACTCGCACGGGAATCAAAACCTACAGGGTACCTACTTCCCGTGAACTTAGAATCTTGAAATTTTGTACGAAGTCACGTCTTATAGTACAGATATAGGAAAAATTACGAAAACCGTAAATTTTTAGTTTCGTCATATAAAAAAAAGTTATATACCCACAGGTTTGTACGGAACCCTCGGTGCGCGAGTCCAACTCGCACTTGACCGGTTTTTATTTTTAAACCACATTACTTGTTTTACACCAACTTAACCTCATTGACCATATTCAAAGGGTGTTTCTAGTTTTCCGCTTATTTCTATCGTTCTTTAATCTACCATTGATATCTTGAGCAATTAAAACATCAAAGGTACATTGTGCAAATAGTCATTGTGCTTTCTTAAAAAGAAACTTGCATGAAGACCTGACTCAACCAGCAGAGTAATCTTACCGTCCAAGTTCTGATGTCTTACTCCCGTATTTATAGTCTAGTTACAGTAATTATTTGAGTTTAATTAATTACTACTGCCAACATTTTTATGCAATATACAAGAATTTAAAAGAAGTAAGAACCGTCAAAGAAAGCAAAGCTAACATCCGTATCTATAAACAAGTCAAAGAGTTTATTTGAGTAAAAGTCATAATATAAGGTACTTACTATTTTTTATTATGTAGTTTAATAATTGCTTGTAGTTAGAACGGTTAAAAGTAAGGATTCTTAGCTTTGCTCTCTTTGACGGGATTTATTTCTTTTAAATTCTTGTCCATTGCATTAAAAAATTGCATAGGCAATGACATAAACTTAAGTAATTACTTTAACTTGACTATAGATACGGGTTTAAAAATTCTAACCTATGACAGTTCTAACATCAAGGAATTGATAAACTACAGAATAAAAATCGTATCTAAAATAATGACTTTCCCTCGAGTAATCACTCTGACTTGTTTATAGATATGGCTGCTAGCCTTTTTAAAACATTCCCATTCCTTCACAGATTTTACAATCATCCTATCTCCTTCCTGTTCCCCCCACCTATATCGCCAATACTTCTATCCTTCTCTTTCATCTCTATCCTAGTTGATTAGTATGTTATCTCAAACATTTAGCCCTCACGACATTCTGCCAGAGGACCCGTCCCTCCCGCGGAGTCACTCCGGGAAGCCCTAGATCAACGCGTAGATGGTGTTTTTGCTTTGTTAGTTACAAATTGTAGGTTTAAATATAGGTTTAGAGTAAGAATTGTTTTTTATAGTGCTTAAAGTTAGCTTAGCTATTATTTTGTAAGCTTTTTATTTTTTTTTGTTAAGCAATTTTTTTTTTCGATGGAATGGTTTTTGCTATGAAGGTATATGTAATTTTCATTTCTCGTCTATACAAATGAAATTGAAGTGTCTGTTTGAAATGTCAAAATAGCAGGTTTTTACTGAATGCCTGTGAAAGTATTTTAGGTACTTAGATCATTAAATTTTTGTCTGTCTATCTGTCTGCCTGCTTGTTCCGGCTAATGTCCGAAACGGGTAGACCGATTTTGACGGGAATTTTACTGGCAGATAGCTGGTGTTAAAAGGAGTAACTTTTATTTCAGAAAAAATTAAAAACCTTGAAATTGTAATAACAACATCCGATTCAGATAGGGAAATCATTTTTTAATAATAATTTCACGCGGACGTTTAGTTTCTAATAAGAAATAACGCTATCCCTAAAGAATACCTATGTATATTGTGCCTGCGCAAGTAAGAGTTCTGTCAGTTCTCTATCTTCTTTTCTTAAAATTCCTACAGATAACTTACAATAAATATCATTTTGTTTTAAATTATTGTTTTTCGAAGGGTTCATCCAAATTTACTAAGTTTTTTTTTATTGCCTAAGCTTTATTGTATCGTCTGCAGAAAGAAGAATATTATTTATCACACGACAAATCAGGTCAACAGAAATACCTATACGGGGTGGAAGGGACACCGTACCGAAAAAGGAAACCACATCTGCCGTCGTAAGAAAAAAGGGCACAACTAACATTTTTGTCAAAATTGAGTTATATACATATTTAGAATCAGAAAAAAAAGGCACATCTACTCAATTTTTTATAGAATTTTATCTTCAAGGAATTCGGAGATACATATAAGCTCAAAAGGCACAAATGAGACTAATATTCATGTTTTATAGAATGAAAAGGCACATTTATTTACCATTATATTGAAAAGGCACAAATACGTAGATGTGACTATTACTTCATACAGATTTTTACTAAAAACTACTTTGAAAAGGCACACTTACAACATAACATAAAGAAAAGGCGTCGTATTGTCTCACAACTTTAAAAAATTTACATTAGTTAACTGAAATTACCAGTCTTCAAGAAACTTATTTGTTTTTTTTTTAAATCACAGTCAGGTTATTAAATCAACTTCTAAAAGTCTTATAAGAATGTTTGTTAAATATGGCACTTTTAAGGTTATCACAATTACAATCATTCTGGCCATGCCCTACAAACAACATTAAAATTATCAAAATAGGAATAAACACAAACAAATTCAAAAATTAAAGGAAAAACCTTCATCAAGGAACTTAGGTATTAGTTTCTTTTTAGTAGAAGTTTTTTTTTTAGTAGAAGTTTTATAATAATGTTTTAACATTTTTAAGGTTATCACCTTTTTGAACAATTCTAGCCATGTCCTTTGAACAACATTAAAATTATCAAAATAAGAATAAACAAATAAAAACTATTTGAAAAATAAAAAACCTTAGGTACATTATTATGTTAAGTAATTAGGTAAGTTATCACAATCATCAAGGCACTCATAACTAGAACTTCAAAATCAATCAAGATTCAAGATTTTTTTGATTTTGAAGACTGCTCCTCAACATTCAAATTGAAAAATTCCAACCCTCGAGCTTATTTGAATGGTATTGCCGAGGCTAATTTTCGCAGGGGATTTCATTTATTATTTTACAAAAATAGCCATGGCACTGATGAGTTTTTTGAATTAGATTTCCTTAGGTTAAAAGATCTTTAACAAGGTATTCCAGCACCACGCCAAAAACTTACTCCGAGGGGCATCACGAGTGAAAGGAAATCCGCTATACTCACTAAACTTGGACCACTTATGCCTGCTAATCGAAGGCATTTTTGGGAAAGCTTACCCGTAAATGACCGCTCAGCTGATCTAACTCATATTTATGAAGACTGATTGTTTTATTAATTTACTCATTTTGACTGAAGTTCTAGTTATAAGTGCCTTGATGATTGTGATAACTTACCTAATTACTTAACATAATAATGTACCTAAGGTTTTTTATTTTTCAAATAGTTTTTTTTTTGTTTATTCTTATTTTGATAATTTTAATGTTGTTCAAAGGACATGGCTAGAATTGTTCAAAAAGGTGATAACCTTAAAAATGTTAAAACATTATTATAAAACTTCTACTAAAAAAAAAACTTCTACTAAAAAGAAACTAATACCTAAGTTCCTTGATGAAGGTTTTTCCTTTAATTTTTGAATTAGTTTGTGTTTATTCCTATTTTGATAATTTTAATGTTGTTTGTAGGGCATGGCCAGAATGATTGTAATTGTGATAACCTTAAAAGTGCCATATTTAACAAACATTCTTATAAGACTTTTAGAAGTTGATTTAATAACCTGACTGTGATTTAAAAAAAAAACAAATAAGTTTCTTGAAGACTGGTAATTTCAGTTAACTAATGTAAATTTTTTAAAGTTGTGAGACGATAATTTTTGTCACCTTTTTAAAATAAAAAAAATATAATTATTTCCTAATTGTTTTATTACCTGTTTCTTTTTATATCATTATTAAAATGAAAAGGCACATTTTAATAAATATGCCTTTTCATTGTAATATTTCATATTTTTTCCCAAAATGTCAGAATGAAAAGTCGCAATTGGTTAGTTATGCCCTTTATTCGTAATATTAATAACTTTAGTTAATTTTTTTTGTTACTTTGAAAGGGAAAATGTTGATTATTTAATAAATAGTAATAAAATAATAACTTACATTTCATTAGTTATATAAGAATCGTGTTAATGAATTTATTTTAATTCATCTATTTTCGAAAAATAATGTGTAAGTCAATATTTTTCGCCAAAAACCAATAAAAACTTTAAAGTCGATTTTCTCCATATTTATAAAATGTTAGTTGTGCCTTTTTTCATTATGACGGCAGACATACTCAGTACATCATTCTGAAACCCCCCACATAGAAGTTTATCGTCGGTTACTAAAAAAAAAACAATTACTAAAACAGAGCGAGTCCGGTTCGTAAGCGCCCACACTAGCGGGCTATCTGCCCGGGCGGCTATTATTACCCAGTGGTATGACACTAGGTAAAGAATCTATGTGCTTCGTCGGTATCACTCAAAGTCACGTACCAAAATGTAAGGTGTTAAGTTCAGAGTTCAATTCCGTGCAGAAGTGATGGCGGGTTGCCAGCCTATCATCTCAATTCTAAGAGGCGATGCTGTGATCTCTTATTTTATTTGCAAGTTAGTCAATTTGAGTTTCGGGACTGATTATTATACTCGTATTAGTTCGTTATAAGTTTTCTTTTGTGCTAAGTTACATCTGAAGTTATTTACAACAAGACTTGATTTATACTCTCTCGCTCTTGAAATTATTTGTTATTAGCCCGTGGCTTCGCCCGTGTTATTGTCCCATGGTATCGTACTACTGGGATAAAAATTATCTTATGTAACACATAAGATCATTTTTTAATCCTGTTTTGGTTATTAACTGTACGTCTGCCAAATTAATTTCATCCAGATCCGTTCGGCAGTTTTTGCGTAGTAACAAACATCGATCATAAGAAATATTCGCATTTACCTAAATTAATAGTATTACAATTCAAAAATAGTGTGTGTTTTATATTTAATGTTAAACTAAGGGTGGATTTCACCAACTGAATGAGATCGCGTTTTAGCGCTTAATCGAGGATTAATTTATAATTTTGATTTCACCGACACAACGTAAACCCGTTTGACCGTAACGGAGTTTGTCATGTAAACGCCCGATTTTTGCTGTCAGTGTCATCCACAAGTGTCATCATTGTTGTGAATCATATTGTTTTAAGTATTTTACTAAAAATATTGATTTTGTTGGTATTTGGCTATGCAAAATAAGAACACTGTTAATGTTACGTGAATGTTAGGATCAGGAAATTCGTCGCCCAAGATCGATACGCGAGAGAAAGGAACATTTAGTTACCCTTGATGACCAGGAATTTATTACACGGTTTCATCTCACGAAAGCAACAGTTCTGTCTGTATTGGAGTCTGTTGACGACAAAGTAGTTTCCAACAAATATGTAAGTACCTACCAAACGATTATTTATTTTAATTATATGTACCTACCTGGTGCACAAAAGGACAGCCTAAACCATTATTATTTGTGCTCCACGTTTCTACGCGACTGAGTGATATGTCTGCTGCAGATTTGCGTAGAATTAAGTACCTCTTTTGCACATAGTATTGTGTACACAGTCAGTGCTGCTATCGCATCACTCCAACTAATGGTATTTTGCCCTCGAGGATCTGAGCAATATTGTTATCAATGAATCAGTAACAGTCCATTATTTTACTAACAGCAAAGAATCATTTTTAGTAATATAACAATAAGTACAGACTGTATTATTGTATCTTTTCAGATTAGCAAGATAATTTACATCAAACTACAGACTGGATTGGAGTGGCATGGAAGGAATTTTGGCCACGTAAGAATGGTACCTACCGAGGTACTTGGATTCGTCTCTTGTCACCGGCTCATTTAAAATTATATAACTGGCGAAATGTGGATGTACTTACTTAGGTTTACCCAACTCTTCAGGAACAACCGGCGTGATGTTATGTGTACCTATGTCATGTATTATTAAAGATTTTCTTTGTAACAGTGATTTTTATTTCGAAATATGAGTTTATTAGTTTAGTCTTAGGGAGAACGTTGCGGTTTATAAGAAGATGTAGTGGCAACAATTTGAAAGAGTATACTTAGATGATTTGGTCATGAGGAGAGGATGAGTGAAAGGCGACTATCAAAAGGTATTTACAGGGCAGATGTGAGTGGCAACGCCAAGAGGGAATGGTGAGGTTCTTCAGACAGGTCAGGTGCGTAGCACTCGCAACCTGTGCGTCTATAACCAGATGAATGAACGTGGAGGCAGAAGGAGTATGTAAGGATCGTAGCAGGTGGCGTTCTGTGTTTTCTGCCTACCTCCATGGGAAAATGCGTGAATGTATGTATGTATGTTAGTCTCATTTCAAATAAAATGTCACCGACACACGGTGGTACAAGCGCCCTACAAGTGCGGTCATAAATACCTTACTTTATTAAATTTGTTAAATGGATTTTTTTTCTGAAGGGTAAATAATAAAAAATACTTCACAAATGTACATTAATGCTTTATTTACATAATTCAATACATAATATACAATAAACTGTACAATATGTACTGTTTATATACAAATTTTAATAGTCAATATTTGAGATTTATTGTCCCTCGTTCGGAAATACACCTGAATATAATATTAACGCTATTCATGAAGGGGTTATCATTAAATATGTATTCTTTTAAATATTATACACATTATATACAACAAAAAGCAAAAAACTACAATTTATTTACAAACGTCATCACAACCACAACTAAGTTAAAATAGTACAACAACCAATCTAATTTCAATTTAAACTAAATTCGTAATAAATCTAAAACCTGCCTCGACATAATGCTCTTTTTCTTACGGGGAAGTTTCCGAAGACTAGTAATGAATGGGCCTGAGCTGAGTAAAAATCCGTTAGGTAAGTCCGTATTCGTAAGTACTTGCGACATTTTTCTCGTGTGATCCCGTCTGAAGGCCTTATAATGTTTGTTGATAATTCCCCGATAGATAATAAAGCATACTGTGCCATTTCAGCATCATAGATAAGAACTTTGTGAACGGAAGCTGGGAGATTATACCACGGATATTCTTGAATTAAAAGTCGCGCGGTTTCCAAAGCATATTCATTAATTTTATCCGAATCAATATTAAAACCCGAGGACAAGGCTAGTTAAATTGTGGAACAACGTTCAATCAAATATTTATTTAAGCCAGTAATTTCAGCTGAAACTGCAGAATTAGAGAATAAATTTAACATCCGAGGCCAACCCGGTAAACCCACATCAGGTGAACCATGGCTGGTGAGTCGGTCGATGAAGTGATCCCAGGAGAAGACCTGATAATTAGGTAAAATGGTGACATATTTATACTTTTGGGTAGCTTATTTATCGGTAAATCATTATTATATCATTATTAGGTAATTAAATTGGGGGTAATTGATGATAAAATTATTGCATTTATGAACTAAGGCGGTACCACCGTGCGACATTGGTACAGAAAGCGTTTTCACGACCGAGGTTCTGCATAGCCCAGTTTTCATATCCATATTAATCTCCATTCACGTCAAACTGATTTCACCAGCTACATTTGGACAGCGATTTCGAAAACCAAGATCCCATAGCATTCATCCTAGCATACAATGTAAATGTTTTCACTAAAACGCATTGCGTTTAGTATTATAACATGCGACAGCGACCTACTGCGCTAAACCACAAAATAAGTAGATAAGGATCTTTATCGTGTGAACACTGATTGAAAAATAGTATTTTCTATTACGATAAATCTCAGGATCCTCCAGACCTAAAATATGTTTGTGTTAAATTGTGTCCAAAATATTGTATTAAATCTGTATCCACAATATCTTGTATGAACCCCTCCCCAGCTGGTTTATACACTTTTATATTAAACGGTAAAATCTGTAATAACATCAATACTTTACCTGGTGATTTGGTGTAATTTACATGAGTGCAATCTATAGCACCTATGACATACGGAATGAAGAAAGGCAGCTTACCACACAATCTGAGGACCACATTTAGAGCTCGCGTACATTCTTAAAAATACTCTCAAAAGATAGGTCTCGGTCAAATTAAGATGAAAGGTAATTACAGCATATTTTTTTCTAATTTTGGATTTGGTTAGAATAACATAATTTATAAAATAATTGTCGCGTGGGCAAAATAAGAACTAACGCCGCCATCCTATTTTGTAATACATTTGACAAATGTATTGCAAAATAGGATCACACTCTCCTGTCAACCTTAATGGACCGTCCTGGAGTGTGACTGACACTGGCATGGCCACCATCAGGGATTTTAATTTTGATTACACAAAAAAATTGTTGGTAATTTGTAGAAATTTGTCGCCAAATATCAGAATTTTTCGGTCATTGGTTCAAAAGTTATAAGGGTTTATAGGCGGCCGTTCTGTAGAGAATCTCCCCAGCTTGACCACATTTATACATATATCAAAAACTAGGGCACCTAGCAAAGATCTGTTTTCTCCCAAATTCCAAATATTTGTTTCTACTTTTTTTAGTTGTGCAGCTTAATTAAAACAAGATATTACATGGAAAGAAAAACCCCGTAATAGATTCATATAATGTACATACTTTCATTGGTGAACGCTTCTGAAATTAAGAGAGCCCCAAAAGACCGATCTTCTTTAGCTCTCCTACGGAATCCAATTTGAGTTTGGTGGATATCATGTGGTAACTCATGAAAGTAGATGTGGCGTGGTCTGAGTGAAGCAATAGCAGCATTGACTTTGTGTACAATTGTATGTGCAGTAAAGGTGCTAAATCCACATAAATCTGCAGCAGTCATCTGATAGCACCCACGTAGAAACGTAGCGCACATAGAAGATTTATTGGAGATGCGCTGTTGTTGCTTAAATACAAATTATAATGAATTAGACCTGAGTAGTTGTTTTAAACATAACATAACATCATATATTTTCAGGCAAATTTGGCCCATAGAAATATATATACGAGGGTGGATTGAAAAGTTCGCGGCCTAACACATAAATACTTAAACTATTTTAATGTAACTGACCTCATTCGATTAGTTTACTCTCTGGTTGTCAAATTGTAAAATTCTATCGCAATAGCATTAACTGTATTTAAATTAAAATGAATTTTGTTAGCCTTAGTGCAGCGTTTTTAAAGAATGGAGAAAATTGAGCTACGTGCGGTCATCAAATACCTGTTTAAAAAAAAACTAACTCCAAAAGAGATTCACGAAGATATGTCAACAACATTGGGGGAATCTGCTCCGTAGTATACGACTGTGAAAAAGTTGCTGAATTTAAACGCGGACGAGAGAGTATTGAAGATGACCCTCGCTCTGGCCGGCCTATGACGTCTACGACTGAAGAAAACATCGGGAAAATCTATGATCTGATATTAACAGATCGGAGATTGACCATCAGGGAGATTGCAGACACTATTGGCATCATGAACATGGATTTTCTAAGGTTTCTGCGCGGTGGGTACCCAGATTACTTTCAGTCGAACAAAAACGAATACGCCTCACGATTTCTCGCGACTGTTTGGAAATGTTTGAGGCTGATCTACAAGATTTTTTGGCCAGATTTGTAACAATGGATGAAACTTGGGTACACCACTACACCCCAGAGTCAAAACAGCAACCCAAGTTGTGGAAAAAACCTGATGAACCGACTCCAAAAAAAGCCAAAACAATTTTGTCAGCTGGCAAGGTGATGGCGTCAGTTTTTTGGGATGCTAAGGGTGTCATCATGGTGGACTACCTTGCAAAAGGTGAAACTATAAACTCGGCTTATTACTGCACCCTCTTACGTCGCTTGCGTGAAACAATCAAAGAGGATTACTCAGCAAGAAAGTGTTGTTCCATCAGGATAATGCACGCGTTCACACGTCTGTTGAATCTATGGCTCAAATTCGTGATTGTGGCTTTGAATTACTGCCCCATCCCGCCTATTCCCCTGATTTGGCACCTTCAGACTTTAATTTATTCCCAAACCTAAAAAAACACCTTGGAGGTCAAAAATTTTCATCAAATGAGGAGGTCAAAGCTGCGGTGGGTGACTTTTTTGAAGGCCTTGAAGAAACTTTTTTTATGACCGGCATACAGGCGTTGGAAACCAGATGGAAGAAGTGCATAGAGTTAAGTGGAGATTACGTGGAAAAATAAAATTACTTTTGCTTATATTTTATATTGTTTTCTTGCTGAGGCCGCGAACTTTTCAATCCACCCTCGTACCTTACAGGCTAACATACATATAAAAATATACAACTTGTGTTGGTAAATAGAACCACAAAACTAAGTTAGTAACACTTCACTTGTGCAGTATGTCAGTGTGTGTTCATGCACAGGTTGTGTTCAGGCACTTGTCTGTGGAAGCGACGGAACACCACTCCCTGCAGCCAAAAGTCCTCTTCCAAGACGAGGTGCAGATAATACGTTGGTATTAGCACCACAAACGCCTTAAAGTTGACGTTGCCGCGCGACTCAAGTAGCTGCACTCTCACCACGTACTTAGCCTTTTGACGCACGTTTTTCACGATGTCCTCCGCTGTAGTGGTGTAATGAAGGCGGGAGATATACACCGGAAAGTTCGGCTTCGCAGCACGCTTCCTCCTCAAAACTGTCACGAAGCCATCATCAGCCCGAATCGGTGCCTTTTCAGGCACGGGCTTCCCAGCAGGAGCAGTTATGCCCGCGACTACGCTAGCGAAATGTCCAGGAACATGTCGATATTTTGTAGAAGCTGCAGAAACAGGCAGCAAGTCGTGTGGTCTTGCGGCGGCGATGGGAGGCGCCAGCGGGACGGGAGCGGAGCACCGGGACGCACGAGGAGCGCACTTTGCAGGCTCAGCATTCTTGGTAGTAGGTTGTCCTCAATAGACTCCAACACAGATAAAACTGTTGGTTTCTTGAGTCGAAATATTTTGAAAAAGTCATGGCCATCCAGGGTTTGAAAATGTTCCTCTCACTCATCGTCGTCACAGCTTTCGTCAAAAAAGATATAAAAGTCCTTTCATTGTATATAAATAAGCTAAATATTGTTGAAAACCAATAAAATCAATACAATAATGATGACACTGACAGCTCATAATGTCGGTTTTGGCTCCTAAACGCCCACATTCGGGCGTTCGCATGACAACCTCGTTTTATCTCAAAACAGGTTTACGTTGTGTTGGTGAAATCAATTTTCAAAAATTAAACTCGGATTCCACTCGACATAATCGCGTTGTCATTCAATTGGTGAAAAAAAAATTGGTGACCCCAAATTTTAAAACAACTCCATCTATTAACTATTTTACAAACTTTTTGAAGCCCCCTTTGTCAAAAATTGTAAAATCAGGGATAGTTGGGAGTTAATTCAACGTTGTGCTACTAGATGGCTGAAAACTAGAAAATAATATACATAGTTGTCTGAATAAAATACGCTATTTATTTTAAACTTTTTATTTTAAAACATATAATAATTCCTAATAAAACACAAGCGCTATCACATCGTTTGATTAGATCACATTGATTCATGTGAAATCTTCTTTTAATCCTCCCCGTTCAACCAGTCAACCACGTCAAAATGTTCATCCACCAACTTTAATAGTAAGCGTCTCATTTTCGCCGGAAGCGAATTTAGAGTCCCTTTTTCATTTCCAAGACATACCATTTACAAAAACGAATAGAAATAAGCACGCAACACATACGGCGAAACGAAATAGAAATTGACACAACTGTAAAGACAGTTTTGACAACTAGCTGCGTTTTGAGAAGCTGACATATTTCGTTATTAAAGTCGCAGTAGGTCGCTTTTGGATGTTACAAATCTAAACGCATTGCGTTTTTTTCACAACATTACGTTCTATGCCATGCAAAAACGCGTACGCGATCCAAGTGTAGTTTTTGAAGTCAGTTAATAGTAATCCGATATTAATATCGACATGAGATCTGGGTTTATGCAGAATCTAGTTTCTGAAAACGCGGTCTGTAACAAAATCGGTGAATTTCACCCTTAGTCGAGTGTCGAGTGTGTACGCGGTTTCAAATTCTTATGAATTATAAAGTAAAGTAAATTTTATTTGTATAGACTGTAGGTACATATTACAATTCCATTTTAGATTGTGGGTTCATATTATTAGGAATCAGGACTTACTCAGAATAATACGAAGGGTTACTTAAATGTAGATTGCTTCGTTGGTTCTTGTGGTCGTAAGCGCGACTGCTGAGCATGAAGTCCTGGGTTCGATTCCCGGGCCGGGCAAAGTGTTATTGGGTTTTACCATCGGGAATTTCTCAGTAGCAGCCGTAGAGTTTGGATTTGTGCCTGGTTGGTGGCAATAGTCTCGCCCCCTATTATATGGGACTTGAACACAACTGGCGAAATGTGGGTGCACTATTAGGTACACCTCTGCCTGTTCCTTCGGGAATTACAGGCGTGATTTTATATGAAATGTAGATTGTCTACTAAGGGATATTGTCAAGCAATCTGTGTGGCAAACTGATGATACTTATTGAATAGTTGATATTAGTGCAGGCTTCATCTTTTCTTTCAAAAACATGCGAGCCTGGTAAAAGTTGAAGCATTTTTTTTTTAAATGATGCAAATTTGGGTCCTACCCCCCAATAGTTACATGTAATACGTCGTTGGATAGGTATTTTTGAGCTGAACAAAAGTTACTACGGCATCAAGTTTTAAATTTTAGTCCGTTCAGCGCTATGCTTCATTAAACATGGCAGTTTAAGCAAAAGCCATTTTTTTTTCGTAACGTTTTGAATTTTTGTGCATAATACACGTAGTAGATACTAACCTACAGTCATCCGCGTCGTTCGGTCATAAAACTTTTTACTTTTCAAACACCAATTAGAGATAGTCAATAGAAGCAGAAGATTTCATCGAAAGCAGAAGTTTTCATCAACGAAATAAGGCAGAAGCTACACACAACTAATATTTTATTCGACTACGTGGAAAGGAAATGTTTAAACAGTAGAAGAGCTGATTTTACAAGATTAGAAGCAAATGATTTGGATTTACCGAGATCCAGTGAATAACAAATCGTTTTATTAGCTTTGGGAACTAATCAATTGAAGTTGGCAAAGTCTTACTGCAACGAACATTTACAAAATGGATTGTATATAATAGAAATATACCGAGAAGCTGCACTGGAGGATTTATCTGATTTTGGCATTAATGAGGATGTTTGGCTCTTACGTGGTCGCATTCAGTCACGACACATAAGAGCTAGAAGGTACAATTCTTACTTATTATTTCACAACACTAATATTATTCAACGAAAATTTACCTGCATGACCGGACGATGTACTGTACATAGGTACCTGTGCGCATATTGTGTGTGTGAGCTGTGGGCATGAGCGATTTGTAGGACAAGTCTTATTTTTAAATGAGGTCATGTTAGACACAGAGTAGGATTGTATAAAAATGTTTGAATAAATACCTCATTTAATAAATAAATACAACCTAAAACCCCTTTTTATTATAATATATAATTATAAAAATCCCTTGCGACTCTGTCGACAACGGTAGTTATGTA
Source organism: Standfussiana lucernea (assembly GCA_964057025.1). NCBI lineage: Eukaryota > Metazoa > Arthropoda > Insecta > Lepidoptera > Noctuidae > Standfussiana > Standfussiana lucernea. Next base: position 11,319,106 of record OZ059804.1, read on the forward strand.
GATAATCATCATCTGCCTAGCCTTTTTCCAACTTTGTCGGATTCCAGTCTGACCGGATGCGGCTGAATACCAGTACTTTACATGGAGCGACTAGTTAGGTAGATAATATTAGTGTTAAATCAAAAAGTGCATGATATTAGGGAAAAACATTATTTCTGACTTGTTTAATATTGCATAACTCTGAACGGACTAAGATTTGGAACTTGGCGCCATAGTAACTTTTGGTCAGCTTAAAAAATACCTATTCAACAATGTATTACACTTAGCTATTGGAGGGTGGGACCAGATGTCATACAAATCCTGGCATCGTTCTTTTCCAGGCGTATTGGTCATCCTAAAGATAGACTGCACTGACCCAAAACGAATTTAAATAACAATTTAGCTTTAAGTACTTTATTCTCAAAAAAGACAAAAGAACCACGTATATAAGAACATAAGATAACATAAAATAATAAACTTATTCTATGTAACGGTCACAGATACAGTACAATAATTGTCTTAGGGCCTCGTTCACCATCTCCAAGTAAAGCGTTGATTAGTTACTTCTTAATTAACGTTAATCAGCAAGTAAAGGTTACGAGTATCTTTTGTCAATTTCACAAACGAAAAATAAGCTCCGAGTAACAACTTATTTAAAATTTACTTGTTATTTTTTATGTAGGGTGGTAAATTATTACAAAATTTACCATTAATTAATTTTTATTTTTCCACGCAATCTTCATCAACCGTAATCTCACTAAATCCCTCTTTTCTAGACATGATGTCATCTTTAACGCCACCCATCTATAATTCCATTCGTCTTCATCCACTGACTTTCTTCACATCCACTTCGACATGTTTCTCATTTCTATAAACATGTTACTTTATTTTGGCCGTGGGAAGTATGAGTTGTCAAAACCAATAAGGAATCATCGAACACGATGGTACTGCACTTGCATTTTTTCTTCACACCGAATATGTGTTGAATTTCGCCGAAACGGTGTTCCTTTACTGTGGCTCTACCATGACGTCTTAATGCAAGAATATTTTAGTTCTATTCCAGTGTGGGAGAGAGACGGCGCTAGACATCTTGTATGACTCTGTCTCTGTCTCTGAACATTGGGAAACGTTCCGACTGAAAATACAGCTTCCTTTCTTCTTTTTAGCGTAGATGGGAATCTATTGAGTCGGCATAAAACGTATCACGAATTTGGCAATATAGTTAGTGTCAATCAATTCTTGTAACGTGCAGGGATCAGGGTTATTCATCATTTATCTGCCCTCATCACAATTTATTTGCGATTACCGCAGCATAGGCCTTCTCATTCCATACATCTCATGAGCCGCCCTCACCCACTCTCCAACCATTTCATCTTTTAAGGGCCTTCTTCATTTATCATCATTCAAATTTACTATACATATGTAGGTAGGCACCAGTCAATTATCATACAATCGTCATCAACCTAAGGTTCAAGTAAGTAGGTTTATGAATTAAAATAGAATAGATATAAAACAAATTATTAAAACAAGTTAAATTTTTAAGCACACGTCACGCCATGTTAAGTCCACATCCACACCTCAAACGTCATGTCATTTATTTGCCGATGATTTACGATGTTAGCCGAACATCAAAGTTCGTTGGGCTAGCGCAAGCGGGCACTCGGCAGAACAAATAGACAGCCGTTATCATAATATTTTATTTGCACACAGATTGATTGCATATATATTCAATTTCGATGGCAGTCGGCTGGAAAAATTGGTTGAGGTATATTTAAATAAGGTTTTTTTGTGACGAAAAAAGACGTGATATTTTCTGAAGTAATGAAAACGTGCGCAAGATGACTACTGTCTAGCTGTGAGTGATTGGTCGAGTAAATTAAACAATTAAAGATCGATTGATTTATTGCTTTTGCTCGAGGCTTCGCTCGCGTTATAGTCGGAAATTATAACATTCAGGGGAAATGTAGATTGTGTCTATTAGTGTTTTTTTTTCTAAATCGGATCAGTAGTTCCGAAGATTACCGCCTCCATCAAAACTTACAAACATTATCTCTTAATGAAATCATACAAGGTGTAAACGGACCCTTCACGAAGCTTTAAAGCAAGCAATCTGTACATCAAATTAAGTCAACTCTACAAAAAAAAGTATTGCTAGGAAACGACTTTTTTTGATAGATGAAAAATCATGTTTTACGGTAGGACTCACTGTAACGCACTCAAAACACTGTGCTGATGGATGCATTTAATAGTTCGAGAGTCATTGAGGTATTTATTTAAATAAAGTGATAACATTAAAAAACTTGTTTTTTTTTTAATCTTTGAAAGATTTTTTTTTTTTTTTTTTAAAAAACGTTGCCCCACACTAGGAATTTCTCCTGTATCGTGGGTGCGTTTACAAACATTTAAAGTCACAGATACAAACAACCAGACCCAGAATTGGAACTTTGACTCCCAAACCAACTACTAGAAGGTTCCCAGGTTCCAGAGCAAAACACTGGTCGCAATGCCGAGGAGCACAAGTGGCTTTCAGCTTCGTCAAGGGTATTTCTGCAACCCTCACAAGTACAAAGTATATATTTTTTAATAAGACAGTATACATTTCTGCCTTCAATGCAAGATAAAATGCGTGGACAGAATGTAAAAGATGCAGCGATGAGTTTAAGTTATTGAAAAAATCAACTAACTGCCGAAGGTTGGCATCATGTTCCATTGCTACGAGGACCTTTAGACCTCTTTTAAGAATATGTCCTAAGGTTTCAGAAGAGTCCCTTCAGAATTCATTCAAATTAAATAAAAAAATCCTGTTGATAACTTCCTCGTAAGTTTATGGTTAGATGTTGTAATCTTACTAAACTATTTGAGTACTGTAGTTAATTTGAGAATAAGATGAAATCAGATTTAGGAGCTTGATTAAACTGTCTGAATCAGAGGCGAGTGTTTATGTCAAATCTTATCTTCTTAAAAGAGATCTTTGTTTTTCATTCTGTCAGAAACTACATGTAAAGAATTATTAGAAAAATTTGATAGACTCTAAAAATACTAGTTCGAATTAACTTCATGTCCCTACATAGGTGTCACCGTCATTATCATATTAATGAGCTAACTACATATTTCTTAACTTATTAGGCTTTACCCACAAAAACTGACACGAATTTGGAGCAATAAACATATGCGATTATCCACATCAAAAATATTTTAATTGCTGACATATGACTTATTAATTGATCGTTACCGCTTTATAGCCAAACCTACATATTTGGAACAACACAAAAAAATAAAACTATATATTTCAAAAATGGAACACAAAAAGTACTTATCAACCATCTTGTTCTGAAATGTGAAACCATTTTAAAAATGGAACAGTGAAGTGAAAAATGATTTTGAATGTGGAACTAACAGTGATTTCGAAAATGGGACAGTAAGTAATGATGGAGCACCCTGGTGGATTCGCGTCTTCACCGTGGGCGGCCATGTTGGGCCACGGCATGCATGGCATGATGCAGCACGATTACTCCCATGCTCACGCGCATGCATCGATGCCCATGGATCTGCATGTGCCGCAGCCATTTCCTTATTACCGGTGAGTGATTAATTGATTATGATTTCTACTTTGCATTCACATTATTTTTCATTATTGTATAAATTTTTGACCTTACAAATACAGGATGAATCAAAATTGTTCCTATTTTTGCGTCAGAGATAGTCTAACATAGTGTTGTGTTTATAAATCTAGTTTTCAAGGGATGAACTACTATTTTCATCTCATACTTAGGCTAAGCTTGTTGGAACAATTTCTATTGCTCGTTAAGCAAAGCAGTTGTGGATTTCTATTTCTGCATAGCCAGCCTTTTTCCTGTTCTAGGATGTCATGGGCTGGCAGTCATCACCATTTAAATCTTAGACAAAAAAAAAAACTAGCTTCAATCCCTCCCCCACATTCCAACTCCTCAACGAGCAGTTTCCGCTCATGGATTGGTACTTTTTTGACGCGCACAGCAATTAAAGCTTAATTAACAATTATAACACTATCCAATAAGCATAGGGAATTTACATGTTAATAAGGTTGAGTTTCGCTTGAAAAAAATGTGTGTGGTTAAAAAGTGGTGAGTCAGATATGGTTAGTTATTAGGGCTGGATGCCGTCGGCTGCGCAGGCGCAGGTTTTTGTGCGAGCGCATAAGTTACGCGGCATAGCGCACGCTTGTGGAAATTATTGGAGTTCTGGTGAGTATGTGTGGGTTTATCTGTCGGGGCTTTGGATTTAGAAAAGATATTAATAGTTATGTAGTTTTTTTTTAAAGGAAAATTTCAGTACTGACGGAGTGGAGTAGGCTTATAACTTATATTAATAGGAAAATCGTTCCCAAAATCAAATCTGAAGAGAATGTCTATTCTATTTTGAAAAACTCTTGTCGCATCATCCACGTCCATACATCTGGTCATACACGCACGCCGGCTGCGAGTACTACGAACCTGACCTTTCTGAAGAACCTCACCAATAAGGTCAGTTGGCTTTAACAGTAAAATAAAATTATCAATAACCGCAATAAAAATTTTACAACTAGTATCAATAAAGCAACAAAAAAGAAAACAAACAAGATTTCGTTTTTAGAACAGATACCCCAAAAAAGATCATAAAAATACATGCATATGGGATAAAATTGCAAATTCCCATGTTGAGCCATCAAGTTATGGGAGCAAAGTACGGGCAATGTGCCACTAACGCCTTTCTTGGCGATCGCTTGTCATAAAATATAGTAGTATTAAATACAGCTCCTACTGCACTTGTAACTACTAAGTGCTAACTACAGATGGTATCAAACAATATGGATAATGCAGTATCGAAAAAGAATGTTTATATACTTTTCTTATTCTTTATCGTGTGGTTAGTGCCTAACCTGGTGTCAGAGTTTTTATGCCGCCCATGGGCCTCTGACTTGGCTTTACATACCGTCGAGAAATATTTCTCAGGTATGCTGGTTTCCTCACGATGTTTTCCTTCACCGAAGCAAGTGATGTAGATATGAACACTTCATCGAAATGATGACCAATGGTGACATAGTGAAGAATAAAGGATCTAAAAGAATTCTAAAAGCAATGCTTAATAGAAAAGAATAAAATAAGTCTTTTCTTCAAGGAGGAGATCCAAGAGATGATGGTCGGACTTTGTGAAAGATGAAATGGCTGGAAAGAAAGAAAGAAGACATGTTGTGTTGCGCCGACCCCAATTTTGATTTTTGATTTTCAATTTTGATTTTGATCAAGTGTCGAAACTTTGTCATTGCAACTGAGGCGGAATTCATTATTTTGTTTCTTCGTAAGTCATTTCACCATTAGTCAAATGGCCATGATCATGTCGATGAACTATTCGTACATCAATCAACAGCATTACCTTTCGCGAAATTACTGTATCATCTCTCACCTCCAGTAGGGCTACTATAGAACTACAAAAATCCTGCATTAAGAGGGCATAGTACGGCCCCAGATTTTTGGGAATCGCAAGAAACATAACTTCTCTTCATTGTATTACATCATTCACTTTCAAAGAATTCTCTCAATCTTGTCACCATTTTCTTCGAATTTTTCAAGTCACTGATGAGCTAATTAGTCTCCACGTTCGTTGATTATGTCATTACGTTCTGTCAGTGTATGCTATTTTTGGATGAACACAATAATTTAGAAATCCGCTGTGAACAGTTACTTTTTTTGTTTGTGTACTAAAAATCTCGAGGACACGAAGGCTGGATAGTATGGAAGGTTATATGGCTAGAAAAGGGGTGAATTTCGAGATGACGGCTGATAGGGATCGATGACATGAAGACAACAATAGAGATGTTGAACAAATTGAAAATTTCTGTTGCACAGAGCTGTTCTCGTTTTTAAATACTATTTTGCATTATTATATGGATTTATGGCCTGCCTGTGTACATTACTTACTTTCAAGCATCTCATCTGCTTGAGGTATGGTCCAATATTGGATCATGCTGTAAGCCTTTTTTGAAATTAACCTTATTACTAAACAAACAAAGTTATCGACAGTTACCTACATAAAATTTTTAGAGTGGAAACCGCCTGAACTGTTGCAAGAAGAATAATAAGTCGATTCATAGGTTGATTCAGCTCATAGGAAAATGACACATCAGAGTAATCCAGCTCATCTCTTATATCTAAAACCCATGAGAACAGACATCAAGCTTACACAGAAAGTATTCAATTTCCTCTTCCATTATTTCTAAAAGAACACTCATCGATCCCATACGAGGCGCAAATCCCCATCTAAACCACAGCTCCGCAAGAAATCGATTTCTTTTTAATATCGATCCCCAATCAAATGGGTTCCCAATGACAGTGATCTCGTGTCGTCGGTCGCCACTAATGTCCGTTCGCACTATAATCTGTGCGCGTACGCAGACCGAAATTACGGACCAAAATGGCGACTGGGTTGTCATTTGGCGCGCTGAGTTTGTAGTCGCGAACCTTTAATGATATAGTCAGGTTATAGTAAAGTGCGGTTCCGTTGTTTACTTCCTTTGGTCGTTTTTCGGATGAGGTTTATTTTATTGGTTAAAAAATACAGTTCCGTGTATTTGGTGATACCGGTCAATCAAACCGAAGATTGAAGAAACCTTCGGGGTTAGATGTTTTATTGCTTTTGTTTTTTTTGATTGTTATGATAAATCTGACTGAATAGAAGTTTAAAAGGATATCTTAGGAACTAAGCTGGTGGCGAGGTAGTGCATCCTTAACTGACACATTTCGTTCCACCTGCTGAAAATCTCCCACCCGGACATGAGCTGCCATGGCGGATCCAGGTTGGTCGCAGCAAGAAAAACCCGCTCAGGTGGAGATCCATTAATGACTCTGCCCTGGACTGTAAATGTGGTGCTGTTCCACAAACGATGGGGCACTTAACGCCGTGTCCTGCGTGTCCTGATGCTTGTTCATTACAGAAACTGATGGACGCTACTGAAGGCGCCAAGCTAGTGGCTCAGTTCTGGGCCGACACAATTTAGATTGCCATTGACACGCTAAGAGGAAGCTGGTATAGCTTAGTTTCATTCTTTGTTCTCATTCCAGATTCTTCTACATCTAGACTTCGATCAAATCCTTATACATATGTATATATATATTGTAAATATTTAGTTTGTATAATTGTTTAATGCTGTTTATGGTTTGCAAATTATGTAAATTATGAAAAAATTATTAAATCCCCCTTCTAATAATATGTAATAGAAACACTAGTAAGTGGTAGCTCCTCAACCTAGGATGCAACTGAGGTGCCTTCAAGCTGATGGAGGAATTATGGACATCGTTAATGTATTAGATTATTATTCCACACAAAGTAACAAAAAATATAATAATTCAGTCAGGATGAAGGTTATGAAATGGACAAGAATGTATTCGATTGTTTAACGATTATGGAAATTCGGGGCCCTGTCTAGCTTTGTATTTATGACTTAATCCATCAACAATACAAACCGCTTACCTTGCTAGATCTTTATAAATTACACAAAAAAATCATTTAACCGTAAGTCCTCCCATAATTTGAGTTCTATTTTCTCAAATCCTTACAACACAAGTGAGCACTTATCCAAAAATTTGCGACACTTGAACACCGGCAACATTCTTTAAGTAATAAAATTAATCAAAATTAACGAACAAGTTATATGTATATACAGAGGCATGTCTCATGCCTCGTCCGTCTCATTCGTGGAAAGGCGAATATAGATAGCCTTAAGTCAGCTTCCTTCGATCACTGCTGACTTAATCGAGCTGGTTTACAGAAAAACTAACCGCAGTCAATTGTGAGCCAAAATTGTACGTTTGTAGTGTTCAATGATCGTGTGTAAAGGCAAGCGAGGTACAATTAGATGGTGATGATGTTTTTGAGGAAAAAGAGAGATGATATAATGGAAATAGAGAGGTATGTTGCTTCTAGATCTAGTTTTAGTTGTAGATCTTTGAAGTTCTAATAAAGTCAGCATCTGCCTAGCCTTTTCCCAACATGTACATGTGGATTGAGTGATGCTTTCTTCAATCTTAACAAAAATCGAGGAAGATTTAGTAGAAAATAGTTAAAACATTATGGCGAAGTTAAAAATTTTGTTAAACTTGAGATAAAAATGATATGGTCAATAAAGTGGATCACTCAAATCGCACGCTTTAAGAAAATGTCATATGTATATCTCAGAATATATAATTATAGCCTTTGCACTGCTTATTTCAGTATTGAAAAATTGTTAAAAATAGTTAAAAACTATTAACAATTTGAGGATTCACTTACACGTCCTGTTCCACTACGTTCAACTACCAATGTCGAGGTCGCCTTCCAGTCAAACCGGATGCAGCTGAATACCGGTGTTTAACATGGAACGACTGTCTATCTGACCTCCACAACCCAGCTAGTACTTGGTAAGACTGATTGTCCTACTTTCGGGTCACAGACTACCTGTAACAACTGTCAAAGCTCTTCAAATGACAGCTTTTGCGTGCTTTCTTTTTCTTTTTAAACTAGATGAGGCCAGTGTTTCGTATCTGACTAAGCTGAGTAGAGACAGCCGAAACAAACTCAGAGGTTAATCTTGGTCAACTCACATGAGGACTATGCAGATTAGTGTCTGAGATTGTCTTTTGAAGAAAGGACCCAGAGATGAGAATGGACCTGAGTGTGTTGAGTGTCCTACCAGGTGTATGAACGTGGCAGAGCAAAAGGAGTACTTAAGGATCATAATAGAATAGAATAGAATAGAATATACTTTATTGTACACCAAAATTGAAACAGAGCGGTTTTACAAAAATTGATAATTTTTTGGTTACAATGGCGGTCTTATCGCTGATAGCGATCTCTTCCAGACAACCTTTGGATGGACTGTACGAACATGAAATAGAAAAAAGGGGGGGTAGTCAGTGGTGTACTGCTAATACTATACAAAAATAAGAAATAATAATAATAGAGCAACTAGGTGCTAGTAATAGGTTATAGTTCTGTAGTTTCTGCATTGAGGCGGTGCCGGATACATCTAGGTACATATATTATTATGTACGTATGTATGACTAGCTTATGCAAGCGGCTTCGCCCACGTGGAGATCGATAATTGATTCACGGGATCGTCCTACCGGAATGAAAAGTAGCCTATGTGCTATTCTAAACTATAATCTATCTCTGTGCCAAATTTCATTCAGATCCGTTCAGCCGTTCTGGCGTGATTGAGTAACAAACATCCATCCATCCAAACTTTCACATTTATAATATTAGTATAGATAATAACAGAGCAACCCTCTTCAAAATTGCCTATCACCAGGCTGGTAGCGGTACGGGGCTAATGGCTCTTACGACGATCAGGCAACGGAAAATTTGTCACTGGTGGAGGCTGTATGTGTTAACTAATACCTACCAAATATAGGATTACCTATCAACATTCTTTTGCGTTTATCCCAATTTAGGCACTAATCAAGGCCTTGTCACCAACCTGCGATGGGCCCGCGTGGTGGTTTATCGCCCACTTCTTCTTGAAGAGTGGGGGACTATCACATAGTTGGGAAACGGCTTGGCAAATAATGATGATGATGTAGGTTTTTGAGATAGCCTCTAGAAACTGAAGATTTTTAAAACCTTAAAAAGCAAAATATTTAAGATAAATTCCTACACAGGCCACAGTACCTTTATTAAGATGTTGTGAAACAGGTCTCTAATCTGATTCTGATCAGATTACATCATGTATGTGTCGCCGGCGCGGGCGCACGCAATAAATTACCTAGTGTTTAGCGAAAATGTTAGATAGTTAGGTAAAGTCAATATACTTGCGGTAGACGAGACAACGTGAACAAAATCGTAGTTTTGGTACTTGCAAGGCGACTGCTGTCGGTACAAGACGTGTAACGTGTCAATTAATAGTAATTTTGCATTAAGACGTCACTGTGCCGTAACATAACATCACATCACGCCTGTAAACCCCGTAGGGTTAGGCAGAGGAGTACCTAATAGTACACCACATTTCGCCAGTTATGTATAAGTCCCGTGTAATAGGGGGCGAGCCTATGCCATCAATCGGGCACGAATCCAGACTCGGTGGCTGCTACTGATAAATTCCTGATGGAAAAACCCGATAGCACTTTGCCCGACTCGGGAATCGAACCCAGGACTTCATGCTCAGCAGTCGACTTTGCGACTGCTAGACTAGACATTATTTTTGATAGCCTCTCAATAGCAATTATTTGTTTGTATTGTTAGCAGAAAACTCCATATAAGATTAGATCAGGGATTATGTCATGTCTTCCTTCCTCAGACACATGAAAACACATTTAAAACATCATACTTACTTGTTGGTAGATCGCCCATAGCCCATTTGGTGTATGTAGAAAAGTTGGATTTTTCAGCTCAATACTTCCGCAGTTGGTTCACTTTTCGCAAGGCAACGTCGTCGACCACACAACACTACAGGAGTAGAACACAACCCCTAAAATTAGTACCTAGATACTAAAATCCAGTTATTAAGTGTGTTGAAATCCTAGCTTTAGCTAAAAATCGAATATAATTCACATAAAACCACCTAAACTAATATTTTTCAATGTACTAAGTACGCGTTCACTAATCTCAACATTATAATTTTTTTTTCTGTGTCTTCGCACGGTTTGTGCATTTAGCCAATGTCACGTTTAGAACATTATAATTTCAAAGGAGTTCTTATTTCAAATGTAGCTTTAGACAGCTGTATTTGGCGTGTTCGTTTTAGGACCACTTCATTAGTGGCTGGTGTCGATTGGCCGACCCACGGGTGCGTTCGTTCCCTTTCCCCTTATCATCAATAATTAATGATGAACCTTCTACGGAAAACGGACGATAAATTCCAGTATTTTGTATTTAGATAATGCGTATTTCAACAAATTTTTGAGATTGTCTTCGATTGTGGATTTTTTACACTTTAATTAGAGTTTTTGATTCGTTTGTAATTCGTTGAATTCTATTTTGTGTTAATTTTGGAAATCATGTGATTTTTTCCCAGAAAAGCTACGTGAATTATATTTTAATCGTGGTGCTGATTTTTTAAATAAGAGCTTTGGTATCTTTATACTTTTCTTTTACTTAACAATAACCATAACAATACAAATCGTTTATGCCACTAAACTATCCTCTAACAATGACGTTCAAAACCAACAATTTCACTTTTTACCCCCTTCCTGTAACCACACATTTGCGGCAATTCCACTGGGCACTTAACTTCATAAGGACTGACTGACATTCACCATAAAAGGGCTTCAAAAGAGTCACAAGCGTCATAAATCGATGGCCGATACGAAAAACTGTACTATCTACAATTGCCCCTTTAATTCCTCTTACTGTGCGCTGATCGTAAAATACGTCACAATTAGTCAACTAAAGACCTGCTTTATTTATATAAAAAAGATTTTTATTTGTAAAAAAAGTATTCCAAGTCTAATATATGGGCCGATTTTATTTCCAAATGAGGGTTTATACGTGTAGATAAAGGTGGAGCGTTGTTGATTTTTTCTTTTTAAAAATCCAATTTGCCGAAGGAATTGATTGCGTTCAGCCTAATTATCGGTAAGGATATTTCGTAATGAGGTTCGATAAAAATAGATATAAAGGCTTCACGCTATTCGTATCTTTAGGTTCACTTTATGGGTGATTGTGAGAGAGTGAGAGTGATGAATTAATTAGGCAGCAAAAATAAGATTAACGAATGGAGATTTAAATAGCGAATATAGGTTTCTAGTTGAGTTTTTGAACATTAATGACTTTTAAGTGTTTGTTAGTTTGTAGTTTAAATTGTAATTGTAATAATTTTGATGAACTCCCGTTTATTTTTAACGTCCAAATCATTGCAACGATCCGGACCCATTTTCGTATTTTAATGATGCAGTTTTCTGATTATCAGGCGTGTCTTTTAGCAAGGATTATGGTGATTATCTTCATACTCATTAGTTACAAGGAGAAAATCGAAATGTCCAAGTCACGACGTGTTTTGAGATGAAAAAAATATTTTTGTATTTTTTTTTTCATATTTTGTATTTTAATCACATCACAAGCAATATTTAAATCTCCCAACTTTTCAACAACATAACGGCTGGGCCACACTACCACCGATCTAACTACGCGAGCTCACGGCTTAATTGCTCCATAGAAATTAATGTTATTATATCGCTACCTTGTCCGGAAGATTGTCAGTGAATAGCCTCGATTAGTGCTAAGATACTGTGTAATAAGCTCGGCTGCCTATTCATAGAGTAACGGAGGTTGGTCGGTTTTTGAGCTTCACTTTACCTTGTTTCTGGACCGAGGTTTATATTTAGAATTGGATTTTTAGGGCTTTTAAGACGGTTAGTGGCCTGTTTGTGACCTCCGGATAAGTTTTAGTTACTTTATCTGATAAAATGATTACTCTATTCTATCTTGACATGATTGTAATAAGTATTTTTATTTAGTTTTTTTTTTCCCGGAAGATTGTCGATGATAGTGCTCACTAGCACTATCATCGACAATCTTCCGTTAAGTTGAGATACTGTGTAAAGTAAATATATAGGTTGTTTGGGTTTATTTTTAGAATTGAACTTTAGGGCTTTAGAAACGGCCATTTTAGTCGCTGCTGGATAAGTTACGTTAAGCTAGAGATTATAAGGCTCAAGTTTTCTTCTTAACAAATAGAATGACGAGTTCTTCATCATCTATTGAAAAGCATCGAAGGTGTCCTCCTGATCCTCATTCGCCGCACCAATGGAATATTTGTATACGTTGCTTAGATCATACATACTTTGGGATAAACATTGAAAATTATTACATCACTGGTATTTCTTTATTTCTTTCCACAAATCATACAATTTCAAGCGCAACATAGCAATAATTTCTCCAGATGTCACGTCACAAATTACAAATAATTACAACCAAACACAATATTTTCTACAAATCACGGAAAACAAGAAAGCTTTCACACAAGTGCGTTAACGTTACTTCACTCACCGCAAAACTGATGATTATGTGGTCGCTAGCAGTTTTGCAAATAGTCGGTAGATGTTGACATTGTGGTCGGCTCTTAGACCTTACGTTTCCTAGTTAACTCTCATTATTGCAGGGAAAGTTTAATTATTTGTATAGAAATTAAGATTGGATGGGAAGTTGGCGGGATTTGTAGTTAGAGATTGTTGGTGTCTACACCTGCTTTCATGACAAGGTTGATAATACCCAGGTTTGAAGTTAGTATTATTTAGTTTTTACTGAACAGGAAATCTAAATTTCTTTTGGTATGAATAACGCATAATTTTACATTATGATCGAATCAAGAATTGATTATTGACAGAAGTGTAATGAAAAATTTCAAAAAACATTGTGCATTTTAACCTTTTCTGGGATTTGAGCATTGCCGAGTTAGGTCTAATTACTCTTTGCATGTTATCAAGAAATTCTTTTTAAAAGCTAGCTAAGTTTATCCACAAGATAGGACCAGCTCTTGTTAACTTTAAAGAGACCTGTGGTAGCTGTTTTAGTTACGGATCATACACGACATAATAACCGCTCCGTCTTTGTACTGCTACCTCAATACAATGTCACCATTTCCCCCCCAATCAATTAACCTCTACGGTGCCTTAAAAGAAAACTAAGTTACGCCACCTACCCTTTAGGCAATTTAAAAAATAAATTTCTTTCGCGATAATTACTTGTCGTTGCGACTTGCGACATTCCTTGAGGGGTGAAATAAAAAGTGCGAATAAAAGAAATGTGCCAAAGGGATGCAGGCAATTGGGTACAAATGAAAGGGCACCGGACGGAGCACGGAATTAGGAAAACATTGGGACTAGTAAAGATGTGGAGTGGTTAGAGGTGCTTCAAGTTTTTGGCGTATTTTTTGTTGAATGTGTATTGATTGCGTAATTAAGGAATTGAGGAGAAGCCTATGGGTGTCTGGATAATATTCTGGAATGCTTCAAGGCTTCTACTATTTATATAATACCTACTTAAGCTCGGCTTTGCCTTGCATGAACTACTCTTTAACAGTGACCATACTGTTTATTTAATAGTCACCTAGGATTATAATTATAATATTCCATATTAGTATTTAAAATAAAAGGATATACAAATATATGGAATTAATATTTTCTGAATTTATAAAAGAATTAAAGTATAACTCATCTCCACCCCTCTTGTAGTCCTATTTGCACAGACTGCAATGGGCCAGCAAATGGGGTGTAAGAATTAAAAGGTGCTCAACTGCTCAGTGATCTCCGGGTCGCACTGCCGCCCGTCTGTTCCCGCCTTTATTAGCTCAATGCGACGACAACGAGTTTTTATAATGCAAAATTAGGCAAATTTTCGCCAAACGTTGCGTTCAGTACTGCAATCTTTGTAAAATATGTTGCGTTAGTTACTTTTTCTTGAGTTTTTGAAAAGTATAATAAGAAAAACAAAATGCTGTCGGATTCAACGGGTGTCGTCTAAAGTGACATTGATTAATCTTTGCAAAACAAAATGATTTTCAGTTGAACTTCCATATTTATTGTGCGAACCGCTAGTCTGTGGAATTCACTGCCGGCTTCTCTGTTCCCTGATCATTATAATCTGGATCTCTTCAAAATTCGAATGAATCGGTTTCTTCTAGGCCACCTTGCTCCACCCTAGGCCGCGTCATCGCTTCACATTAGGCGAGTTGCGGCCAAACGCAAGCCTATTAGGTATATTTAAAAAAGATGTGTCTGTCCCCCCGTCCTGTCCATTTTGCTGCTTGTATTGACCGATTTTCCATAAGTCATAACATTTCGAAGGCCAGACTAGGCGACGACACCAACGACTTCTGGGTGTGTGACCATCTTTTACAAGAAGCATTCCGTTTCCATTTTGATTTTGAAATCTAGTGGCGGCACTTTATACAAGCCTACAACCTTGGCATGCCCTTACAACTACTCAAACTCAAAGCATTTATTTCAATTAGACCATTACAGGCACTTTTGAATGTCAAAACACAAAAAAAAAACTAAGCTACAGTCCCAGTCACAGGGCATAATAACTTGTGAAAGTACTGTAGTTGCCCATTCGAAAGCGTAGATCCTATGGAGAAGAATGGGCAAGAAATTCCATGGACACTCTTTTAAATCAATAAGTTTTTACAAAATCTTGGTTACATCATTCATGTCGAGATTATACATACTCTTCATGATGTTAGGGTTTCTGAACTGCCTTGCCATATTGTTGGTCCCTAGGCACGCTACTGACATCGACGATTATTGTTTCAGCTGCGCTTGCAGGCTGATAATTTATCAATAATGATTTTGTTACTGACCTAGGAGAATATTACTTGTAAGTTGTTATTTTATAAATGCAATAGCTTTATGCCAATAAATGTCCAGCCATAATTATTATCTTAACGCTCATAATATTATAATCAGGTGATAATTAACATTGTCTCGCTAAAGAAGATGCCTTGGCTTTAATAATGTGCTCACGATCAAAACTTGAGTCATCTTTGCATAGTTATCCTTAGCAACAACCGCCTTTTTAACCGACTTCTAAAAAAGGAGGAGGTATATGTATTTCACCAGCATCTTTTTGTTTTCATGTAGATTCAACGATTTCTCCGTGATTACTTGTTCGATTTAACTGATTCTTCGAGTGCTTGCGCAGTGGTCCCATATAAATTGTATTTAACTTTGCTGTACTTTATGAGTTCTCCTCTACAATATGCATTTTTCTTTTTCGACTTTGTGGATGTTGGGGTCAGCTTCCAGGTAAATCGAGCGCAGCTGAATATCAAAATTTCTTTACAAACGACTTAAAGTATGTTTCCAGACCCGGTAAAAATCTAAAAGACCGTACCACACAGCTGTTACCAAAACAAATCTTAAAATATCTATTTGTACTTATTAAATATTTTCTTAAAATACCTAGAATAAAGCCTTCGAAAATCGATCAGATTCTGTAAACTATGTAATAACTCACCCAAACTTAACCAAACACCTTATAGCCATACTCATAAAATCTAAATTCCTACAGCATAAAGCAGCATGCAGAACATCGCACGATATTTATGGGCACCATTACTTGTTACAAGGCGACGTGACAAAAGTCACACTTTATTAAAGCCTATTTGTTTTATCGGATAAATAATTTTATTGTGTGCACTCGCGTTAAAGTTTTATTTGTTCAAGAAGGTTGGTTCCGTAGGCGGTTTTAAAAATAGAACAGTAAACTATTTTTTTTTAAATCGTTATGCAAGCATCTTTGCTGGCAATTTAAATTGAGCAAGTTGACGTTTGTGTACTACAGTAGCCTCCAAAATTGAACAACATCCAAAACTGCCAAATGTGTCTTCTTTTTTTAAAATTCAAAATAAACTTGCGTTTGACCGCAACTCGCCTGATGTGAAGCGATGACATAGTCTAGGGTGGAATGACATAGTCTAGGGTGGAGCACGCTTGTCTAGAAGAAACCGATTCACTCGTACTTTGAAGAGATCTACATTATAATGATCGGGAAACAGAGAAGCCGGCAGTGAACAAGCGCCATAATGGTTGCTAGTAGACAACTAGCCATTTAGTACTGGTCTTGTACCAACTTCTGGGACAGCCGAAACGCTTATTAGTCTGTTGACTCGCTTAGATTAAAGGGTAGGTTATTATCAAAGTTGCTTAGTCGCTCACTCCAGACTTTAGGGAGGATATGTTTCGTTTTGGGCTATAAATATGTTGTGGGGGCTAACAATGTGCATGAATAACGCATTTAACACCTATCTAGAGCCTCAACGTCTAAAGTCAGAAGTTACAAAACAGAAGCGTGGATTGGAATGCGTTAGAAAATCGCGCCAGCGTAGCCAAACTTACAGATTGATAAAAAATATGTTCCATCTCGCCCGTCTTCTTGATCTGAAGCCCAAATTCCGTATCAACATAATAATAAGTAATTTAAACAATAAATATTCAATTAGACCCTATAATTTGTTATCAAAAATTGAACATATCGCCCCAGTCCCCGGGACAACGAGGGACCATTTATATTACCATAAAACGGACATAAATAGCATAATGCTACTAACTATTCTATATATATTGTCTATAGCCAACGCCGGTCATTAAAAGGGAGACGTGTGAGGTTCCGTAGAGGTTTTTTGATGATGGTTTACATCTTAGCGTGTCAATGACAATATAAATTAAATGAACGGTTGGCTGAATTTGGCATTTACAGTAGTAGCTCCTGTAACGTGAAAACAACAGGACAGGACAGGGCACGATATTATTAAGAGGCCTATTACAAAAAAACCCGAAATTGCAAGGTTTCCTTGTTGAAATTGTATGTTATCCGTTCGTTGTTTGAAATAACAATTACTCGTTAAAGATAGTTCCTTTCCTCTACTACAATATTAATAAAGCGAATTTTAGATAAATTATTAATTTACCCATCGTTTGTAGAAGAACGAATGGTGCTAGGAATATTTTTTTTTTTATCGAGAGGTACTGTCTTGAATGTGTGCTAGGAAAACATCAAACTGGATGCGGAAGGCAGAGAACAGGCTGTTGAGATGCAACTTGAATAATTTTTTTTTTCATAATTCTAATGTAGTTGGTGTGAGTACGAACGTTACGTCTTCTATCTATGACCACGGGCATTAGACCTTAAATTGAATTGATCTTTTCTTCCAAAATTTTTGTACCTACAATACTGTATATTATTTAGGCTGATTCGAAGTAAAATGTCATGAAGATTTACAGGCATATCCAATGCACATTAAAACACCTTTATTTCTTTTAAAAGTGAGAAGAAAAATTACCATTGTCATCTCGGCTTTCGTTCGAAATAATTCGACGAAGGAGGTAGCAACACTTTCGGGCTGCACCTTAATAAACTAAAGAACACGAATAAAACAATTGCAGTCATTAATTAACTGAATACACAAGTTATAAATTACTTTCGCCTTGTCCCAACCGATAGCGCTTCCATTCACAAATTATTCAAAATTATTCGAAAAACAAAACTGAGCCTTTGATTAATCGAAGCCATTGCTTTCCGAGCTCCTTTGGATTTACAAACTTAATTTTACAGGCCAAAAAATAAAAATCACGCAATAACAGACCTTATGTTAACAACGTACCAATTTAAAAAATGTATGGCTAATGTTGTAATTCGAAAAACAAATTCGTAGTAAATGTAAGTGTGAAATCAATTCTAGATTCAAAAAAGCTTAAATTCGTTATACTAGTCATTGCGAATTAAGCCTTAAATTGATGTAAGGAAGGATGTATTTTAATTGAGATTTTCAATTTTGAGGTTATGTGTCAAAAGTTTGAGATATAAAGTGCGCGCCGCCCGCCGGCAGAAAACGACTCACATAGATTACGTTCGGATTCACGCTGCGACGGCCGCGTACTTGTTTATTTGTTTATCCTTGTCTCTGGAACGTTTTATTTGTTAATAATTATTTTGATGTCTCTTTTAGTCGGTGGTTGTTCGTCTTAATTTAAGTGGATTAATTTGTGTTTAAAATTATCTTAATATTTTTTTATAAGTCACAAATCAATCGAATGTGAATGGTATAGTGATTTCAATTAACTCATACATTCCGACATAAATAAATTCTTACGAATAATTTAACAGTGGCAACAAAAAGTGTGTAAACATTTCCTCAACACGTTTGGATACGCGTCCAAAAAAAGGCGCCATTTTTCTCCCACAAAACTCGCTAATTACTATCCAATAACAACAAAAAATCAAACATTATCAGATTTCGCTTTATTTATATCGTGTGTTGGTATCTTTAGGATAAACGGAGAACGCTGTATGTACACTTAATTAGTACAATCTTAACTTTATGCGTTCCAGATTGCTATGGTAATAGGTCCTTAGTAGCCGGCCGCCATAAGTGGCGTTCTTTCGATTTGTTTGTCGATTAGATAAATTAATATTTACTTTGCGTGGATGAATATTGAGAATGTTTTGGAGTGAGCGTGAGTGTCATTTGTTATTGTGACGTGTTTTATGTGTTTTTTATTTATTTCTGACGCTTTGTACTACCTGCCACTGAGTTTTTAATACTTACCTGACTTTTAAAGAGTGTCCATGGAGTTTCTTCTCCATAGAGATCTATCTACGTTTTGGAACGTACTAGCTACAACTTTCTGACTAGCTGACCGACTCCATGACAGTTCGAAATTGCCTGTAAATGGTTTAATTGAAACAAATCGACGCCCCCCGCGAATAATCCGGTAATCGTAAAAGTGTAAATGTTCAGGAAAAATAAAAAACCATTTTTCCTTAATAACTCCATTAAACAACAAGTATCAGAGACTTTTTATATCGCATATGGAAGCTAATTTTTTCAGATATCTGGTTATTTTAACAAAATGTAAGTAGTCCCAAGGGCTTCGTTATAATTTAGCTGGATGCATTTTACTATATTAGTGTAGGTCAAGCTCTGGTCAGTAATGTCACTTACGATATTGTTCGTGTAAGTTTATATTTTCGACGGCATCGGTAAAATCGTATTGCGCTATTATTCGTGTAATTTGTTTTGTATACTGAACATTTGTAAAAAGCAATTATTAGGTTATTCGATTGTTTAACAGTAACGTACATTTTTAACCGACTTCAAAAAAAGGAGGAGGTTCTCAATTCGGTTGTATGTTTTTTTTTTTTTTGTGTTTGTTACCTCATATCTCCGTCATTTCTGAACCGATTTGAAAAATTCTTCTTTTATCTGAATGGATCTACATCTCGATTGGTCCCATAGAAATTTCATTAAAATCGGTTCAGCAGTTTGGTTTTAAAATCAAAATAACTGGAAAAAATGTCATCCAAGTAAAAGAAATTGCGAAATTGATACTTGACAAGGATTTGTTTGTGATACGATAACTAAAAAGGGTAAAATAAAAACTTTTTTGCAAAAAAAAACCGACTTCCAAAAAAAACACTAAAAAAGTGGAAAATAACTTTACTTTCGGAAGTCGGTGGCAAAAAAGTCAATGAAACAAACAATAGTCACCGATTTCCGAAAGTAAAGTTATTTTCCACTTTTTTAGTGTTTTTTTTGGAAGTCGGTTTTTTTTTGCAAAAAAGTTTTTATTTTACCCTTTTTAGTTATCGTATCACAAACAAATCCTTGTCAAGTATCAATTTCGCAATTTCTTTTACTTGGATGACATTTTATTGTTATGACTATTACTGTTTATTCGAATAGTTTACTTAAGTATTATTTGATGATTATTATAGTATATTTTATGAAATAAAGGACATTCTAGTAAATGAAACAACTTTGGTTAATTTGACAAAACACGATAGTTATTATTATCTTAAAAAAAATAGACACTGCTCTGAAGACACGACTATTACACATGATTACACAATCATCAAAATTATAATAAGGTCATATTACAGTTAAAAATCTTAATCAGAATCCTCATCGTGACCTGATTCAGTATCACAAAAGCTTAAGTTCCTATAAAATGGTTGATAATGGTGGGGAATTGCTTGGGAGTTACACAGGCTTAGGAGATCATTATACAAAGCTTTTTTAATAGGGAGGGGCTTGTCGTATGCTGGCTTTAATTCAATACTTTCAATTGTTTTGGACACCTGTTTCTGCCGAGGCTGTCTACTTCTGCCTGCTTCGTAATCCAATTCAATATAATCCTGATCAAAATCATATTTGAAAAGAAAATACTTAGGTTTACTGTATGACACACTAACCTCCATCACATCGGACCATCGTACTTTTTCTCCTGTCTTATCTTGAAGCCATCTTTTGGGTTCAACTAGTTCTTTTATGTTGAGGATTTCAGATTGTTGCATTTCTTTTAGGATATATTTGTCTCCGGAGACTTTAGCGTTCATGATGATACTATATACTTGGTCCGGTGTGTACAAAACTTTGTTTTTCAGAGCTCTTTCAATACAGGCGTGCATGGAATCGCCTTCATTTTGGCTATGCCCACCAACAAAAAACCGATGGGTAATGTCAATTTGAAGAGTCATTGCAATGTAAAGATACAATGCAAAAATGTACCTATCTATTTTTATTCTGGCCATAACAACCATCAGAGTAAAATATAATTTTGCGTATACCTTTTTCGTGTACGGTCTTGACAAATTGAAACAAGCAACTCCCTATTTCGATGCACCCTTTTTTCCGATTTGAGCTTGCCAAACGTAACAGAATCCTAGTTTGTTTAGAGCGTCAAAAACTGTACAATTATAAATCGGGTATTTACGTTTGTAGTGGAAAATTGACACTTCAGACTGTGGTACATTCAAAACTTTTTCTAAATCAAAAATGGCCACAACGGTGTCATCTTTATTTAGTGTTTCTTTTTCTTCTTTTTTAATTTCATGAACTCTTTCTTTCATACTCAAATGTTTCCTGTAATTTTCTTCTAAAGACGCCTTTTCAATTCTTTTTGATGTGGTCTATTCTGATGCCTGCCTCGTTTATCGATCAAACTTTCATCTCTTTTAATTTTTTCTAAGGCCGTGTAAATATCGTAATATCAATATAGAAAAGGGTTGTGTAAGGAACCAATCGATAATGAATGTAGCTGGAAATCGTTTTCTTAATAAAACCCCGAATAACCCTGTACTAGCACTTATTTAAATAAGGTAGAAAACTATTTACCCGAATAATATCGTAACAATGTTTACTGACAAATCATATTGATATTTTTTTTCGTAAAGATCTAAAACCATATTATTCGTTTAAAATACATTTTGATAAGTTTTTATGGAATATACGCGTAGTTTTTCATATCTTCGTAAATAAAGATAGAAAAATTCTGAAAAAAAATTACATGGTGTATTTTAACTTCTAGACATAACATGAAAAACCCCGTAATAGGTCATTACCGGATTATTCGCGGGGGACGTCGAAATGTTTGTTTTCAAGTTTGCTTGGTGCTGGTTCCAAGTCTGATGTTGGATAATTTTGGTTGCTGATTGTAGCATTTGGTAGACATATGCTGACGGCCTAGACGAGATGGAACGTGAGGAAACCAGCATGTCTTAAAACCAACAATTCGAAGACATGACGTGACATATACCAACCCGCACTGGGTCCGCGTGGTGGATATAATCCACTTCCTCTCATAGCATTGCAAATAATATTGCTTAAATGAAACCTTTCTATTCGATTTTCAAGGCTCGGCTCAGCACCGAGAGTTGGATACCCCAACGGTGCAATAATATTTTTATTAACTTAGGTACCTAAGTGTCGCTTAGGAAACTGAAATTAGGAGTATTGGATGTTAAGAGCGTTGTTCCAAATCTACGCGCTCGGGTTTTAGGTTTTTATCGCTCGACGCCGCTTAGTGTGCGTTTTTCCTCATGTACGGCACACAGTTGCGACGCTGCGACGACTAAACGGTCTTGATCTGTAGCTATGGCGTACCGCGTACCTATATTTTATTGAAGTAAAAAGCTAAAAGTTTTCGGAGAAAATAAAAAGACTGTCCACAATAGATTATTAGTGTATTTTAATTAAATTTATACAAATATGGATGAAGAAAATAACATTATGTAGCTACTTATAATACAAATAAACTCATTTTATTTGTTTATTTTTATAAGTACCTACTTAATTGAAGTTTTTAAAACTATTTGTGTAATGGGCATCGCTCGACTTTTCCTTGGATCTATAATTGCTAGGAGAACACAATCAAAATAAAATGTTGTTAATCGTGGAGCCAGCTTCTGTCCCCAGAAATTATCATCTCTGAAAACTTTGAAGACTTTTATGTTAAATTGACAGCCACACAGCAAACAAACACATTGAAATATCTGAAATAATAATAACAATTTGCTACTAACGATGTTTAATTATTGAGGTTATTGGTACTAGGTGTTTTTCTGGGTAAATCAAAAGTCACGTTTGGGTTTCGTCCTTCAATTAAACCAAGGTCCATGTTTTCAGTCCTACAAATAAAATTGCTGATATTAAAGAAAATAAAACAAAACAAAAGTTCATCTACTAGAATAAAAACAACTAGTTTCAACTTACGATATTTGATGATAAGTGATATCAGATTCTTCTCTTATATCCGTGGATGAGTCAAAAGTTGGGAGCGAGTCGGAAGCTACATTTTTGGATGAGCCAGAAGTTAAATTTACTGGTTATACAGTAGGAAGGAAGACAGAAGTTACAGTTGAGGATGCATCGGGGATTATATTATTTACCAAAGATGCTCTTAATTTTGATCTGAAAGAAAAACATAGAAAATTATTAAGTTAGTTATTAATAAGTAATTTAATTTAACTATTAGTAAGTAATTTAATCAGTAATAGTCATACATTTTAAATAATTTTGTATAGTTTAAAAAACTAAAATCACACTTTAGTCCTTACATGTAAGTACGCAACATTTCAACTTAATAGAAAACCGGGAAGTGGGTCAAATTTTACTTCTAAGATTTGCTTTCATAGTTAGAAGTGAAGGTTATACATATAAGTGTGTTCAAAAGAAACGGTTACGGTTGTTGGGTCACCTCTAGTAGATTTGCCATTTACCTGACTACGAGTGTTGTGTTTATTTATTTATTTATTTATTTATTTATTTATTGGCCTATCTACAATTGTTACACTGTTTATCCTAATAATACAAGCAATATGATACAAGCATAGTGTACAATATGATGCGATAGACACAGCATGCAAAAAACTAAATTATAACAACAATAAAATTATAATGATAGTGCAGAAATAACACTTTTAACAACAGTGGGTAGTTTTAGAAACACAGTAAGTACAAAGATGACAAGAGAAAAAAGATAAAAAGTCGGTGTGGTGTGTTGGTAGAAAAACAATAATTTACACAAATGTATTGACCCCCCGTTAAAAAATTTAATAAGTACTTACGCAGCTTCTCTTGCCTTCTGCAAATTATTAATCATTTTACTTTTTCGTGCCTTAACAGATTTCTTTGATCCAAAGTAATATGTTTTGTTTATTCTACCCATGTTCTGTAAGTAAAATAATAACAAGTTTATAGAGAAAATAGTTTTAAGTACATAGTTCCACTTTACCTAATTATTAAAATATTACTTAAATGAAGAACCTCATTCAGATTCACAAATAAAATAAATAATACTTACGGATCAAAAATATTTGGTCGCACTATAATTTACGTATATATCACGCGTGGTGCTTGCGCAGCGGCGGGAGGTAAACCGACATAGGTCCTACGTCGACGAGCGCCAGAGCGCGACTGATTTAGGCCGTAAGATTCAACCGATTTTATACTTACTTTGAAAAATTATTTTCATAAATGATTGAAGACATATATTTTTTCTTTTTTACACATTTATGGTGCAATGTTTCTTCTTACATATAAAATTATTTGTGTTGCCAAATGACTTTTAGATTATGAGATATGACGTGTTTTTTTGTGGTCGATTTCTCGATTTTTTATTTTTTTTGACGTGATAAAACTACAAGTTCATGAATTAAAAATCGATTTTTTCTCAATGCATTTTAAATTTCAGGGTATGCCTCTTCGTATGAATACCTTTTTACCTTCTTACTTAGTAATAATATTTGGTGTAAGATTACTTCAAAGTTGTGCCCTCGCGCGTCATCTGGAAATCGCACCTTCGAAATCCGCTATTTTCATAGTCAATAATCCAATTTGAACGAGTTTTTGTTAATAGAATTTAAACAAAAATCTATGATAATTACGATGTTTGAAGTCAAAAGAAGCTAAAACAATAAATTATGTGACTAAAATCACTTCAAAATCTCCCAAGATCGCGATTTACGTTTGTAAAATGCTAACACGCTCTTAAGAGACAGGGTTTAAAAATAACTGGTAAGAAGAAATACGTTCATTTGAGAAGTTGAAATTACTATAAAAAATAATTACTATTAATATTAATTTATTTTCCCAGAATTAATTAAAGCTTAGTTTTTATTCAACTGTTTTTTATCGGTATTTAACAACTCATATTAACATTATAAGAGACTAAAACCGTCTTTTATTGCTACTTAAACTTACCAACTGCAGTTATTTCAATATTACAGCCTTGCAAGTGTAAAATAAATACTATAAATGCTATTACGAAGCAGTTTTAGTGTGTATAATTAGTTTTATGTGAATATTCGCCTTGTATTATGGCTTAGAGGTTACGACGGATACTTACGACTGGATGTGTAATTTACAACGTGTATGGATAAAGGTGAAAATCTTTTAGAAAGTACTTTTATAGAGCTGCAGCTTTCATAAAAAAAAAACTTTTTTTTTTGCTAAATTAAAATAACTACGTTGCACAGTTCAGTAAGTTACACATAAGCAGTGGAGGTAGTTACAATTTTTCTTTGCTATGTATTGGTACAATATGGTTGTTAGCACGGAATTAGATCACCCTGTTCATGGATTAAGGAAATTATAAAGCCTGTTTCACCATCTTACCTCATCGGAATCCTTTGCAATTACAATATAGGTACACGTGAATAGCACATCACTAATTCCACCTAACTGACAATTTGATTTTTTTGTAACACAGTTTTTTAAGACGTTTTGATCAATATTTTATTTTGTAATTATTTGGTCATATTTATTCAACTATTATTAATGCTACATCCAATGTAGCATTTATAATAGTTGTAGTGGCATATAATAAAATAAATCATACATTGTTAGTTTTCAATGCAAACGAACTATAAATTTGTTAGTTTGTCGACATTGAAATTAAGCAATGATACCTTTTTTTTTCTGGATGGGAAATCATCAAATGACTTCTCCCGCTCTGGGCTGAGCGGGAGGGAGTGTCAGACTTTTACTGACTAAAACCCACCCATGTTCCTTCATCGCCCTTTGTGTTCCGGGGCCGCGGTATCTCTTTCGAACAACCCGCAGCACAAGCAGTGATACCTTACATCTGTTTGCCGAGTTTAAATCATTTCATACAACTGTCGATGAATCGTGGTAGTGATTTGGATGTAAGGATTTTGGCAAGACTAGCAAGTTGCTTAACAATTAATTTGCCAGCCATCAACCCCAGAAGATGTAATCTTTCTTTATTTTATGGTTAGTGCCTAACCTGGTGTCACAGTTTTTATGCTGCCATGGGCCTCTGACTTGACTTGAAAGATGTAATAATTACAGAAAACAAACGCGTGAATACACTTCAACAGCAAATTGTTCCATGGTGCAGTGCTGTATCGATAATTTCGAACGTAATCTGTCATCGAATGAATCGAAACATAATCGAACGATTTCGCCACACGCAGCCAATCAAACGCACCGATGAGATCCGATGTAAGGACGCGGTGTGATATGTGAGAGGAAGCGATTTAGACTTTGTCCTTGACGTAACAAAACAGATTTTGCTAGCGCTGTGATTCTTGAGAGGAGGTATACGACACAATAGTTATATTTTTCTAGCAATAAGGAAGAAACAAGTAAAAGAAGTGGTAATCTTTTATAACAATAAGCTGCTATTTTTCTAGTTTAGCTTCAAAAATGAAATATTTAAGACGGCATTAACACTAATTTATTTTCAGTGTACGAACTAGTAAAAGCCATTGTTCTGATGCAATCTCCGATCGCATTATTCAAATTCAATTGTTCATAAACAATTTCACATGCCAATTCGCTTCTGCCTTTCCCTTACACCACCCTTCTCTCAATATGTAGCCAGAAACGCGCCGCCCTGTAATTCCAATACTTACGAACATTACCCAGGGATA
Source organism: Standfussiana lucernea (assembly GCA_964057025.1). Taxonomy (NCBI): domain Eukaryota; kingdom Metazoa; phylum Arthropoda; class Insecta; order Lepidoptera; family Noctuidae; genus Standfussiana; species Standfussiana lucernea. The sequence continues at coordinate 11,345,746 of OZ059804.1, forward strand.
GCACTATTATAATGTATTAAGGAATATTATTTTATGGCCAGCCCGACGCGTTATAGCCGTTTTGTGCGCGGCTAAAAATACCGACAGCGAGTAACCACCTTTATGGGTATCGATATCGGTAATAGTGTGCAGAAATTATGCACGTCACTAATTTTATTTGTTGAATTTTGTTATGGGGATAATGAGTTATTTTGAGGGAGAATTTTTATTGCTACTAGTAGTGCTGTGGGTAGGTAAGTTTAAACCACCGTTACGCGTTATCAAAGTCTGATCATGTCATGCAAGTCTAATGTAGGCTGATGTGATTGGTTCATCAAATGCGTAGAGGAGAATCCAGGAGCAGGAATCACTGACAACTGTGGTGCTGTCTTACGTCACGTAGTTGGCGGTATCGAACGCAGATAGGTTTTCTACTGTGTGTTATTTATTCATCATTTGTTTAACGGTGAAGGAAAACTTTTATTTAATTCATTAAAAAATAATAGTAGCGATTTAAAAAAATAATAATAATGTAGTTTAGGCAAATGTTGAAGATTATTTTGGTAATAGGTTTTGCATGCCAGTTTTAAATGTGCATTGAGAAACCGAGTTCCAAGGATAACTTTACAGGTTTCCAGTACAGTTTGACTGTAAATGCAATACTGCACATTCATAATCTATCGTCTATGGCGGGCTAGTCGTTCAGAAGTTCGTTATACGTAATGTCTATTTCAGTTCCCTACAAAACTTTAGATAGTTTTACCTAATTAAGTACCTACAGGCGAACAGCAGCAGCAGCAGCCGTTTAATTTTTTCTCACACTGTGTTTTTACGCGACTGCGGAGCTCAAAAACTTTTTTGCAAAAAAAAAATCGACTAACCGACGAAAAAGTTTTTATTTTACCCTTTTTAGTTATCGTATCACACACAAATCCTTGTCAAGTATCAATTTCGCAATTTCTTTTACTTGGATGACATATTTTTTCCAGCTATTTTGATTTCAAAACCAAACTGCTGAACCGATTTCGATGAAATTTCTATGGGACCGATCGGGTAGTAGATCTATTCGGATATAAGAAGAATTTTTCAAATCGGTTTATAAATGACGAAGATATGAGGTAACAAACACAAAAAAAAACACAACCGAATTGAGAACCTCCTCCTTTTTTTGAAGTCGGTTAAAACGAAGGTTATGTGCTTGATTTTCAATTGCCATTAAAAAAAAAGCAATGTCATTTGCCCATTCCAAGTGCATTTGGCACAGCAATGACATTGCGACTGACTCACAAATAACGGTATTAGATCTTAAACATTAGTTCACGTCATGTGAACATAATATGAACAGTTTTCTCAGTATTTTGGCAGTAAGGGTCATAGTTAAAATGACACACGACCATTGGTCTCGGACTTTACTAATGTTTATTGCTTGTAGTTATTGCAATTTTCGGCTTTATTGCACAGAAACAGTTTTTCAGTGTGAGCCAGTGTCCTCTGGTCGTGAGAGTAATATATAATTCGCCATCATGTTTTAATCAATTGGTCTAATATGTCTTTTAAATTGCTTTGCTTGATATCAGCCTTTATCAAGTTACGTTTTGTCTTCATGAAAAGCTTATCATTGGAAGTTTCTACTACATGTTACTTACTCGCAAACATCAGGTGTAATCTTCTTCTCAAAGTGCTGATTCTTTTGCCGTCAAGTATGTAGTGACCTGAACAGCTCCGTCTTGCCTAAGTCCTGGAGAATGCTGATTAGTTGTGCACGACGGGCAGAAGAGAATGTGCGGCGTTTGGTGTGTCGGGACGGGACTCCACACTAACATGACTCAAACTCAACATAATACACAATATCATGCCTACATACACATGATACATAATATTACGCCTGTAATCCCCGAAGGGTTAGGCAGAGGTGTACCTAATAGTACACCCACATTTCGCCTGTTAAGCTTAAATCCCACGTAATGGGCGGCGAGCCTATTGCCATCAACCGGGCACAAATCCAAACTCCGTGGCTGCTATTGAGAAATTCCTGATAGAAAAACCCAATAACAAATTGCCCGCCCCGGGAATCGGACCCAGAACTACACGCTGAGCAATCGCGCTTGCGACTACTAAATCGAGGAACTGAAACTCCAGTCCATCAGACAGTCGATCTCGTAACTGCTGTATCACTCTAAGGTTGAATGTCACTTGTACGTCATAAAACGCCAAGGTTTATTGGTCTGCATAAATCTATACTAAGCATTATGAAGCTGAAGAGTTTGTTCGTTTGGTTGAACGCGCTAATCTCAGGAACTACTGGTTCGAATTGAAAAATTATTTCTGTGTTGGATAGCCCATTTATCGAGGAAGGCTATAGGCTATATAACATCACGCTGCGACCAATAGCAGCGGAGCATCTATCAAAAATGTTACGTAGAGGAAGTTGCGCGGTTCACCCAGTGAAGTTTTAATCTAATGGCTTTTGTTGTTGAAAATGGTAAATAATTAAGAGATCAACTTTATTTATACCTTTATTACTTTTAGTTCAGCAAAAATATACGACATTGGCTAATATTATTTGTTTGTTTGTCAAATTATATCAAAATATAGCACTTACACTGTCACTTACTATCTTACGTGATTTTCAATTATTGTGAGCTCCCGATATCGCGACGCTGCTGCACGCGCCCTGGTGGGTTACCATGATCTGTTAGTGCAGCAATGTTTTAGGACTATTCCGAGAGTGGGAAAGTGACAGCGCTAGACAGCTGTCTAGCACCATCTCTTACCCACTCTCGGAATAATACTAATGGTAACCCCTCATCATGGTAACCCTCCTGATCTCGGGATGACTCGGAAGACCACGGTAGATATCCCGTAAGTGACTGCGTAAGTTTGGTTATTAAACGTGAAAGCATAAAAAAGTGTTTAAAAAATAGTAATTGTTATAAAACATGACATTTTGTATCTAATGTTCTTATGTTGTGTCTGTCTGTTCATAATTAGACGCAGATAGTTTTCCTATAATTTCATGTGCTCGTTCTAACAGTACAGTCGTGTTCACAAGCGTTGTAATTTAATGGTATAATCGCGCACAAACAACTTTATAAAGTCCGTGTTGCAGGTGTCTTAATTTATGTTACGTAACATTCTGCTCAGGTTAGCTTTTATTACAGTTTTGTTCATAAGTGTACTTGTACAATTATGCACATGGCGAATGTTTTAATGTTAAATGGAATGGCTTTTCGTAAGTTCAATTAATGTAGTGATTTATTCATTTAGACTGCGAATGAAGTCATAAGTCAGTTTCAGAAAAAAAATTGATAAAATTAAGACCAGCAGCGTTTTCCGAGGAAACTGAGAAATCTAAATTTCTTAGTAGCAGCCACGGAGTCTGGATTTGTGACTGGTTAATAGCAATAGGCTCGCCCCCTATTACATGGGACTTAAACATAACTGGCGAAATGTGGGTACATCTCTGCCTAACCCTCGATGATTACATGCATGATGTTATTTATTTATTTACATTGAACAGTCCATTGGCTATTTTTAACCCACTTCACATAAAATAAAAACTCAGTACTTCATTAATTAATTATTTATTGGAATTACATGAATGATACATTGAGATACGAGTTTTCCTCATGCCTGTAGGAAAAACTTTCATACATCTATCTGTTCATACACTGAATCTCTTAAGACGTCACTGTACTCATCATTATGAACAACTTTTACTATGGAACCAATACTGATTCTAAAAAAAAAACACGCTGTTTTTTTTGCGATTTTAAGGTTGGTCCCTTAGTAAAAGTTGTCCATAATGATGTGTAAGTACAATGTCTAAAGAGATTTCGTGTACGAATAGATAGACTTTATATAGTTAGGTACCTAAATTCAACATTGTGTTAAAATGTTTGAAGAAAAAGATCGTTTCGATACAACTTTTAGTTTATTCGCAAAGAACTTCATGTACGTGAAGGCATGAATTTTTCATACGACCGATGCATGACTCACTAGCCGTACGCTCTAAGTTTCGTAAGCTCTATAACCTACAATAATATCACTATTGGTACAATCACACACAGCTTTACAACTTTTTCACACGATAGTTTCTATCTTTAATAAGTACAATCGTGTTCACAAGTGCTACGTACAGTCGCGCACAATAGCGCGCGCGCACGACTCGAGGTGTGAAAGGTTATGTTGAATGCGCGCGCGCAGCGGATTATGAGAATTATATCGTCGACTGTGATTTTACGCCGCAAACGCGTAAAGTTTGTGGGTTGGATGTTGTGTGGATGTTACTTATGTTTTCTTATACTTATAGATCATTTTGTGGCAGAAAATCTCTCCCAAATAAATGTCATATAGCCCCATACATGGTAACTCTCGAAAGTATCTTGAATCAGTCTTCTATAATCAAGTTCTTGTTACTGACACCGGTCAAATCTCTTTGTTAAAAAAAAAAAATTTGAAAATGCTGTATACTGACAGTGAAATGCCCTAATTAATGACTGGACTTACTGACCAAATACTTGAAAGAAAAGCTCAAAAGTGTAAGCTTTTTTTTTCTAAGAAACAATTTCCGAAGTTCCAAACCACCACAGGGCTCATCTGCCAAGTTCAATTGGAAAAACGTCACCAAAAACGACATCTGCAACAAAAACCCAAGAACACCACATCCTCACATTTCTTGTACACATCGAGCCATATAATCATACGTATACAGTTATTGTTTTTTCCCTCTACTAATAAGCGGCCGGCCAGTCATTGATACGAAATTATTGATTGTGCGGGCTTGCGATAATCCAGCGGAGAAATAAAATTATTTTAGCTTTAGTGCACAATCATATTAGTATTGACATACAGTATTTCAACTACGAACAGAATCGAAATTGGCTCACACATTTATGTTGAAAGCGTTTATGCGAATTCTAAGCATGCTGCCGGTATATAGGTTAAAGAAAAAAAAAGCATTTAATGCCATAAAAATGACATTTTACAAAAAAAAAAAAAAAACAAAAAGAATAAGTATGCGAATGCGCATGCAAAACAGCCATGTCTCAGCATAATGCTGTATTGAAGACCACTGAATGCGAAATGGAGACACAGCACTGGTTGTCTGGCATACTCGTGAGTAATTCAAAGCTGTTGCATCGAGACAAGTGGTAACGTATCATGTGTGTGTTGCAAAAAAAAAGTTGTCAACCCACACCAAATAAAAAAAAAGAGCTTAGTTTTTTTTCTGGGAATGACATCTTGCAGGTCAACCTAGGAAGTGGTCGACTGCATAACCGAGCTATCCCGTGGTGCCTTGACAGTAAGGCTCCCAGCCAGGGTAAGGGCATAGTTGGTTTACTGGTTATCTTTACACTGTTATACAGGGCGGATGTGAGAAACGGGTGATGATTAGATTAGTTTTGAAGTATCATCTGCTCAGAGGTTGGAGATAATAGTTTTATGGGTATGTATTTGTAGCGAAAACTGGTTGTGTCTATGGTCATTTCTAAGCCTATCAGTTTTTTTGTGCATCTACACCTCGACCGTTAAAGCAGTCATTTCACACGTCATGTTGTTTAGATATAATTTATTATTACAATAATACAGGAATAAATAGTTCCATGGCGCATGAGCGAATAGCCACTAACTGCCGTATGATGTCGTGATAACTCTAAAGATAGGGCCACTTTAAAGAAGTTTGTATAAAAATCTCGAGTCACTATGTTTGTACACACTACATGCTAATCTCCGAAACCACCTAACCGATTTTAATGAAATTTGTTAACAAGTATGGTTGGTTCCAGCTGAAAGATGGGATATTTTAGGAGTTGATAGGTAACGCCGTGCGAAGCAAGGGTCGCTGGTTTTCTATGCATGCATGTACGTAGTTAGACATAAACATAACATAACATCACGCCTGTAATCCCAGCAGGGTTAGGCAGAGGTGTACCTAACAGTACACCCACATTTCGTCAGTTATGTTTTTTTTTCAAAGTCCCATGACACCACGCGCGGCGCGGCGCGCGGGCGTGACGTATAGACAAGTCCTCACTCATTCGTTCGAATAACCGAAACGCGCGCTCAACACTAGTGAAATAGCTAATCTATGTCGTTTAGTAACTTATGACGGCCCTAATATTTATTACATCTGTGGTTTGTTTTGACATTATAATGTTGAAATAAGCAATGTAAACAAAAGTAACGATACAACGTAACATCGGGGCGAGGCTATAGCCATCAACTGGCCATAAATCCAGACTCCGTGGCTGCCACTGAGAAATTCCTGAGAAAAACCCAATAACACTTTGCCCGACCTGGGAATCGAACCCAGGACCCTCATGCTCAGCAGTCGCGCTTTCAACCACTAGACCATCGAGGCAGTACGTAATTAGAAGATGTTGATAATGCAGAGGTTTTTACTGACCAATCGTTCGGAAGTTCGGAACCCTTAATTTAAATCACATCTTATGCTATTTCACGACAAGATCGATATTCTCGCCTTCAAAATATCCTCCACAACAAATCTATCACACAACAAAACCCTCTTAGTAATAGCAATCGCTCAGCAACCGGTCGCTACCGTTACTACAGTTGCCACTGCCACCGCACTACAGAAAGTACTGTTGTCCATAATACAATTGACTACACAACATGAGCTTGTGGTTTCACTTACCCACCGAAGAAATTACGTAAATGTCGGTGGATACAAGTGTGGTATGAGTATTGACCACAGAGTAAAGAATTTTTAGTGTAGTAAGATTTGGTTGGATTTTGTTGTTCTGAATTTTAGTGGTGTGGTGCCGCTGCAAAGGTAGGCTGTTATTCCGATTTATTGTACATGGACTATCGGTAAAATTCTTCCAAAGACTTCCAAAATCTGTCCGCGTTATCATCATCACCGATCTGCTCACGTATTCACTACGCTTCGATTCGATTTCGATTACGGAAAGTCGTATGTCTATCATTTTTGGCATTACGAAAACGCGCGTGATAAACATATGACTTTCTGAAATCAAATCGTAGCGTTGTGAATACTAGGGCTGGTCTCCCCCATGTGTCCTGACTGTCACACGTCGACCGACCCTGTGTTTTTGCTTTTAGCATACAGCGAATTCCTGCAACTTTCACAACATCATCGGTCCACCTCGTGGAAGGCGTTCCAACGGTGCGACGTAAATACATTTTAGACTTCCAGTGTCAAATCTCATTTTTACTTATATGATAGGTTGTAATGAGGAATGAGGAAAATGTTGTGAGAAAGACCAAGAAAACAATGGATGGACTGTGTGAAGGATGATATGGCTAGAAAGGAGGTAACTGCTGAGATGACGAGTAATAGAGAAGTATTGAAGAAGAAAACATGCTGCGCCGACACCAAATAACTTGGGATAAGGGCATGACAATGATGATGATAGGCTATAAGTATTTTGGTTCCAAAACTGTTTTTATTTATTTAAGAACTAAGGAAGACTTACAGCTAAATAAAATAGAATAAAAAAGTAAGTGAAACGGACAGCCAATTAACAGAATGGAAAAAAAGATGTGAAAAAAAAAAACAGAACACCACCAAAACCTTAAACTATAACACACACATGTCTAATATAAGCACAAGTACTTACATCTACTGAATACACAATATAATTACTGTATTCTTATTCTCTACTTTAAATAATTAGAATTAAATAATTTAGAAATGTTGTCTAATCAGAACAAAGCTGTTCTTCAAAGACATAGCATTTCCAAGACCACGGCAACTTTGTGCAAAACCTTCGCAATTCTCAGCTAAATCAAGCATAGTTCCACTAAGTAGGTGTCAGGTATCTTTTAGAATATTTATCTTTATCTTATCGACGCGCGCGCAGTAATTGGCGACTAATTGCGTTTCGTTGTAATCACAGAGTGTAACACTTAGCTGCGCAGGAGTGTTGGCCGACGCAAATGTATGTTTGTTTTGTTTTACATGTGTCAGTTTACTTGTGACTAAAGTTATGATGTTTTTGAATGGAGTTATGATTAAGGTTCGAATTTGGTCGTCTCCACAATAAAAACTTTCATTTGAATGGCGTCTAATAATATGAGATTTATGTTTCGAGAGAGTTTTAGTGCCCCGAGAAAAAGTACGACTATTTTAGGACAGAGCGAAATTTTGCAACAAAAAACTTCACATAACTTAAGAATGTGTCAGACTGACGTAATTTTCCTCAAAAAAAAAAAAATTAAGTCATGTTAAGGCAAACATCCTGTTAATTAGACGTTTTTGATGTCATAACTTAATGTTTCATTTACAAGGATACTCACCGTGTGCAATTTGACGGCAAACTAGAGAACAAACATCGGAGGCATATTTGTTTGTCTGTGTGTTTGTCATGAGGCAAGTGATGAACGATGAAGTATGGCAGAGCAGTGTTTATCTGTGATCGTGTCAATGTTGTTTGATTTTTGCCCAAGTTAGAAGAATGAAGAAAGTTTTAAGTAGGGAAAGTCCGAATTAACGATGGATGAACTGTAACTTAAGGTATGGTGACTGTTGAGATGACGACTTATACAGGGCTCTGTGGTATGGTATTGAAAATGAAGACATGCTGACTCGACCCCGAATAAATTGGGATATATTGAGACTCCAAATGAAATGACCAAGGAGCGTTCTAGAAAACCAAGCTTTCTATAAATGCAATTTGTCTCTCTCTCACCATCCTCCATTACGTAACACATGCTCCAAATATCAATTAAACACATCATAATTGTTTTAATAAAATGACGTGTAACACAATAATGGCCGTGTCGCTTGTGTCGCCCTCTGGCGGCGAATATTGTAATTTTATGCAATAAACCAGCGCGAGTGTCACCAACGAGACAAACGTGTTCCGAATTTGAAAATTTAAATTTGTAACATGACGACAATATGACGTTCTAGGTGTTACTGTATTTGTTGAAATTGGATGTTTTGCTGTTTTAGGTTTTATTTGTGGGATTGTAGAAACAGTTCCTGACGATGTTTTCTTTCACCGATATGTTCTAGAACCAAAAATTCCAAGACATTTGATAGGTGGAAGATTGCGGCCCACTTCCTTTAACCGAGAGAAGGTTCACCTTTGTGAAGAGCAGTGGGGTTATTATAGGCTGACATGTGTATGTAGTATAATTATGATGATGTACATTTCAGCCTATAATACCTTATATACCTATTATTTTGGGATATCGCCAAGCGGTTGGTCGACTCTTCACGTGACCAGAGGGCGTGCCATTTTTTTTGCCAAAGAATCAGCATTACCATCCAACGTGGCAATGCTGCCAGTCTTCTGGGCACTTTTCCTGTTGACAGCGATGTGGACGAATTTTTTAACGCCCCGTAATTTTACATATTTTTATTCTTATTTTAGATTTAATATTAGTTTGTAAATAAGGTAAACATAAACAGTTAGTTAGGCTTATGACTTGGTATAGAGCTTTACTTCTTTTTAGTCTTCAACAAGCTAACTAAAACCTTTTAAAATAAAACAGGATCTAAGGAAAACAACAAAGGCTGCAGTGCAATTTAGACTAATCTGCAGGAAAACTTGGTCTGTATTCGTGTTTGCAAAGCAAATGTTACGTTGTGAGCTTTTCTTTGTCGTTGTTCCAAATGACGTTAACATAGTTTTACCCAAATAGTGGGACGGTAATCTCGCATCTAATCTACAGGAATCTGGTAAAATCGGTGAAAAATGAACATAACACACTATTCTTCCCTAAATTTCTCATCTCTCTACAACAGTATAATGTCATACAATCCATTTTCATGGGTTTAGAATTAGTGACGTTAAGCGTCACGTGCGTTCTATAGCCGCAAGTTTGTTGTTCGGAAAACTTCGGGGACGGTCGGAGCGGCTCGGTTCAGGGGTTAATGGTAATTAACCGTTTTAGTGCGGTTATGTGGGTTACCGCTGTTAATGGTTGTTTGTTGAGGTATTTGATGGGCGAATGATTTTTTGGTAATATTTTGTAGTAAGTATGGAAATAAAAAGTTTAATGAAAGGTTGTTTGGGTTGTTTAAGTGGTCATATTTTCTGTGATAGAATGCCAAAGGAGTAGCCTAAGAATAAATCGGCAATAGAAAAAGCGTCACATGGACTTACTTACATGATATTTTTTGGAAATGCCAAACAGTTTGGTTTCACTTCAACCATCAAGTTAGTATTTAGTACGTTCAGTTTTACATCCAAATAATTTACACACAGACTCAAATTCATCAAAACTTCACATTTCCAATCTATCACCATCCTCTGCCAAAATTTACATTCAAACACTGCGCTTAAATGGAAGGCCATAGAGTTAGATCCAACACTGTCGAACGAGAATTGATTGGCTATGTAAGGGAGCTCTTTAGGTATTTTTATTAAGCGAGTCAAAAAGAGATTAATTTCACCGCGTAGGTATAGTTTGTATTCCGTTTACAATAAACGCAGATCCTAATTTAAAATTTTATCCGCGCTCTTTTGAAATAACTTACATGTGCAGCCAGAATCAAATTCCTTAAAGCTTCACATTTCCAATCGAGAAGCACATTCCCAATTTATCGCCTTTCATCTGCCAAAACTTACACCCAAACAGCGCTAAAACGGAAAGCCATAGATCCAGCGATGTTGAACGAGAATTGATAGGGCTCAGTAAAAATTGATGGTCATCATTACCGTGTCGACAAACGTTCGGGAGCGCGTTATAAAATGCAAAGTGTTCGACGGGTGTTGACAATTGCAGTACGTAGGGGCGCCATTTTGGACGAGGTGTGTTCGAATTTTGAATTTGGATTATGAGAATGGTGATATTTTGTTTATGGATGACTCATGGAACTAATAAGTACTAAGTATGACCACGCTACAAAAAACTTTGATTACTTTTGGCTATGCTGTTTTTTGCTGTTTCTGTGGTCATCAATAATAGGTACAAAATTTTAGAGAATACTGATAACGCCCAGCTTTCAGGAGATTACACATAAATAATGTGATAGAAAAAGCCAAGAAGTCAATTTTCCGTAATTACTCATAAGTTGCAGTTTGTAATTAAATGTGGGCCAATGTTACTATGACCATAGGACCTGAAAACAATATGGATTAGTAAGAATCCGGTTGTATTATCTAGATATAAATATAAAGCATCCTGCTTAAAAATTCCGCAAATTACATCGCAGCAAACCGGTTGGCGATGCATAAATAGACCTATAAGTAGTGAACAAATTAACCTAATTCGATAAGTTTGCAATATTTTATAGCTTCAACGTAGTTTGTACTAAAAGTCGTTCCTCTGAATCACATATTTGCCTTCAGACGAAAACAATTGGAATATCTTAATTACAGCAAAAAGATGCTTGATTGGGTTCCGTTTTTATTCAGCCATTGTTTTTAATCGATTCATTGTGATAGCAAACTTTTTTCCCTATCACCGGCCTCTGACAGCCCTGGCAGAACACGGGGCGTTCTTAAACCGAATTCTATTACTTTTTATATTCGTTCGAGTTAGGAACACGTTGTAGAATAGCACCTTGTGAGTTTGAATGTGATTCCGAACTGTTACAGAATGAGACTTCGTTCTAAATTCAATTTGCGAATTGCGATGTCCTTGCTCGCGTTTGTGGTATTTATGTTTAGACTACTAACAGATTATTCGGATTTCTGTGAAATTATCGAACTTGATCACCATAAATTATATGCGCAGTAAATCCATTAGCTACATTGCCTTGTAGTTGGGCAAAAACCGAGTATGTAGATAATGCTACGGCTTGGATAGAGCCTTTTTCCTTGAGAAGACTTCTTCATGATGTTGATTAAGAGGTGACTTGTATCAATTTAAGGTGGAAAAGGCAGGGTACCTCGGGAAATCAAATCTGTCTTACGTTTTTGCAATTTCTAGGTCTATAACAGGCTGTTTGTTTGATTTGCGACTGTTAAAAATGTGTATTTACATCAATATAATCAGCAAAATCAACCATAATACAAAATTATTTGTACGACCTGTATCATGATCTTAAATGTCAATTTTAGCAACACTACAGTGCTGCATTTTCATAAAATATTTTTTCACCTTCCATATTTTCCATTTATTAAACGTTTCATCACGATTTAATAAGCCTTGGCGGTACGATCTGCGATCTCTTAGATTATTGTCAGACATACGCGTGCGAGGAATTTTATTAAAAAAGCGCGCCATATTGGCAATAGACAAACTTATGAGAAGTTTACAACGAAAATGTGGGGTATTTGTTTTTTTTTTTTGGTGTGAATTTATGGTTGAGCAGTGAGCGAAGGGCATTGATTAAATTATTAGGGAACGTATTTTTGTCAGTTTTGTATAGCCAAAAGGCAAATTAAAGGAATTTTTTCAATATAAAAAACGAAGTTTCTATGGGTTTCTGATGAGGGTACAGTAGCGTCCTATCCTCTACTATCTGTATTACCTGTAAAAAAGGTCCAGGTCAAGTCAATTGCGGCGATAAGTCCCCTCTTTGAGGAGTCGCTGGAGAGGCGCCACGGCGTCCTCACCTTCCGCCTGACGCAGGTCCTCACCGGACACGGTTGTTTCGGGAGGTTCCTGTTTCGGATAAAGCGGGAGGAAACGCCCGGGTGTCACCATTGCGTGGATCGCCCGGAGGACACGGTGGAGCATACGGTAGAGGTCTTGCACCTTGGTACAGGCAAGTGAAGGAACACGGGTGGGTTTTAGTCAGTAAGAGTCTGACACGCCCTCCCGCTCCACCCAGAGCGGGAGAGGTCATTTGATGATTTCCCACCCAAAAAAAAGGTCAAGTGCCTATTTATTAACACCATCATCATCATTCTCTTGCCCTTATCCGAATTAATTTGGGGTCGGCGCAGCATGCCTTCTTCTTCCACGCTTTTCTATTAGGCACTCGTCATCTCATCAGACAGGCTTGCCATATCATCCTTAACACATTCGATTCATCGACATGTGATAATACAGTATTTGTTAAAGTAGAGAGCAATACTTCAACATCACTACGGCCTTGTTAAGTAATGTGAGAGAGATTTGATCTTTTTACGAAATTAGTTCACTTTCGATTCAACTTGTATTCGACATGGTAAGAAAAGTACATACTATCAACGCGTAAGTTGCATCGCCAGAGTTCCGCTGGCTGTTATGTTGATCGCATAGCGCATACTGATGACGTATTTTCTCCAGGGTTAGTAGAGATCTAACGTAAAATATTGAGGCCACTGCCTTTTTTTCGGATGGGAAATCATCAAATGACTTCTCCCGCTCTGGGCTGAGCGGGAGGGAGTGTCAGACTTTTACTGACTAAAACCCACCCATGTTCCTTCATCGCCCTTTGTGTTCCGGGGCCGCGGTATCTCTTTCAAACAACCCGCAGTGACGCCAATGCCTAACCTTTTTACGCGACTGCCCAAAATCAGGAGTGTCATGTCAATTTCAGGGTTGGGGTATGTAAGTGTGTGTGTTTCGTTATTCTACGATCACTTATAAACGCCTTAACCGATTTCGATGTGCCTGTGTGGGTGGTGTCGTTAGAATCATTACATTATTTCTGGTAACATTGGCTATTATAGTTCTGTTCAAACTTTGTGGCGGCTCGGAAGTTAGCTGTGAGTGACGGTCTGCGCAGACACACGCGCAGAGTACAGCAGAAAATAATTTTAGGTATCAGCAAAAGCATCGGCTTAAGACTGTATACCTAATGAGCCTGCCTAGGCTCGTAGCTAACTTCTGAGCCGCCATTATGTTTGAACAGAACTGTACGTATAAATAGGTTGAAACATGACATTTATGGATCCCCCAATAGCAAACACAATGCAATCAACAAAAAAAGTTATTTTTAATTTTAAGTTTAATATTTAGTTTCGGTATTTTCATTTTTAGGAAGTCGAGTTTTTTTATCTGTAACTTTGTCATCCGTTTGTCGGCCATTTATTACAAAATGTGCTTGCAATTAACACAGATATCGTTGCAGCATAATCCTATAATTCGGTTCCTGACAAAAGTTTCGGGGTAAATTTTGTTCCTGTCAACCCCATTCAGTTTCACGAGATCGGGTGCTCATAGTGAATGCCTTCAACTGACACTTGCAGACGTTCTCAACTACTTTGTATGACGCAGTAAACATTTTTGCTGTTTCAATATTTAGTGTAAAACACCATGTTTGCCATGTATTTATTTTGTTACTTTCATCTTAATCTATACAGATACATAAAATTGAAGTGTCAACAGCGTTTTACTGAATGCAAAGTTCTTACAAGAAAATTTTGTCTGTCTCTTTCTTCCGGCTAATCTCTGAAATGGCTGGACCAATTTAGAAGGAACTTGTACTGGCAGATAGCTGATGTTCTAAGGAGTAACTTAGCTTTTTATTTTCGAAAAAGAATTAGGGTTCCCTGCAAAAAAAAATCCTTGAAATTGTTAACAAAATCCGATTCAAATAGGGAAGTAATATTTTTGTAATATTTTCACGCGGACGTAGGTCGCGGGTAACAACTAGTCTAATATCTTGCACTTGGCATTTGACAACTTCATAGGTAAACCAAGTGAAAGATCACGAAGACACAGAAACACATAATTACTAACACAAATACCTAAACCATTGACTCCTCAGCCTCGTCGAAAACCCATTAACTAGAAACTCCTTGAAACTAAGCTATAAACTCAACAATAGGGAGATAAGCAGAGAAATCGCTTGTACCAGTTAGCTCGGCAGAATGGATGTTCTGCACCTCACTTATTGACTGCGTAGACGCACAATATGGTGAATAGAATATTGTGTATGGTCCATTATAGGATATTGGCCTGTCATGGTAATTATTATGGATGGTGGCATTGTGGCTAAATATTTAGAGCGGAATTCTTGTTGAGCTGAACTGGCTAGTTAGTTGGTAGCTAGTTATAGTTAGGTAGTAGTCACTTTTATGGCCACATCATTCTTCACACAGTCCATCCATCGTTTCTTTGGTCTTCTCATATACTTACGAGTATAGTATTCAAATTCGTACTCAAAATTTCCTCACAAAATTTTCGTCATTCTTTCACATCACATACCATGACAACCGATTACCACACGTAACGTCGTTGGTCTGGTGGTGGCGACTGCTGAGTAGGTATGAGGTACTGGGTTCGATTCCCGGGTCGGGCGAAATGTCATTGGGTTTTCGATCAGGAATTTCTCAGTAGCAGCCACTGAGTCTGAATTTGTGGCCGGCTGATGGCAATAAGCTCGCCCCCTATTACATCGGACTTAAACATAACTGGCGAAATGTGGGTGTAATATTAGGTACATCTTTGCCTTACCCTTCGCGGATTACAAGCGTCATGTTATGTAATGTATATTCTATCGATTCGCGTTACGTCACACACCTCTCATCATTCTCATCTCACTTGCCTTTCATTCATCTCATTTATGTCCCAAAATTCTGATTCAAATACAGATCTGATAGAGTCACAGGTTTAATAAGTTAATAATTTGGTGCGTAACGTTAAGTAATGGTAGCATTTCTACCACTCAATTTCCCTTTTTAACCGACTTCAAAAAAAGAAGGAATTTGTTACCTCATATCTTCGTCATTTATGAACCGATTTGAAAATTCTTCTTTCATCTGAATGGATACACTTCCCGATTGGTCCCATAGAAATTTCATCAAAATCGGTTCTGCATTTTGGTTTTTAAATCAAAATAGCTGGAAAAAATATGTCATCCAAGTAAAAGAAATTGAGAAATTGATACTTGACAAGGATTTGTGTGTGATTCGATAACTTAAAAGGGTAAAATAAAAACGTTTTTGCATAAACTAACCGACTTTCAAAAAAAAAAAAACACTAAAAAAAGTGGAAAATAACTTTACTTTCGGAAGTCGGTGACTATTGTTTGTTTCATTGACTTTTTTGGCACCGACTTCCGATAGTAAAGTTATTTTTATTTCCCTTTCACCTGAAACTTAGCTCCTCATACATGCAAAACATCATGCCGGTAATCCGAAGGGTTAGCAGAAGCGTAACCAGTAGTAGGTACACCCACATTTCGCCAGTTATGTTTTTAAGTCCCATGACCTAGGGGGCGAGCTTATTGAGTCCCATAGAGGACGAGCCTATTGCCATCCACCGGGCACAACTCCAGATTCGGTTGCTGCTACTGTGAAAAACCCAATAACACTTTGCCCGACCCGGGAATCGAATCCAGAACCTCATGCTCAGCAGTCGAACTTGCGACTACTCGACCAACGAACAGTCATATAGTCACTTAGCTCCTCGTTTCTTCTAAAAGCGAAATAACCACCATTTTTAGCGGTTTCCGTCCGTCATGTTCAGAGGCACAACCGTCAGTTATTAATGATGTAGGCGGCGGTTAACCGAGGCGTCGTGAATTATTCATTCATTGCCTGGGAGGTCGGCACACTGGAAAATGGTCTAGTCCAATGATGTTCAGGGACTGGAAGAGGTTTGTGAAAGGTTCTTGGGTTTAAAAATGCAGGAAGATGTGTGAAAATGAATTGTAAACAAAGTTTGAATATTAGACATTAAAAAAAAATCAGCTGTTCCGTACACACACTGGAAAATGGTCTAGTCCAATGATGTTCAGGGACTGGAAGAGGTTTGTGAAAGGTTCTTGGGTTTAAAAATGCAGGAAGATGTGTGAAAAGGAAGGGTAAACAAAGTTTGAATATTAGACATTAAAAAAAAATCAGCTGTTCCGTACACACACTGGAAAATGGTCTAGTCCAATGATGTTCAGGGACTGGAAGAGGTTTGTGAAAGGTTCTTGGGTTTAAAAATGCAGGAAGATGTGTGATAATGAATTGTAAACAAAGTTGAATATTAGACATTAAAAAAAAATCAGCTGTTCCGTACATTTTGACCGTGTGGTATTGTCCTTTTGTAGGAAACTGCTGATTTTTTTAATAATCGACGAAACATTTTTATGGCGGAGGGGTTCAGAATGATGTACTGAGTATGTGGTTTCTGTTTTCGCGTCGGTGTCCCTTCCACCCCGTATTCTAAGTTGAAAAACTCTTCATTAAGTAAACCATATGAATTACAGATATTAAAAAAATAAAACTAACATATTAATAATGCACTACAATACAAACAAACATTAGTACTTATAATAAAACAACAGACCAAAAACACAAAATCACATATTACTGACGCTAAACATTCTCACAACGCTGCAAATGTCACTTTAAAATGAAAGAAATTCTCAGGTTTGGAAGCAACTATGACTAGAGTTCATGTCAGCAGTCACTATTTCTCGAAGGAATCAGGTAGAAAGGATTACCACGTGATGTTCCATAGTTTCTATACCTGTTGATGAATTTATGGAACAGGTCTTCGCAACTGCTAAAAATCAGCTAACAGAAGATATTTTATGTTTGATTAATAATCTCTTGAACATTTTGAGATATGCCTTTGGGAGAGTCACTGCCGTGGTACTCTTACACCCCTATCTATAAACAAGTCAAAGTCTTTACTTGAGTAAATGTAATTTTTTAAGATACGATTTTTATTATGTAGTTTAGTTCTTCCTAAAATTAGAACTGTAAATACATAGTAAGAATTCTCAGCTTTGCTTTCTTTGACGGTTCTTACTTCGTTTAAATTCTAGTCTATTGCATAAAAAAAAATTACTTAAGCTCAAGTAACTACTTTAACTTGACTATAGATATTACTTTTCGCTAAAGCGTACTTAATCTGGGCGCCACTTCCATACCTCCAATATCCTTGGCCACCTAGGTGTGAGACCGTCAGACATCTAGGTATTGCCGTATCTCGATCAATAATGAGTCAACTCGCCCAGTTATGTTTTTACATACATATGTTTACCATAGCTATGTGATATGAAGTTTTTATTTAATGATGAAGTGAACTCGGATGATTATCGCTACGATTTATTGAGCTTTTAATGTTTTGCTGGGACTGTTGGAATGAATTGGTAATATTGTATTAAGCGATCTGTTGTTTCTTTTATCATGTCATATTTGAATCGTCTACTGGTCGGTAGGCTTTTTAAGTAATGCTCTGTAATAAACGGTCTTAAACATAACTAGCGACCCGCCCCGGCTTCGCACGGGTGCAATGTAGATACTAATGTTTTCTCTACTATAATATGCATGTATTATACATACATATAAACCTTCCTCTTGAATCACTCTATCTATTAAAAAAACCGCATCAAAATCCGTTGCGTTGTTTTAAAGATCTAAGCATACATAAGGACAGACAGTGGGAAGCGACTTCGTTGTATACTGGTATACCGCCGTTTACCCGAATTTTATTTGCCCTAATATCATTTGCCATAATAGTCAACAGCCATAATATCATACGACATAATACTCATTTGCCCTACTCTCATTTGCCATATTAGTCACGTGCCAGAATCATTGTTTCCCATAAAGTCACTTACCATAACATCATTTGTCATAATCATTGTAAGCCCTAATTATCACATGCCCTAATTATCACATGCCATAATTATGATATGCCATAACATAATTTGCCATCGACATCGGATGTGTAACGGTTGTTTATATCAAGAGAAATTGGATGCAATTGGGACTTTAGGGCACCCCGACTCGGACAGGTTAGGTTAGAAGGCCATCCCCTTCGTGGTTATTTTTTTATAAACCACACAGAAGTAGGAGCCCCGCGAAGCGGGCTCTGTCGACCTAGCCCACCATCAACCATGCACAGAAAAAAAAACCATGCACAGAATAAATAAGTTTATTCTTATTATACCATTGTTATGCCATTTAAATAATATGTCTAATAATTATTATGGCACATAAAAATAAGGCAAACAATACTTATGGCATTCGTATCGTATGGTATCTAAAATTCGGGCAATTAAAAGTATGTCATATGTCTTTTAAGGCAAATGAAACATTCGGGCAAATGAAATTCGGGAAAATGATGATTATGGCATATAATCTTCGGGCAAACAATAGACAACCTTGTATACTATGTAGTGACAAAATGGTGATTTAGTTACCCGTAATCGTCAAGTTGACGGGTAGAATCACCCCTTCACGATTGCTGGTGAATAAATGTAGTATCAAAAATGCATTGGATTTGTCATAAAAACTAGCTTTGCAGGCAGATTGGTGATCGTCACTGTCCATTTTTCTCTACCTAGCTTTGTAAGCTGGTCATATTTTATTACTACACTTAACACTTATTACATGACGCCTGTGTTCCCGGCCCCTAAGAGAACCTATTGCCATATACCGGGCACAAATCCCGACTCCGTGGCTGCTACTGAGAAATTCCTGATGGCAAAATCAAATAACACTGCCTTACCCGGCAATCGAACCCATGTCACACGCTCAGCAGTCGTGCTTACATCCAATAGACAACGAAGGAAGGCAACGAGGTGTTTGTAAGGCTGCTTGGCTTTACTTCACAATTCTCTTACATACTGATAATATTGACGACCCGAATGGCGCAGCGGTAGTGAGGCTGCCTTACGTTCATAGGGTTCCGGGTTCGAATTCCGGTAGGAGCAAGTGTTTGTGTGATCAGCATGGACATTAATTACCGAGTCATGGATGTTTATATGTATAATAAGTATGTATTTACAAACAAAAAGTATCTATGTAGTATATCAACTATCTGGTGTCCACGACACAAGCCTCGTTGCTTAGTGTGGCACTAGATGGCGCTGTGTGTAATGTCCAGCGATATTATTATTATTTATTATTATTATTGTAGTTTACTTAAAGGTCTAAGGCTATACCCACCAATCAGGTAATCGAAGGCCAACCTTCTTTAACTTCGCCGAGATTTCAAATACAAGCTGTAGTTTTGCAACCTCGTCAAAATTCAGGAGGTTGTCATAGAAGATGTAAATAATCTATATAAATTACGGTACCTCGTCAATAATAATAAACGTTGCTTTTTTGTTGTTTTAATTTGACACTATTTCAGAATGAAGCCCTTTTCAAAAGAGGAGAATCACCCGTTTATCGAATAAACGTCTGCGTTTGTTTGTGTGAAAGCACGGTTATAGGGCAAGTCTTAGACGGGCTGTGTTTTAATACGGGTGGTGTACACTTATCGATTTCCGATATTAAGAAAAAAATATAAAAAGTTACCAACACATTTTATTATTGATTCGGTTCGAGAATCATTCATTAACATAGTTACCTCCTTGAATTTGACGAGAATGCTAAGCAACACCTTGTATAAACGTAGTAAGGATAATTGGCATTACTGTACGATCGTTAGATGATAACTGGCACAAATATAATTATATACAACAAGATGTAAATCGTGCCCCTTTTCCTACATAATCAGGAACTGTCGGGTGATAATACCTGTATTTAATGTAATAAATACACATGTAGCTGTTGGTAAGAGTTGTATGGTTGAAGCAAATACGGTTATAGATTGTTAGGGCCTCAGGTTGAAACCTAAGTAGGGTTAGAATAACTAGGTGGCCCGAAGCAAGGAAAACCTGTTCAGGTGGAGATTCATAGATGACTCTGCCCTGGAGTGTAAATGTGGTGTTGCTCCACAAACGATGGGACACTTGATATCGTGTCCTGCCTGTCCTGTTGCTTGCACATCACAGGAGCTGATGGACGCTACTGAAAGTGCCAAATATTGGGCTGACTCAATTTAAATGGTCATCGACACGCTAAGAAGAAGAACATTTTTTTACATAGATTTTTGGGATACATAAGTTTGTCAATTCATCATCAGCCTAGCCTTTTTCCAACTGTTGGGATCGGCTTCCATACTAATGAATACCAGTATTTTACATGGAGCGACTCCCTCTACATCTGACCACCACAACCCAGTTAGTACTGGGTAATACGATACACCTTGGTAAGACTGGTTGTCAGACTTTCGGGCCACTGACTACTTAACAAATGTCAAAAATCTACAATTGATAACCCCCGGGCTTAGCGTGCTTTCCGAGGCACGGAGAAAACTCAGTATGTGATGGGTGGTCACCCATCCACGGACCAACCTGGGTCGTGGGGCTTTTGGTCCCGGATTCCAACTGTACCAACGCGTTTTAGCGTTGCTTATTTTACAATACACGCGAGTTTTCGTGGACGCCCAACTGAGCACAAGTGATAATATTAAATCTAAAATCGGCTTTGGCAACAAAAAGTACTAGGTCTGCATGCATATAAGGTGGTATTTCAATCATAGTACTAATAACTTTCTAGTCTAACCTACAACTCACTCACTTACCCAGAATGATTAAAAGACATATCATCACCTCGAGCTTATGCTAGCCTAGTACTTGTCGTAAAGTTACTGCCCAGAACTTGCACGAAAAGTGTCGCGAAAAGAATACAATCCTAAATGTAATATATGACAGCCTAGTACTGCTTTCTTTTCTCATCGCGTTTCAGAGTTGGAAAATCTGAAGACATTCAAACATTTTATTTTGTACCGGTACTGATAATTCATGCAATTGTTATCAAAATATTGTATCACCTTTTTAGTTAACTGTACTTTAACTTCTTTTTTCTTGTGGTCCCAAAATACTAGTGGTATTTTGGGACCACAAGAAAAAAAATAATTATTTTAGGTGGAAACCGGGGCCGCGGTCCTGGTTCTGAAAGCCACCCGACCCCTAGGCAAGCGCGGTTGAACCTCAATTTAGCCATGAGCTTCTCAATTAATTAAAATCAAGTCAATTAATTCATAATTATTGTAATTTTCAGGTATCGAGACGAGGCTCTATGCTGGTCGGACAGGTAAAGATTTTTTTGATATCTATAAGATAAGATAAGACATTTATTTGTAGAAACATGGATACAAACATACAAGACATGCAGGTTGTTCATAAACAAAAAGATCCTTCATGTTCGGCCTTTGGGGCACACAAATATACCTATAGGTAAGAAAGGTCATTCATAGGTATTTAAACAAGCTAAAAACATTATTAAACTGTCACACAAACTAATAATTAAAACAATAAATTACAAATTTGAATTAAAAATTGTCCTATACTCGTACTCTAATCATAAATAATTGTCAAAATTATAAAAAATGTTAGTAAATATGTGTCAAATGCGTAATATTAAAACTTTGTCATTTAAAAATGCTAAAATACTGTAATATGCTTTCCCAACAAGATATAGTTTAAGCCGCTTTTTTTGTATGTGTGCGCTATGTAGGTACATTCTTGTACCTTATTCTGGTGGTAGTACGGTTCAAATGCTGTACCTAATGATAACGACAAGAGGTAAAGTAGGTTTCTTTAGTTAGCCAATTGGCCTTTGCCTGCAAATATAATAGAACATCACATAACGCCTGTTATCCCGAAGGGTTTGACAGAGGGATACCAGTACACCCACATTTCGCCAGTTATGTTTAAGTCGCATGTAATAGGGGGCGAGTCTATGACCATCAATCGGGCACAAATCCTTCGTGGCTGCTACTGAGAAATTCCTGATGGAAAAACCCAATAACACTTTGCCCGACCTGGAAATCGAACCCAGGACCTCAGCAATCACGCTTGCTACCACTAGAGCAACGAAGGAGTCTTCCTGCAAATATTTGTCTTACTATTCAGCTCATACTTTGTAATGTCATTGTTCAGAAGTTATAAAATTCCGAAAACTTTATGTCAATCCGGGTGAAATTCTTTGTAGACAAAGAGATTTAAAAGACTTATAGAGCGGACATTGGGAATATTTTCATACAAAAAATTTTAAGCCGAACATTTTTGATTTTGACACACGAATACTCGCTACCTGACAAGCATGACACTAGACAGAACGAATTGTTACCAAGTTTTAACAAGTATTGGATTACGATTTTCTTCGTGTTGTCCGTCTATCGTTCGTCAATATTTTAATGTCTTTGTTTTTAGATAATCGTAAAAACTAGTTAGATGAAATGTAAGATAAAATACAGGGTAAATCTCCAAGATGAATGAACTTAATGAATTTTCATCAAAACAACGTCGAGACTCCTTTTACTATTTTTCGCTGTTTCTTATAGCTTCGGTTTATTTTTATACTAAATAGGCTTGCGTTTGGCTGTAACTCGCCTGAACTGAAGCGATGATGCGGCCTAGGGTGGAGCACGCGCGCCTAGAAGAAACCGATTCACTCGAACCTTGAATAGATCCAGATTATAATGATCAGGGAACAAAGAAAATGACAGTGAATTCCACGGAATTGACCATTCACCATGTACAGGCTTTGGTTGAGTTGAGAAGTTTAATAAATCATAATCCCATTGCAAACAGCGAAGGGATCTTCGACAAAGCTAAACAAACGAACAAACTGACCACTATAATATTATAATCTGGACGTCAACATGCAAATGTTGGATATACGACCCCTTTATTAATCCTATAAGTGTGGCTGACCACTTTACTATAAAGTCGGGTAAGAATCTAGGTGGGTGGGTGAAATAACAAGAGAATCAAATTATGATAGGATAGGATAGGCCTATTTGTAATTTTAGATCGGAATTTCTACGAGTAGAACAATTTGACACAATTCATCATATTCCTGCACTCGTCCCATGTTTCTTGGGATTTGTCTCCACCGATCATGGTATCAGATTGAATTGGCCACGGATCACGGCGAGTTGTATCCACGGATAACGTGATCCGTTTCACTTAAAAAATGAATTAATGTTTTTACCCACTGATCACGGTACATGTGGCTACAAAAAAAAGAAAAAAATATATCGAAACTGATCACGGTTTGCAGAGACAAGAAACAAAGTAAGTATTATATTTTTCGAAATTGATTTTGTTTTTTATCTAATTTCCCAAACGAAAAGAAGTTATAATTTAAAAAAAACACTGTGAATGTATATCAAAAAGTTATATATTTTGATGCTTTTATAATGTTCAAATAAAAATTCGTTAACATTTCAAAATAGTTCAAATAAAAATTATTGGTCAGTCTGCCAGTCATATCATAATACTATTTAGTAACTAACTAAACATACAAATCAACGTGGCCAATTCAATCTGATCCCGTGATCGGTGGAAACAAACACGTTACTTGGGGTGGCCGCAACTCGATTCTTCTTCCATTGTCCTCTGTCAACCGTCACGCTGTCATTTATAATTTGAAATAATATTTATCCTGAAAATTTTAGATTTTAATTAAAGTTGCCATAAATAGAGGTGGGCCATAACCCATCACTGCTGCGATTCTATGGGCTATTCTTTACAGGTCTTCGTTTTTTTGGTTTTAGGACACATGCCCATTTCCTAACGATGTTTTACGGGCGCAACCAATGTCTTATGTCACAAGAATATTGGAGTAATGTGTGTTACTTAAATCATGGATTTAGGTAGGGCTTCAGTTGATGCAGTTATACATTACAAAATTCCATTCTTTCGATACAAAATGTTGCTAAAAGAAATCTATCTTAACATTACTGGCAAATATTGGTTTACGTCGTACTCTAGGTACAATCTGTCTAACCCTTAAAAAAGATCTGTGAAAGAACTAAAGCAGAATTGCTTATAGAAGAATAAAAAAAGATATATATAATATCTAAATGGTGATTGAGATTCAATTGCGCGGGGAGCGCGGGGGGTTGACAGCCCTCGGTGAAGGGATGGCTTGTTTTGTGGCTTAGATGACAATGGGTACGACACGTAGGGTTGGCAAGAACCACAAACTAGACAATAATTTTGCGGACATATTTTGATCCTTATCATTTGGGTTATGGACGGATGGATAGTGCTAAATGATGATTTTCAGCTCTTTATATAATTTCAGCTACCTATAACGTTCACTGGTAAACATAGTTCTTCCAAGTTGCTCCATATCACCTGGTTCTCGGCTTTTCGTGGATGCGAATTAAATTGGAATGACCCCAATTCATTGTTTGATTAATTGTTAATAGGTTGTAAAATCTATCGATGGATGTCAATAAAACGTGTTTAAGAAATAAGGAAAACACGTTTATTTGACACATGCCACCAGTGCCCACAATATGAAATAAAAATTAATAAATAAAAAAAAAACTATAAAAACTTAAAAAGATGCTATTGCGTGTCTCACGGCTGCGCCAAATATGTGCAAAAATGCGCCTAAAATTTGAGATAATATGAAAATAAAATCTTTTCCACGACATGGTTGTAATTAGTGTATCGGTCGTGGTAACACAGTCAGAGATATCCTATACGTTCTTAATTAAAAATAAACAAATTAAATAAAAACAAGCTACAAAAAAAAACAAGTGTTGTATACAGGAAAACATTGCCAACCTGCATCAGGAAAGAAATCATCAACGAATTTCCTAAACGTACAACCCTAAACACAGCCGGTCAAAATGGTCATCGGATTCGGTTAAGTGAGGGTTAGGGTCACCACAGAATTATGTGTAGCCGCTGTGCGGTCATCGCAAACAATGTCCTTCTGGAGGAGGTAGGGGTTCAATCGTTGCTGTATCACATGGAAGCTATTGCAGTTTGGAAGTCGTTGGATATTGATAGTTAGGAACTAGAAGACTCTTCTTGGTTGGGGGTAACAAGAATTCATGTTTTATGATTTTGCGAAATCATTGTTAACTAATTATTCTCGTGTGAGCATTTGGTGAAAAGTATAATGCTTACGCCGGAAAAAGCAAACACTGTTAAAAACTTGTTCAGGTGGGGGTGTGTGAAAGTAGTGTTGTTCCACAATCGATGGGGTACTTAACGTCGTGTCCTGCCTGCCCTGTTGCTTGTATTATAGGAGCTGATGGACGCAACTAAAAGTGCCAAACTCGTCGCCAAACGGGCTGATTCAATTTATGTTGCCATCGCCACGCTAAAAAGATGAAAATTATTGTAAATATTGCTCTGAATTCTTCTGCCCCATCCCATTTTGAAGATGTTTTTACCTACTTAATGGCTTTGTTGATAGATATTTGGCTTACAGTTGGACAAATCGAATCATCCTATCGCAGTCAACAGCTATTCATAGGCTTCTTCCATACTACACTCACAACACCACCCTGTCAGTGTCCATGGTCTTCTACATCCAGTCTTGTCTCACCCTTTTTAAGATTTTTGGTATCCTATACTACGATGGACCTGAGTTTTAAACTTTTCATTCGAGTATACAGGGTGGAAAAGACACCCCACACACACATTCTAAACCCCTGGTGGAGGGGGGGGGGCTTATAGAGTAGAAAAAACAGTTTTTCTTCTAAGATGCAAGTAAAACCGAGGGCAATACCAAGTGTTAAATAAAATCATCGTAAACTGCTCAGGTGTAAA
Source organism: Standfussiana lucernea (assembly GCA_964057025.1). NCBI lineage: Eukaryota > Metazoa > Arthropoda > Insecta > Lepidoptera > Noctuidae > Standfussiana > Standfussiana lucernea. The sequence goes on from OZ059804.1 coordinate 11,371,904, forward strand.
ATGCTTGCCGTTTGATGTTCACACTCATGTTCTATTAGCATAGACATAAGTCTGCGCATAGACCATTCTATTAGCATAGACTTATGGTCTATGCGCATACACGCATAATATAGTTCGCATGGCTGACAGGTGGCGCTTATATACATTTGACATGTTTAGAATTAATTTTGTGTTAATTTGGGTCACCCGATGTTGCAATTAATTGTGATCTTGATCAATGTACATTATTAATTACTTGCTTATGACTTTTTGATAAAAACAATACAAAATTCTTGTATCTGTCTGTTATTATTCATATTAAGCTGCTTAGTAAGATAACATTCAGAATTATTATTGTAGAGCTAATGTAAATTTTAATTTCTGACCTGATTTAGAAGTAAATGTTTATTTATTTGTACATAAATAAATAAAAACTCAAAATACTTAAAAAGACATTACCTTAAGATAGAAGAGCACAAAGGATTATTAAGATTATTTCATTTTTTTTTAAAGAAATGTTGTCCCGAAAGATGAAAAAAAATTGCCAACATAAAGTTTTAAAGGCCTTATTCAAACTTAATAAATAATCTGCGCATCACACTTTGCATACGCAACAACATCTCATTATATGACATAAAATCGAAAAAGTTGATAATTATTTCTCATCAATGCTGAATTAAAACAACCATTTTATTAGCAATTTGCTGATAGACATTGCAGCTGTCATCGTGACAGGCACAAACGTCATACGTAATAAGACAGTTTAATGCTGATGACATTGGGTACTAATCAAATAAACTTTAATGGTTGGTTTCATGTTTGAACTACATAGCTGTTTTGTTTTTAAACAAAATAGTTTGGCACCTTTGAACTTGTGACTAAATAATAATAGACATACAGGTCGATCTTCAAGGTTAAGCAATGCTTGTCGAGGTCGGTCTGTGGATGAGTGACCATACTTACCAAGACACCTTCGTGCTCCGTTAAGTTGGCTTCTCACCACACGTAACAATTGTCAAAGATTCTTCAAAAATTGTAACGGAAACCCGACAGTCAAAAAGGTTAAGCTTATCAACTATTCGGTGAATTATGTTGGGAGATCATGATGAATTGGGTTTCAACTTTAGGTACTATTGATTCGATTAAAAAAGCACTGCTTTAGGATTTTATATGAGATAATTATTGTTATAAACATGTGTTAAGAAATTAGGTGTACTCAGAAAAAATAAGACTAAAACTAAAAAGAAATTCAACCATCATAACTAATTTAAGTTTTATATTTTAAAATATAAATGTTAAAAACCGCATTTTTAACTCAAAATCGACCAACTTAAACTCAATATAATTCAAGAAGTTAATTATGTGCTAGAACTTTATAACTTAGCGATGAATTATGTATCAACGGTCTATAAACTTTTATAACTTAATTATTTGCAAGGTACCCGTAAGTTATGGCCAAGTTATGTTAAAGCAGTAACTTGAAAAAAACTTGCGAAAAGGTGCAAACGGACCTCCTTAAATGGTCTTTGGAGGATAGATTGAGCAGATACCAAATACTGCTTAAATATTAAGTGAAAAAACATTTTAAACTTATAATAACTTGGCTTATTATAATAAGGTGGTTTTATCGCATATTAATTAAGTTTCGAATAAGTTAATGAAAATGTGCTTATTAAGAATTAATACAAAAAAGTATAATGGCGTATGTTTTGTTACAGATAATGATATACTTTTTAATGAGGCAAAACAGCTTTAATTTCCAAAATTACACACACAGTGCTCCTACCAAACACTGTCTTTAAGTCCAGTATTTCTCTATAGTAAGTTAAAATTGGAAATAAAACTACATTTTGATTATTCTGGAGAAAATGCATAGTACACAAATACACAGGTAATAAAGACATAATTCTACGAGCAGTAACGGAAGGACTTCTTTGAAGTTAGGGCCATTATTAACATCGATCAAAATGATTCTAATGATTAAAAATTAAATGATGTTTTGGCAACGAACATGACTGCAACCCACAAAGTTATTGGTTCTTTTGGAACACAGCAAATAAGTATAGCTTACTTCCACAGAAAACGGATCACAGCATGATATTAAAATCCAATCAATTACGAATTTCCCTGCGGGTGTTTTAAGTCCCGTTTCATAAGCCCGAGGGGCAGACAAAGTGACACCGGTTTGACATTATTGCCACCCAATAATACAACAGCAAAGATAAATTATACTTCTACAGTAAGCACACATGCCAGCAATGGCGCCAACCGCCCTGTATTTATTAAAATCAATCATTATCGGTTGCTCTCAGAATACATCGCGCCATTTTACTCGCAAATAATTTCCTCCTTCTTTTTTCGAAAATTAACGTATCATGCGCGTACGCACCACTTAAGTTAAATGTCCCAAACTGAGAGCAATTTGCGGATCCCTGAGTAAGCTATAAATCTTGTAAAATTATTTTTTCATTATGCTTGACTTTTTGCGCAGTCTTAATATTCTATTAGTGGGGACATGTCTGATGTGTTGATTGATGGAAGTGTGTCTCTTGGTCTATAATTTGCATTAATGTTGATTCTTGTGCGGGTTATTAATATGATTGTTTTCTATTATAGTGTGCGATTATTGATGCTGTTTTCTGTATCATTTTGAAATGATCAAGAGGATACTGATGGTTTGAATCTACTAGTAGTTTAATTGTCAAAAATAGAAAAAAATGTGTGTGAAATTGTTGTTTGCCATACGATGAAAACAATTTGCCATTATAAACGGGTTCTTGGTGGGAGCTTTCACTTTGAAATCAATATTGCCAACCCAGTTTATTTTGGAATCTGTTTCTAAAAATATACTGAACATATTAATTTCTCAAGTTACGCTTGCGCCGCAAAATACCTTACTGTCTCTCTGTCTTCCGCAACCAATAAATAGTGTATCAACATTACGCCAGCTATGATTAATTCTCATGTAATAGGGAGCGAGCTTATTGCCATCAACCGGGCTCTAATCCGGACTCCGGGATGCTAACGACAAATTCCTGATGGAAAAACCAAATCATACCTGAGAATTCATCGAACCTCATGCTCAGCAGTGGTATTTGCGACCATCAGACAAAAATCATTTTTCCTACAAAATTCTCTCTCGTTTTATCGCCAGTGCATATATTATGCCTCCGCCATCATACCATATTAAAAACCATGTAACGAGAGGTAGTGTTATTAGTTTTTGCTCTGAAACCAATAAGCTTGGAATCCAATTACCACTTTTTACAACATTTATCCCATATTTGGCTATTGCTCGCTTCTTCATCTTACGGTCTACCCTTTTAAATTTTTCCGTGAGAACAATTTTTTTCATCAAGGAATGCTAGTTATCGCATCAGATCTTTATCAGTTTCTAGTTATTTTGTATCACTATTTTTATTGTGAGCTTTTGAACCAGTAATCTGTCGATCCGTTCCATGCTTAGTCTTCGGTATCCCCAATGGTTGGTCTTTTGGGGCTTCATTTTATTAGTTTTCTATAAAATTCTACAGCTGCCTGTTCTGCATCTAAAGCTTTCTTACTATCTTTTTTTTTCGTATTGCTATTGTTTTTCTTATTGTGAAAATTTCTCAATGAAACAGCAGCGCGTTGTGGGTGCGGAGCTACGTCGCAAACTACGCTCCTCCTGATCCCTTAGCCAAAAAAAAAAAATATGCTGCCGACGACGCGGTGGAAGTGGCGAAGTTCGAGGCTAACAACTTATAAAAATTATCGTAACAGCAACACGAAGAAGAAGATCTTTTTTAAGGTTACGCAGGTAAACGGCGAAAGCGGCTAAATAATTACGTCATGTACGTCTGTCTGACTGACTGTTCAGATAGTACGAAGGACGTTATCATCTGTGTGTTCTTGGTTGAATTTCAAGAAGTTTTCTTTCTTTGATATAATAATATTGTACGCAAACCATATTATTTTAGAAATCCTTAAAATTCCGATACCGTTCCGCGTCTACAGGTTCTGCGGTCTTCGTGAATATCTTATTACGGGGAGATCACGGCCTGTTATCAGATGGTAAGAAATTAGCTGACCGCCGGCCATAACAGCGCGATGCGTATGCGCATAATGTGTTATTATTATAAAACTGCAAGTGTATGACATGTTTGGATATATTGTGGGAGAATTTAAGGTGATAAAGTTTGTAGGTTTAGGGATTTATGCCAAAATAAGTCGTTCATAATTAGTTTTTTGGTTCTTTGGTGTTTTTTACTCTTTCATTTTAGGTTATCATTTTATTCGCTTAAATTATTACTATTGATGAAAATAAAGTTTTGGTGAGTTAGTATAATATCTTAAATAATTATTTAGAATTAAAAATGGTCATCAGAATAGTCATCAGTTTTTTTATTGATTAGAATGTAACCGAATTTACTGTTTTAATGGCATTTAATGACCTATAATTACGTTAAAATATTACAAATTACCCTGTTCTTGGTAAAGTGGCTAGGATATTTATCATGTATGCATTAATTATGATTGATAAACAATTTAGTAATTAATAACATGGGTGTAGTATCGATTCTTTTTGCTACGTAACCTTTATATGCGAATTAATTGATTCGTGTATCGATGTCCCATAATCGTTGGGTAACGAGTGTACCTAGTTTTTTGATTGTTAGTGTTAATTGTATTACAATCTAGAGATGGCCTTTGAATATAAAGTGCTGTTTGGTGAATAGGGGTCTTAATAAACTGGTTAATTCTTGACAGGTGGTACTTCGAACCGCCGACCAAGTTTTTTAAAGAATATTCAACCTTCAATTGTCGTCGTCTTTTAATTGTGGAGTTAATCTTAAATTTTTGAATAACTTTAATGTATCATTTGAATTTATAATGTTTGTTCTTGTTGGGGAGAGGGACAAGCGCGCAGTTTTCATTACAATACGTAATAACTACTGACATATGTATTGTGATGTCGTCTACAGACATTAAAATATAAATGAATCATTACTTTTCCTATGTGCTCGATTAAAAACATGTTATGTGTCAGCTGCTATGTTTCTGCGTTCTTCGGAGTCCATCAAATTATTTTATCGTTGTATTAATTTTATGTTTTTGTTTGTATCTTAATGTCTATGGGAGACGTCCCATAGACATTAAGTTACAAATTTAAATGATGGTGATTGACACAAATTTTGCATTTTATTTTTTATGAGAAAATTAAAATCATTAGAGGAGAACACGCGATACGTAGTTTAAGCCATTTTAATGTTTGTTATGGTAATGTCTCATTCCATCTACTTAGTGCTTCAGCAAACACTGTTCTTCAATGTTAGTCTTCGTATCTAGTTTTCGTAACAGGTACTTTACCAGCGTCTTTCCTTCTTTTTTGGGGTGTTGCCAATAATTCTTAAAACACTAGTTTCATTGTTTTATCGAAACGTCTGACTCCAATTTCTTTTCATTCAAAAATTTTCTGATGCTCATACAAATTTTTATTTTATATTTTGTACCTTTAGCGGTAGAGTTCACAATAAATCTTTCTTAATTGACTGCATCAAAACAAGAAACTTATGTCATGTCCTCGCGTTTCGAGCTGATGTTGACGAATCAATCACAATTTCCGACTTACCTTCAATAAATACCTAATTGGCTCACAAAGAAGCTTCAGACCGTCAGCAGGACTATTGAATAAAAATTGCACTAAATTACGTCGATCAGTAAGACAAACATAAATCAAATAACATAAATGCGGGTAGCACTCATAATCTCAGGCGCATCCGATCACGATATAATCAAATACGTGAGCGAGATAGACATACATTCCTCACTCTTGCGAGAAAGGAATAGAACACCCGCCATTTTGATTTACCGTAACACCGGCACAGGTGACGCCATTCGTCTTATGCAGCGGACGTTTTTGAAGGTGCGCGGGAGCACATTTTTTGTGAAATAAATTATTATTTTTATACATTTTGTAGTTTAAGTTTATGTGCGATAAGTAAGTTAAATGATTGAATGTGTCATATTTATTGTTTTTTTTATACACACAATTATTGATCAATAGTCTAGCTAGAAATATCCTGGATGAGGCTGCCACAAGAACGTGGAGCTTGGCACAAGCAAAGAGAGGCCTATAACTAGCAGTGGGTGGAGTCGGGCTGTGGATGATGATGACTCCAGCTCTAGACTTACCGACTCATCCCTTTATATCTCAACACCAATGCAGTCAAATATAGGCACCAAATACTTGCATTTACATTTTTAAACGACATCTCGACTCTCCTTCTGAAGCTTCCATCGAAAGATTTTTTTTTTCTTAAAGAGATGAAATTTTATGTTCACTGGCCACCATTATATTACCATTGCTGAATTCTGGCATTCAGCTGCATCTTAATATACTGGAAGCCAACGCCTACTGCTCACTGCGTTTTTATAATGATTTGTGGCCCAATTCCATCTGTAAGAAAAGGTTTAACTTGATTCTGTTTGAATAAATATCATCATCTGCATAGCCTTTTCCCAACTATTTTGGGACCGGCTTCCAGTCTAACCGGATGCAGCTGAATACCAGTATTTTAAATGGAGCGACTGCCTATCTGACCTCCACAATATTAGATTGTATTGTATAACGGGCTGGTGTCCGCAACTCCACGTCCAAAGCGCGTATTTTACGTTCGTAGTATTGGATTTATTATAATGTATAGATAATACGATACCTTGGTAAGACTGGTAGTCAAACTTTCAGGCTACTGACTAATTAACGACTCCCAAAGATCTACAGTTGACAGCCGGGACCAACGCCTTAACGTGCTTTCCGAGGCACGGAGGAAACTCGGTATGTAATGGTTGGTCACCCATCCACGTACCAATCTAGGCAAGCGCGGCTTAACCTGAAGATCGAGCGGAGTGGCTATTATTATATAGCCACGCACTTAATAAAACAGTAAGAACAAAGCTTACATAAACAAAATCAAATATGTCGTTTTGCAACTCCCACTGATACTATTTATGTAGTGCCATTATATTGGCTCGTAAAATATTATCTATGGTTCTTCAACTCTATGGTTATTAAAGGACTGGTTATAATTCCATACACTGTCGTTGAACCATTCGTAGGTCTTTGTTAGTGTTAGTAATTGCTTTGATAATGGGCACAATTAAATGTTAAAGACAATGTCTGAAATGGTATACTTGGGGTTGGTAGTTGGTGAAGATTGCGATCGTGACTATTGTTTGTTCCATTGACTTTTTTGCCACCGACTTCCGAAAGTAAAGATATTTTCCAGTTTTGTTTGTGGTTTTTTTTGGAAGTCAAGTATCAATTTCGCAATTTATTTTACTTGCATATTTTTACTAGATATTTTGATTATAAAGCCAAACTAATGGAAGAAGATTTTTTTCAAATCGTTTCATAAATGACGAAAATATGAGGTAAAAAATAAAACCGAATTGAGAACCTCCTCCTTTTTTTGAAGTCGGCTAAAAATTTGATTGAGAATCCAGGCAAAATTAAAGTGGGACTAACCTAAGAGTCCTGATAAAGTGCCTTTCTGTCAGATATAAGGCCTTTTTCAGCGTGAGACCGGCGTCGGTTGCGTGTGCCAATAGGGCATTTCGTTACGAATGACTTTATTAACGACCAGCGCGCGGTGCACATTTCAGAGTGAACGCTATCATACAAGTATATGGATTTCAAACGCTCGACCGGCGCTCGCAAATCGTCTTTCTCTGAAATAGGTCTAATACGCTCTACAGACTCGATCAACTCGAGTCTCGGTGAGACGGTTCGCCGGGACATAGCGCGAGTACCGAGAAGGTCTCTCTACACTCATTCGACCTTCTCCCGAGACCCGAGGAACCCTTTGAAGCGGGCAAAAAGACCGACTCAGATCGGAGAACAGGCAAGCGCGAGAACGTGATGGCGAGAAACCAATCAGAGAGAGAGAACCAGAGGGGTTCTCGTCGTGAGTCTGTAGGGCCCTTTACGATACCAGAAAAGTCTAAAATCTGTGGGTCTACCGAAATTCTTATGACAAGTCTGTGGAACGTCGTGAAACAAATACGAAACGTTCTGAAAGCAGAGGTGTAGCTACCTAATAATACACTCACATTTCGCCAGTTATGTCTTAAATCCCATGTAATAGGGGGCGAGCCTATTGCCACCAACCGGGCACAGTGCCGACTCCGTGACAGCTACTGTGTAATTCCTGATGAAAAAACCCAATAACACTTTGCCCAACCCGGAAATCGAATCCAGGACATTATGCTCAGCAGTTACGCTTGGGTCCACTCAACCAACGAGACAGGCAGAAACAGTGTTTTTTTTTCATTATCTAAAGATGCTAGGTACCTAAAGCTACTAAGAAATATTTCAAATGTTACACAAAACTAAACTTAAAAGAAAACACAATAATTTCAAAATATATTCAGCAGATGCGCAGCGGTACGAATTTTACATAAACGAGCCAATTTGCTGACCGTAATAACACGTTAATATTTCCAACTCCTTCACTCCTATAGGTAAAAGTCGGCCTTCTCTCTCGCACACCCATCGATCTCCCTTATGTGGCCGCTGCAGCCATAAGGACCAATAATTATATTAATTTCTCACGATATGGTTATTATGACTTGATTGTATATGAGCAAGTTGTATTGTTTTGTTCAATAGTTTTTTTGGTGACCGTACCGCGGATTATAGGTTCATAGTTGTGCACTCTAATTCTTTAGTTTTCAAAGAGCCAAGGTTACAATATACTAGCGACCCGCCCCGGCTTCGCACGGGTGCAATGTACATACTAATGTTTTCTCTACTATAATATGCATGTATTATACATATAAACCTTCCTCTTGAATTCCACTCTATCTATTAAAAAAAAAACCGCATCAAAATCCGTTGTGCAGTTTTAAAGATCTAAGCATACATAGGGATAGACAGACAGCGGGTAGCGACTTTGTTTTATACTATGTAGTGATGATGTCCGTAGACTAGGTTAGGTTATACTCGTATTAGTCCAGGTTTGAGTCTGTCATCGAAAGTTCCTCAAAAAATACGAATCATTGAAGCTAATACGGAACAGACCAAGTAGAAATAACACAATCATATTAAATGTATAAGCTTGTACCTTTTATTAATGTAAAGTACCAACAAGCAGATAAATAAATTGTTTATATGGGAGCTACATCTGCCAAAAAACTGCTGTATAGTTTGGCAGAAGTAACATTTTTTGATGTTAACGCAATTAAACGCTTATTTTTTTTTTTATTGAACGGAAGGTGATTAGCACATCACGAAATATTCAATAGATGAAGAGATGGAGAGAGAAGAAAAGAAAAAGGAGTAGTTCTAGTTTGTGCTAACATTTAAACCTAGACAAAAAAATCTTCCAATTTTGTCAAACAAGACGACATGAGAAAATGTAAAAAAGGAACCAAAACTATTAAAATTCTGCAGTAATCAACGATGTACAACCTAATCTACCAACTAAGAACAATGCTTTATCATTGCAGAGAAAAAACAATATTTCATATTAAATGCTCCATATCAACACTCGGATCTAAGCTATTAATATACAATCGATTAAGATCCTAATCAGCTCTCACAGACATTTGTTGCAATATAACATCAATAATAATAACATAACCAGTTCCAACGGCGGACAATCGGAGAAAATTGTCACCACAACCGTAGGAATTATCCTTGGATAATTACCGGATAAAATGCTTTAAGTCTTCTCTATTACAAACTTATAAAATACAACTGTATCATCGGCAATCAATCTTATTGAGAAAGCAGTAGGATCGACATTGACAGCAAAATGCAGTGGTTAATTCGCTTCTTCATGACCGTGGTTATTATAGAAAAGAAAAAAATTAATAAGCCTTATTCCGTTGTTGTCGTATTGATAGGTTTCTACGTATAACGTTTTTTTTCCGCAATTATACTTGGAAATGCGTTGGGGATAGGACACTACGCATACCTACTACATTTTTTGTCAACATCAAGAATGGTATTATCTCTCTCTATAAGATTTAAATTTCACGTCGTTGTTACATTCTGGTTTGAAAAGTTGTGATGTTTTGTTTTTTTTCCATTTTCAAATATAGAAATTTCCTGTGTTCAGATCTAGATATGTCTGGTCCCAGGTATAATGATGGTAAGCGCAAAAAATGGGATCTTTGATGCGTTTGAAGGAAAATAGGAATGATCGGTTACAAGACAAGCATTTGAAAAAAAACTAAAGCTGTCATTCTATTTGTGGGTTGATTTAAAGTCGCTGTTTTTTTTTTCTTAAAGGAAACACAAGATGCTGAAGAGGTGTTGATTCATGCTCACAATAATATAATTATCTTTGATGATGAATTGGTCCAGGCTGATAGATTTCTTCAAGCTTTCGATTTTTTGTTTGGTATTGTTGCTTTTGTAGACACCATAATAGGTAAAAATATTGACGAGGCAAATACAAAATGAAAGAAATACTGTTGAATCTATTGTAAATCCTGTTTACTGGACTCCAGAGTTAAAGCTTGCCTGGTTCAAATCCAGTCGCAAATCTAGAGATAATAATTTTCACTTTAACTCTTTTAACTTTTTACTCTCACAAAAAGGTACTTGGAGCAGCCAGTACATTTTTACCCAACATAAACATTAACCCTCAATACTTACATTAGCACTTATACGACTTACAGCGACCCAAGCTTTCGAATCAGACACCGAATCTTAACAAATCGACAATTAAACGTTTTTACAGTCACTAACCCTGTGGACAAACCTCTCATCGGACATACAAATAACAAAATGGCAGATACTATCCACCCATTGTTACATTCTGAGTTTTTGGCCCCCGTCAGATTCTTCGCGGGGCTGCGATGCTCGCCGTTCGATTTTTGTTAAGCGGACAGTTTTTGTACGCAAGCCGGCTGTTTCGTTACATTTGAAGGCTAGAGCTAGAATGAATTGGTGTGACACTTCGATTTTCGTTTGTTTTTAGAGGATTCTAAGATCTTTAGATGCATTATGCTCTTCATGTGATGTGTTGTCCGACATATCTTCTTTAAATTTGGGGTCTTCATTTGTTCTGTTGTCTAAGTTGTACATCTATTTTACGGCCTTGTTCATTATTATCATTCTCCTGCCGTTATCCCAATGTATTTGGGCCGGCGCAGCATGTCTTCTTCTTCCATACTTCTCTATTACTTGTCATCTCATCAGACACCTCCTTTCTTGCCTATTTTGCGACTTTAATATTCATTGAAATTATGATGTCAAATTACAAGTGTCCATATTGTTTTCTTTTCGTTTTTTTCCTACCAACTTGCCTGTATTTTAAATGTACCTACTTGCTACTTTATTTTATGTTTTATTGTAATATTTTGTCTTTTCTGTATGTGTGTTTTTTTGTATGTGTGTGTTTTTTTTTTAGTTATAAGTTTCTATGCCTCAAATATGGATCTATGTGTCCGAAATAAAGAATTACTATTATTTTTATTATCATATCCCATTTAGCGTATTTTGATATTCTTATAACAGCTGCAGCTTTGCTCATATCCTCCTAAGGCTTAGTGACATCAAATATATCCTGGCCTTCTCTATTTCCCTCTATTTGATACTCTCAGTTTTCTTCAATACACAATTTGCCTACCCATATTAGTCACAACCTCATTACAATACCAAGTGCAAACAAACCGTTAATCCTGACCCCAGAGACAAAGGGCTAAGAACAGGTGCCAATAACATGGACATAAGGAGAAAACTAAAGGAGTATGCCAATAAATTACGTAACAACCTGCGTATATATTCACACGGCCGTGATCCGGTCACGTCAAGCGTAATGACCGCGTTCGGACATCGTCGTTAGTGATCGGCGGTAACAATGCGCAGGAGTTCCCCATTTGCATCGACTGCACTGTGCGATTGACCGGCGGAGACAGGTGGATTGCATAGAGATGATGATACCACCTTTTTTGCCGTAATTTTGGATGGTGAATGTTTTATTTTTAAAGGCTTTTATTATGGATACATGGCATGTTATAATGATTATTTTTAAGTACATGTAGCGTCAGGGTCCGACATTATTTAAAAAAAACACCAAAGTCTTCACACAATCACTTAATTTATTTCGGTTTTAAATAGACCTTATTAATTTTCACAATAATTATCTTAATTGAAATCACTAAATCAATCTGCACTGATTTAAAAAAAACTACTCGGCAATAAGACTTCGTAACGTGTGCACTGGGCAATGGTCGACGAACGACTGAGCCGAGTCTGCGCGTGCGCTGCCTTATATATCGCTCGGCGTGGGGGTAGAAATGACGTCGGTCAGTCGTTTGTTCACTGCTTGCCCGTTGCACTCGTAGTTTACGAAATAATGACGGTGGCGCCGTCACGGCCATACTGACGTACGCTCGTCCTCGAGCGTCTTCTGAGCATCTGGGAACAAGACAACAACCTGTTCGTTCATCCTGACATTCACTTTTCTCTATCTAGTATGACCTTTAACAAAAGGTGTCAATAATGTGCTGGTCCGGTTAACCCTTCAGCTTACCACAACTACTACGTTATCTCATCAGTATTAAAACTGGAGACGGTTGTGCTAGGCCGGACAAATATCCCTTTAGCGAATGCTAGACCGGATACCAGTCCCTATAGCCAAACATGCTAGACCGGATTGCAATCTCTATAGCCGGAGAGCTAGGCCGGATCGCAACCCCTTTAGCTGAGTCATTGGACCGGATTTTCCCTTCAATGACTCTTTCCTACATTTTTTACTTCCTACATTTTTTTGAATGTTTTTTTTTTTTATATCACATTTCCCCTCTTTTTTTTCTCTTTTTTTTTTTCTTTTTTTTTTTCTCTTTTTTTTTTCTATTAAAACTCTTTTTTTTTTCTTTTTTTTTTTATTAATTACGATTGTCGTGGTGTACAATGGCATCAGTTACAATACTTATTGAATCTGGTAAATCTGATGATGAACTTTCTATATTATCACTAATAGCGGTCAAGGTACGTGAACTAGCCGATATAGTGCTACTATTAGCAGACATAGTGTCGCTATCGGAAAGTTCATCCTCAGCATCACCAATCACAGCTACGTTATCATTATCACGATCATTTTCATGAACAACATTACTCTGGCTAACATCCGCCGTCACGTCATCATCATTATAATTTTCGGCTACTTCTATAAAACCTAATGGACCGCGGGGTACTTCGCGCAAGTTCTCGTGGGCAACCTTGTACGTTCGACTAGACCCGTTAACAAGTTTCAATTCGTACCTATCGTTTTCTAAGACAGCAGTGATTTTATAGGGACCTTTATACTTTGGGTCCAACTTAGTTTGGTGCCTTTCTTCACTTTTTACGAAAACAAAGTCTCCAATAGAAAAGGGTTTTATCTTAGCCTTACCCCGGTTAAAACGAATGACGTCAGACTGAGCCAGTCTCTTTATATTGTCTGACGCGCTAGACCGCGCCGCTTCCAAATCTAGTCTACTAGGATTATCGGGATTCGTAGCTATTCTAGAAATACCTAACGAGTTACCTTGAACTCCGAACATCAGCTCGATTGGGGTGAAACCTGTAACTCTGCATCGGGTACTATTAAGGGCTAGTTGGATCTCACCTAACTGTTCCTGCCATGACCTATCGGAGTTACCTTCAGCTACCGTGAGCAAGCTCTTAAGAGTTCGCATCACGCGCTCCACTTGTCCGTTGGCTCTGCAGGCACCCGTAGCGATAAGGTGTAACTCAATATTGTTGTCTTTACAAAAGTTCCTAAAATCTATGTTGTCGTAAGAGCGCCCACGATCGGCTATTATTCTTTTTGGCGCTCCGAATAAATGTACCGAGTCTCTTACTGCTTTAATAGCGTCAACGGAATTTAATGTCAATGTGTGTTTCAGTAAGACATATTTTGTAAAGGCATCAATAGTGACAGAACAATATTCTTTGCGGTCACTCTTACCGCTGAGTTTCCCTGTAAGATCCAAGTGCAGAGTGTGCCATGGAAGTGGTACCTTGGGGATAGGATGCAGGCGTACTTGTTGCGCACCCGATGGGCCCTTTGAAGACTTGCAGACTACACAGGAATCTACAAACTTCTTTACATATTTGGACATGTTACCGAACCAGTAAAGATCGTACAACTTATCTAGTGTTTTTTCATAACCGAGATGTTTTATATCATTATGAACGTGGCTAATAAGCGACCATATCAGGGAGTGAGGAAGGATTGGCAACCATTTAGTAGTTTTGGCTCGTTCTATTTTACGGTACAGAATGCCTTGCCTAATATCGTAAGTGTGTGCGATTTCAGAGGGCAATTGATTTGATTGTATTTTAGAAATCAAGTCCGTGATTTCAGAGTCTCGTTGTTGTTCTACGGATAGCCATCCCTTATCAAGTTCTGTGAAGTTAACGACTTTCGAAGTTAGAGGTTTCTGAACTATTACTTTAGAATCTGCTACGTTATCTTGAATATCTAGTGGGGAGTTACGGGATAAAAAGTCTGCGTGAGCCATGTTTCTACCTTCTTTATAGACAATATCAAAATTATAGGATTGTAGAATAGCCCACCATCTATGGACTCTGTGTGTAAGGTCCTTTTTTGAATGGGAGGCTTTTAAAGCATTACAATCCGTATACACGGTAAAATGTCGGCCATAGAGATAACGTCTAAAGTGTTCCACAGATTTTACAACGGCTAACGTTTCCAACTCGTATGAGTGGTAGCGGCTTTCTGCACTAGTGGTCTTATGACTAAAATAAGCTACAACATGTGGAAGAGAGTCATATTTCTGAATTAGGACAGCCCCGTATCCGTCACTGCTGGCATCGGTATGTAACTCGATGGGCAAGGAGGGATCAAAGATTTTGAGTGCTGGTTCTGTAATCAAGTATCTAACTATTTCGCTATGAATCTTATCATGTTCAGCAGTCCAAATGATGCGGCCTTTGCCAGAAGTAAGTGGATACAGGGGTTTGAGTAACTTTGAGAAATTTGGGATAAATTGCCTAAAATATGTTGCTAATCCAATAAACTGCCTAACCTGTTTAACTGTGGATGGCTTTGGGGCATTTTGTAAGGCTTGGACTTTGCGCGGATTAGGTTTGAGAGCTCCTGAGGACACAACATAGCCTAAATACTCGATCTCCTTTTTCATAAAAGAGCATTTCTTAAAGTTAAATGAGAATCCAGCAATAGACAAAGTCTCTAGCAATTTATCTAGTCGAGAAAGACCTTCATCAACGGTTACCGATGCTGCAAGGACATCATCCATGTAGACCAGGATTCTGTCATCTTTTAACGGTTTTAACGCGGAATTAATAGCCCTCTGAAACACCTGTGGAGCATTTCTAAGACCAAATGGCATCGTTAAAAATTCGTATTGGCCTGTTGGTGTTACAAAAGCAGTTTTCTCTACTGTATCCTCATGAACCCTCACCTGGTGGAAACCAGAGGCCATGTCCAAAATACTGTAATAATAAGCTCCATGTAATTTATTTATTTGGTCACTGATCAAAGGAAGAGGGTAACTATCCGGACGAGTATTGCTGTTGAGCTCTCTGTAATCTACACACAAACGATCGCTACCATCTCTCTTTTTCACTAATAGGATGGGGCTTGAAAATGGGGACGAGCTTTCTCGAATTATATTGGCATCTAACATTTTTTGAATCTTTTCGTGAACGATATCAAGTTCTAGAGGAGACAAACTATATGGTCTTCTGTGAACTATTTTAGCAGGATCAATAAGATCAATTTTTAGTTCGCCGGTTTTAACGCGAGTCGTAGGTAAACTCTGTACGAAATTGATGGAATATTTTTTGAGTATGCCTAACAACCGGTCTCTATCATTTCCTACGAGATCGGTGTCTATCGTATCTTCGTGAAAATGTGAGAGCGCGCAAGAGTTGGATATCTTTTTCTTATTAAAAGTTAAATGATCATCACTAATCTGAACGGAAATTCCTAGTTCTAAAACGTCACGGCCTAATAAAACTTCTTCACTAAGAAAATCGTCTGACAACGCGTGATAAGTAATGTCGAAATTAATATCTTGAACTATAGTGGGACATCTAATTTGTAGCATAGAAATCACATTATTATTGCCTACGCCCTTTAAAACTATTTGTTCATGAAATTGCTCGCCCTTAAGAATTTTACAATAGCTCTGTTTGATTAAGCTACACTCCGACCCAGAATCGAAAACAAAAGGTAATTCAATACCACTTATCTGAATCACTCCATGCGCAGCTCGGGTACACACGTTGACCTGCTTGCTGGAGCTGGCGGTAGCGCCCGCAGCATCTTCCTTTTTCTTGTATCGCATGGGACAAGCGGAGGCTACGTGGCCGGGGTCGGCACACACGTAGCAGGCGACAGATGGACGAGGATTCCGCGGAGGGGCTGAAGAATGCAGCGGCTCCGCCCTGACTGCCACTGAAGAGTTCTTTGCGATGAATCTGTTTCTGTTGCGGCAATCTTGACCCCGGTGACCGTGTTTACCGCAAAAGTGGCAGTCGCCGCGAAACGGAATATTGGTTTTAAAGCGTTTCGCATCCGAATCAGTCGAACCGATGTCTTCGTTACGTCTTTTTAATGCGAAACCGCGTAGCGTGCGAAATAACTGGCTTTTGTCGTTTATAATCACTGAATTTAGCTCTCGACGAATCTTGTCATCGCACTGCGACAGTACGGAAATGGCAAAGCCTGTAATCACTTTCTCTGGCATATTCACTTCTGGAATCTTCTCGATTAATTGCCATAATCGCATTCCCGCTTCAGCAGGGCTCTCTTTGCCGTCTAACTGAAATTTGATGATGTGATCAAAATGGTCTTGCATCATCAAAGGCTTCGCAAATCTTGATATCAGCATCTCTTTGATCGCAGGCCATGATATTTGGTCAGGTTTGATATTTGTTAGACACGTTGCCGCACGTCCCTTAAGAGAATGTGTTAGGGCTAGGATTAAGTCGATTCCTTTTATTTTCTTTTGCTCAATTATTAATTCGCTGAGTGTGCACCAGTTAACGACGTCGGATTCAGGTTCATCCGGGTCATAATTGACTAATTTTGTCGGTGCATGATGAACAGGCTGACAAGATGTCATATTGTCAGCGATTTTTTTGAAGATCGCTTCCATACCTGTCGAGAATAACATCATTTGCTCCATGATTTGATTACTCGGCGCATTTGACTGCGATGATTGTGGGGGTAGATCCGTAACTTCTGATGTAGCGTCAGGGTCCGACATTATTTAAAAAAAACACCAAAGTCTTCACACAATCACTTAATTTATTTCGGTTTTAAATAGACCTTATTAATTTTCACAATAATTATCTTAATTGAAATCACTAAATCAATCTGCACTGATTTAAAAAAAACTACTCGGCAATAAGACTTCGTAACGTGTGCACTGGGCAATGGTCGACGAACGACTGAGCCGAGTCTGCTTTTTTTTTTTTTTGTGAATGGCATCTCGCAGTTCAACCTAGGAGGTTGTCGTCTGCTCAACCGGACTATCCTGTGGATGCCTTGAATTTAAGGCCTCCAGCCAGGGCAAAAAACTTACAAACTAAGCGACTACACGCTAAGGGCGCTCCCTGTGGGGCTCGGACCTCGGCTTAGGGCGTCGCTGGGGGAGGGCAGCAAGGGGACAGGCTGGATCTGAGTAATATTATTTATGGGCTGGTTTAAAACTACTGGCACAGCATCGCGGGCTGGCTCGAGCAAGGGTCGGGGAGGGCAGTTACCGGGACGTCGCGACGGACCTCGACGGCGAGGGCGGAAAGACGGCGGTTTGAACCGGGGTATACGCTTGAGGAGCGTACTAGTTTCTCTACGGCTCTCCTGGAGGAGAGTGATAGCGTCGTCGGGAGTTACGAGTGTGTGCCTTGGACGGCGAACCTGACTGATACGCGAGGGGTCGTATCGGGCGGCCGATGCGATCAGGGGATTACGATGTTTTATTGCACGATCGAAGAAACGCTTGGTGAGGCGTTTCATGAACTGCAATAAGGTGGGCATCCTAAGGTCTACGTGGAGACGTTCGTTACGTACGTAAAACGGGGCACCCGTGACCCTACGTAAGTATCGGTTTTGGAGCGTCTGCATCCTATGGATATAGCGAGGCTTGGTATGTGCGAACACAACACAAGCGTACGACATGATGGGACGGATCACTGCGGTATAGAGACGCAACTTGCACTTGAGTGACAACTTGCTCTTAGCCGCTATCATGAAATGAAGCCTACTCATAGCGAAGGCAGCTCGGTCGCGAGCTGCTTTGATATGTGCCCCGAAGGACAGGTGTTGGTCAAGTATGACTCCTAAGTATTTGGCTTGCTTCTCCCAAGGGATAGGCTTGCCGTACATAGTGATCGGACGGGGGCTGGGGGGATTGATACGCGGTTTAGAGAAAAGAACCGCCTGACTCTTATCGGGGTTGACCTCGATCCTCCACTTCCTGAACCAAGCGCCTAGGACGTTGGCTGAGGTTTGGAGCGTTTTGGCGATAACGTTCTGACAACGACCAGTATAATAAATGGCCGTGTCGTCCGCGAACAGGGCTAACTGAGCCTTTTTACTCTTAGGGATATCGCTGGTGAACAACGTAAAAATGAGAGGGGAGATAACCGAGCCCTGAGGGACTCCGGCACGAATCGGGTGAGGGGAGGAGAGAGCTCCTCCGACGCGATAGCGGAAGGTGCGATTGGACAAAAAGTCTCGCAAGATGAGCACGAGACGGTCCGGCACTCCCAGTTGGTACAGCTTGTATATTAAGCCGTTGTGCCAGACTTTGTCGAACGCTTTCGCTATGTCGAAAAACAACACGCCTGTTATCGAACCGCGCTGGAATCCAGCGCTCACGTGCTCGACGATACGGTGGACCTGTTGTACGCACGAGTGTTCGGTCCTAAACCCGAATTGTTCGTTCGGAATGAGGCTCTTGGCCTCGGCGTAATCTTTGAGACGCTTATAAATAAGCCTCTCGTAGATTTTGCCGAGGGCACTCAGGAGACTGATGGGTCGGTAGCTCGAAGGCTCCGCCCTGGGTTTGCCAGGTTTGGCGATACCGATGACTGTGGCCTCCTTCCAAACCTGAGGGAAGATGTTGTTCGAGAGGGCGCCATTGAAGATGGCTGCCATTAACGCGATTAGCTGAGCGGGTAAGACTTTAAACACCCTATTGGTGAATCCGTCGGAGCCAGGTGCTTTCCGTGGCTGAAGCCCTTTGATGATGTCGTGCACTTCTTCAGGTGTGATAGAAGGCAGAGGAGCATCAGGGTCTTCAACGGGAGGTAGGGCGGCTCTACGTTCGACCTCGGCGTCCACCTCATCGAGGTGTCGTTGGTCTACTGGTTGTAAACTGGGAGAGCACTGAGATTCCAGGCTGTCGGCTAGGCATTCTGCCTTTTCAGAGTCATCGAAAGCGACGCTCTTGTCAGGACGAACGAGAGGAGGCATCGAAGCCTCTTCGGTTTTGCGCATCTTTCTCTGCAGTTGCCAGAAAGCTTGGTGAGTGGGCTCGAGTTCGCTCAGCGTCTTGTCCCATTGACTGGAACGGTGCTCACTGACGCGGTTCTTTACAGCGAGCTGTAAATTACGCATGTGAGCCTTGTTCGCGTCGCAAGGAAAGTTGCTGTAGGCACGGATGGCCGCGTTCTTCTCGGTTATCAGTTCACGTACGTCAGCGGGTAGTCTCCAGCGATGATCGCTCATTGCTGGGACTTCCCGTGAACAATCCTTCAGTATGGATTGAACGTGTTCTGTAAACGAGTTGATGGCGGCCGTCGTGTCTGCGACCGAGATAATGTGCTCAGGGATGGAATCCAGGTGAGGTGACGTAGTGGAATTCAGCTTTTCACTGACTTTCCTCCAGTCGGTAATCACTTGGGAAGGCGGGGGCTTGCTGGGGTCTGAAGGACCTGAGCGGGGAACTAAGTGCACGAGCACTGGACGGTGGTCGGAATCAAGCTCGTGTAGCGTCTCAATGAGATGCAGCTTTAAGCTGACATTCTTGAGCAGCGCTATATCGAGCACGTCAGAACGATGATCGGGATCATGCGGGTAGTGAGTGTGCTCCATAGGAGCGATGGGGTCAAAGTTAAGGGAGGCCCCTAGGTCGAACACGAGGCGTCCTCTGGCAGAGGTCGTCGTGCTGTTCCAGGCGGGGTGTTTGGCGTTGAGGTCGCCCGCTATAATAACGGAGTCGCTCAAGCCGAAGAGGACTGTGAGGTCCTTGGTGAGTGAAATATTCTCAGCGGTCGAACCGCCGGGAGGGATGTACGCAGAGATTATGCTGATCGGTTGATGACCGGTCATGCCGAGCCGACAGATGGATACCTCGAGGAGAGACTCTAACGGAGGGGGATCTATCGGGATGCAGTGCAGCTCCTTCTTATAATAAATGAGTGTACCGCCCTTGTGACAGCGAGTCCGATCGTTGCGAACTATACGATAATTGGCAACTCTCGGATCACGGTGGCTAGGCTTTAGAAAGGTCTCCTGAATGAGGAGGATATCCAGTTGATGGTCGCGGAGGAAAGTGGCGATCTCATCACGCTGGCCGTTAATGCCATTGGCATTAAAGTAGCCTAGTTTTAGGGATCGGGGCTTGGTACACGTTACTAATTTGTTCCTATCCATAGTAATAAATTAGTTGTGGTTAAGGGCGCGGATGGCTTTTTCGATGGTGGGGTACCGTTTGAAAATCTTACCATATTCGATGGCAGATTTCTTGGCGGCCCTGATCTCGTTTGCCATTCGGTCCGCTTCCGGGGTACAAAATACCTGGAAGGCACCGAGGATGACATCGAAATTAGTTTCCTCCTCAGCGGCCACGGGGCCAGGAGGCGCGGGTGCGGTAACGGGGACGACTATTGTGGCGGGCGCGGGCGCGGGAGCGGGGGTTGTGGGGAGCCCGGGAGTGGGATTGACTTGAGCCTTAGCGAGGGCTGGGAACGCTTTCTGGTGATTCTCAGAGGTCCAGGGAGTGGGCCTCTGAGGACTAAGACGCTCGGGCATCTGAGAAGAGGGAATCTTAACAGAGGGACTCTCTCTCTGTTGTCGGGCGAGGGCACGCTTAGCCAGCTTCGAAGATGAAGCCTTGGGGGCTTTGGGGCAGCCACGGTAGTTAGCCGGGTGCCCGGACTGTCCACAGAGAACACAGCTAGGAGGCTCCGTGCACTTGGAGATGTCCTTTGGGCGGGGACAGTCGGCCGTGCTGTGGCCACCTAGGCACTTTACGCACCTATGCGGCGCAAAGCAGTTAGCCTGACTGTGCCCGTACAACTGGCATCTGTGACACTGGCCTACAATGTTAGAACGGTATGGCTTCTCAATGGAGATGCCTGAGAGGGAGCAGACCGATTTCACCTTGAAAATCGGGTGATGCCCATCGACAGGTTCGCAGACGACCAGTACCATGTCGTACTGGTCGCCTCCTCTGGCCTTATGAAGGCGGTGGACTGTGATGACAGGGACACCCTGTCCTTTGAGGTCCTCGAGGATGTCCTCGGTGGGGATTTCTTTGGGGATCCGCCTGATCACCACACGGGTGGGCTTCTCCTCAGGAAGGGAGTAAGTGTGGAATGCAATATTCCGAACACGAAGATGACGGGAGAGTTCCCTATAGTCAGTGGTCGTAGGGACCGTTACTTTGATGCCCTGCTGGGTGCTACGGGCAGATGTGTATTGGATCTTGCGATCCATGCACATCTTCGAGACTTCAGTCCATTTGGACTTGTCTTGAATGAAGAGCGGGGGAGGGGGCTTGAGCTTCTTAGCCGAAGCTGAGGCGGAATTGGTAGCCCTAGGGCTAGAAGGCCTACTGGTCTGGGCATCGGCGGGGGAGGGGGCGCGGGAGGACGCGGCGACCGGTTTTTTGGCCGAACTGGCCTGGGAGTTCTTCCCCTTCTTCCTCTTGCCCTTTCCGACGACTTGGTAGTCGTCTTCGGAGGACGAGGAGGCGGAGGAGGAATCCGACATGGATTCCGAGTCGGAGTGGGGCACTGACGTGTCCATCCTCTCGGAATCGGGTTGAGACGCGGTTTGAGCCGTTGTTCCGGAAACAACGGCAGCTAAGGACTCCGGCATTTTCGGAATGCCTTTGTCCGCGGGTTGGGACGACAGCGGGCTGTCGAGGACATCGCTGAAATCCGCGATAGGGTTTCGCTGGATCGCAGCGAGCTTGGCGCCGTACTTCTTTTTGAAGTACTCGTCCTCAAATAAAACTTGCCGGACAAACTCCAAAAGGAGTTGGTCAGACATGTTTTTGACCTAAATTGTCAGCTAGAAAGAAACTGACATTGAGAGTGAAGCTCTCAAACCTACGCCTAACAACCTAACAATCCTAGCTCCCCGGGTGGATGGGCCCGGGGGTGTGTACCCTCTCTGCCGGGGGTAGGCAGAGAGGTGAGTACCTAAGGTGTGCCCTAAGCTGTGTGATCCCGCTGTCAGTCTTATTGTACAGCGGGTCCCTATGGGTCTTGCGACCAAACCGGGCCGAAGGGGTAGACACTCCCAACCGTCCCGGGTGCAAGCTGAAAGAGAACGGGGTTAAGCGTCTGGTCGCGACTAGGAGATCCCCCAAGGCCGCGGCTCCAGAGCCCTTCCGATTGATGCCTAGCCCTGAAGGGGTTCGGCGGGTGAGTCGGGTCAACACCCTCTTGGTTTCGTTGGCACCGTGAGGTTTCCACCAAGAACCACGAAACTGTGGCTTTTCCCTGAAGGGGCACAGACGTTTTTGACGATAATTCCGTAAAGGAATTGAACAAGAGTTGTCTTGAAAAAGACACCAAATGTTCGGGGGTGTAGTCGGCGACTACGATGACGTCACGAGGGCGCGACGAACCGATGACAGCAGGCAGCGGGTGGGGGTGCGAGCAGGGAGAGCGGGCACGTCCGTACGCAGCGGCGGTCAGGCGGCGAATGCCGAGTCTTTTTTTTTTTTTTTTTTTTTTTTTTTTTTTTTTTTTTTTTTTGATAATGGCCACTCGCAGTTTTCCAGCTCTCTACGGCTGGTTTACTACTTAACCGGACTATCCTGTGGTGACCTCAAATGAATTTAAGGCCCCCAGCCAGGGCTTACAAGCTAATTTATTCTATTAATGACCGCTCGCTAAGGGCACCCCCTGTGGGGCTCGGACCTCGGCTTAGGGCGTCATTTTGGGGAGGGCAGCAAGTAGGGACAGGCTGGGTCGTATTATTATTAATTGGGGAATTTAACGTTACTTGCTCAGCAACGCGGGCTGGCTCGTTGGGCAAGGGTCGGGTGGGGGAATGCCGAGTCTGCGCGTGCGCTGCCTTATATATCGCTCGGCGTGGGGGTAGAAATGACGTCGGTCAGTCGTTTGTTCACTGCTTGCCCGTTGCACTCGTAGTTTACGAAATAATGACGGTGGCGCCGTCATACATGTAATTTAATGTAGATGTTGATAATGAAGAAATAAAAATAGTAGATAGTTTTATGCTCATTGCAGATGCTTTAATTTTTTCTTTGGTGTGTGCATTATCATCAATGATTTTTAATGAATTATAGTGTAGACCACCAGATGCCACGCAAGCAAGTAATATTTCTAGTACTACTTTACTTTTTATTTATTGTTGTATTATGGTTATTTTGCCTGAAATAAAAGAAAATTTATTTTTATTTATTTAATATTAGTGTACCGACAATTTAATTTTAGAAAAAAAAAATACTTGTTTTGTTTGCAAATAGAGTTATAACACCTATAACAACTTCTGACACAAAAAAAAACATGTCAAGATTGGAGTATTTTGTCCTAAATGGGTTATACATTTTTAACTTAAAGATTCAGACTAAAAACCTCATTCAAGTTCAAATTTTGATATCCTATCAGCTATTAGGTACACATAACCATTTCTTCCCTCCTGCTAAAGCTGCAGCTCTAGTTAGGTCCCGTGCCCCGCTGCGCGTGCGCTTACAATATAATTTATTGAAAAGATCGCTTAGTTTGTTAAAATATCGTCAGTCGTAGATAGACATTGTCTCCGGATGGACGGACATCTGTGCATCTTATATGAACATCAAGTCTAATTTATATTGTCCTTGTTCTCTTGAATAAAATACTAAATCTACGGCATTTATTTCGCAGGTGTTTCTATAAATACGTCTTTTCCAAGAGTTGACGCCATCAATTGTACTTCTATGTCAATAGTTGTTTTCTTAACTATGTGGTTCTACATTGTGAACTATAAAAATGTGTAAATATATTTTAATGGATGTGTTACTTTGTTTTTAACTACATTCTTAGTTTTGTTATAGTGCTGTCACTTCCGTATGAGAATTTGGGACATTTGAGTTGTTAATATTTTCGTCACCAGGTACTTTTGCGTTACAAAACCACTGTCAGATGGACAACCAAATAATAATTGTAATACTATGTAACTATTGTTTGTTTCATTGACTTTTTTGCCACCGGTCTCCGAAAGTAGTCATTTTCATTTTTTAGTAGTCTTTTTTTATTTTACCCTTTTTATTTATCTTATCACGCACAAATCCTTGTCAAGTATCAAATTTCGCAATTTCTTTTGCTTCGTAATTTCTATTTTGATTTAAAAACTACTACTGAACCGATTTTGATGAAATTTCTATGGGACCAATCGGAAATGATATCCTTTCAGATAAAAGAAGAATTTTTCAAATAGGTTCATAAAAGCCTAAGATATTAGGTAACAAAAAAAATACAACCGAATTGAGAACCTCCTCCTTTTTTTGAAGTCGGTAAAAAAGTTTAGGGTTAAACCGCATGGAGAGAAGAGTAGAAGGCTATGGGGTACGCTTTTGCCCAGCAGTGGGACAATTTGGCTAAGAAAAAAAAGTTCAAGATTCTAAGTTAGTAAGTAGGTATCTGTAATTTTATCCTTTGGGTTCAAAAATCAATATCCGTTCATGTAAGGTAGGACGCTATTACATGGCCATATTCAAAACTATACAGCGGCAATTTATTTCTTGGAACACCACTCTTGGCTAGTTGCCCTGGCTGGAGTCCTAACACTCAAGGTACCCACAGGACAGCAGACGGCTGTCGTCAGCTTCACAAAACAAAAAATCGTGGCTAGTTGAACGGTCTTTACAAAATCATTCGTTTTCCCCCATCTCACCAACATTCAATATTTCACCCGCCAATGTACATAAGTAATAAGTGATTGTTGTTTTTAAAAAGACACTTGTTGAGTTAGTAAGAATGGCTGTACGTAAGCCGTCTTGCAATATTAGTCATTGTGTTGTAACTTGAAATGTTGAGTGTCGTTAGCGGCTGAAAGAAGTGGTTTAGTTCCGCCGCGCCTCTGAGATGTGCTCGCGGTAATGTCGGTGTAGAAGACACACTAGCAGTGACAAAAAGAATTTAAAGGGGAGATGTATTGGATTAATGAAATGGTGGGAAGAATCACGATTAGGCGTTTTAAAAGTAAGTTTTTTAAATACCTAATAGGCCTGCGTTTGGCCGCAACTCGCCTGATGTGAAGCGATGATGCGGCCTAGGGTGGAGCACGCTTGCTTATAGAAACCGATTCACTCGAACCTTGAATAGATCCATATTATAATGATCAGGGAACAGAGAAGCTGGCAGTGAAGTCAGGGGGAACATTAAAACTTTGGAGCCTCTACAAAAATACTCAAACGTAACTCAATTTTGAGACACGAATGCACTATCATTTTAGTCTTATATTATTTTGTCACATTTTAAGTCTTAAAATTAAGTGTCCTCGGAAATTCCGTTCATTCTCATTAGATCCTGAGTTCAAGCTGTGGATCTGACTCTCTGACTGAGATTTTTTTTTCAAAAGACCCATGAGCTAGATCTATGATGGATCTTATTCGATTTACCATAACTACAGGATCTGGTGTGTGCATGGGTTGCGCCACCGCACTAACAATAGTGTAGAAGGTTGGAATCACGGCATCAATACGAACATTATCGGGGGAACGACTTAGAAAACCAACTTTAAATTCTCTCCCCAAAAAGCAGCACCAAATTATAAATTCCACTCTAGAAACTACTCATTTATTTTTTTCGTCCATAGCATCTAATCCCCCAACATTACTGAACTAACGGCTTTGTTTAGGGCGTCGACCGACGTTTTCACACTGTCCGTCTGACTCAACGAACTCACAAAGAAGTTTTCTGTACAAATGTAAATCACCATTATGCCTCACACTTTACATGCAGATTGGGAACGTTACAACTTTCAAACTGTCACACAAAACGTCAAAAGTATTATTAATGTCGATTACTTTTTTTTCTCTTGTTTTGGTCCTCCAAGACAGGTCTCCGACGTCTGAATATGCATGAGGTTAAACAATGTGATTCTTGCAGTTTTTCCTCTTGAAGTTGCAATATTACTGTTGTACCTACTTCCGTGTTTGATTGGCGTTTTAAAGATATACGGGTGCATGAATATTCACACGTTGGTTTTATGATTTTTGGTCCTTTGTTGGTGTAAAATAAAGTGTTAAAGTTGTGTATGTATTTTCACGAGCGATTGAGGTAGGACAAATAATGAAAAAATTCTATAAAAATTAAGTTGAATTTGTTTATTATTTAAAATCGAATCTTTAAGGGTATAAGAGCAGAGGAAGACCAAAGAAACGATGGACGGACTGTGTGAAGGATGATATGGCAAGAAAAGAGGTGCCTGATGAGATGACGAGTAATAAAGAAGTATGAAAGAAGAAGCCATGCTGCGCCGACCCCAAATAAATTGGGATGAAGGCAGAAGAGTGATGATGATGACCTAATTCTGGTATTTATCCGGTTATGTATTGCAAGCTTGTCTTCCCAATGCCACCCAACCTTGTTCTTCTTCTTATTTTTCCTTTAATAAAAGACTATAATAGACCTTTTAATCACTTTTGATAACCGCATAATCTTCGCAAAAACATACTTACATTCTTAATTTCCTCGAAAGTATTCTATCAAGTCATTACTGTATTAAAAGTACTTCTTAAGCATGCCAAAAATTAACGGTTTACCTTTATACAAACCTGCCTATACCCACAATCTACCTCTCGATACACAAGCAAGTGCGATCCACAACGTCAGTGAGTGACGGGCAGGCTCGACCCCTGAATGCGCCTGCACTTTGCATTTCAAATGCACCCATTGTATGCACATTTTTACCGACTTATTACTTTCTATCTGGGTGCATAAGGTTCGCAAATTATTTGCGTGGAAAGAAGTTGGTTGGTTTTAACAGTTAATAATTAGGAATAATTAATTTAACAGTAGATAAGTTCTTCAGCCAGAAGTCGGATAGCTACTGGTGATTTTTTCGTTGTATTCCGAAATTAGAAACATATATTTGCACATTCAATTTTAAAGTAAATCCTGACTAGTTTACTGCCAGTTTTCCTTTGAGATTATGACCGAGAAATGATGATCTTGCACGTAAATTCAGAGTGTCAATGACACTACTCATCTCAAAGGGAACCTGGAAACGAAAAATAGAATATTAAGAAAAGCACGGCAGTAGCAAACTTTACATTTGGAATTGAATATAATACATATTATAATGTGGTATAAGTATCTGACAGTTTGTGTCACTTATGACATAGATACAGTTAAGTTTTGTGTGATGAAACTCCTTAAAGTTACGTCAAACTGAAAATCCAGTAACAATAATTAAAGTTTTGTGTGCAAGTTCTTATACCTAACTACCTTGCCTTTTCTCTATAAAAACATTGAAATATTATTTTTCAACATTTCCTTCTCTGAGTTTGATTTGCCAACGCTACAAGTTGAGTAACGAAGCCGTACGTACAGCCGGGATCAAATCGTCCCAAAGCGTATTTTGTTTAAATTGTGACTGATATACCCCGTTAGGCCACGCTTGAACATGGCCTAGGTTAAGGGCCTGGATGAATAATGTTCAAGACCTAGCATATTGTATTGTATGTCTTATTTCCGAATGGCTATGGTGAAGTAGGATCCTTAATAAGATTAAAGTTAGTTGAGTTTGTGATCATCGTGTGGCTATTTTTGCTATGAAACATTTTTGAAATTTTCCGGCAGAAAGGCAATGGCTTACCGTGAATTCTAGACCCAGGGACTTTTCAAGGTTTTTATTTTTATTTCATATAGCGGATACCCGGCGTTTGCTACTACGATATAGTACGTAATGCATTGTTTTAGTGGTCTAAAACCATCTTCGCATTATTGCCAATGAAACCGGTTTGGGGCACATCGGTTCGATGGTTTCAAAGTCTATAACGGACATAGATAGAAACAATTTTTGAGTTATATATATAGATTGAACCTGCGATTTCTTTTGACTGAATGCCAGTATTTCCTCTACAAGCCAGTTCCTGGTTAATAGGATATCTCTTAGAAAGACTTGGAGGTTGCAAAAACTTTGGGGCTACTGACTTCTCGTAACGACAGTCAAAAATCTACATATTGCAGCCGGAGCCGATGGCTTAACGTGCTTTTAGAAGCATGGAGGGGTGTCATCCACGGTTCGACCTTGGCAAGCATTGCTTAACCTAGAAGATTAATCCGTAAGGCTGTTATTACTCAGCAACGTGGTGGTTAAAGTAGCTGTATCAAAGGACCAAAAAAGTGTTTTTTTGAAACAGACCTTTTTCACATTTTATAAAGCATTATGCTTTAAAGTTCGAAACTAACACCGCATTAAAATTACTCTCAGAACATTCAACTTTAATAAAGCTACGGTACCGTAATTAAGAGTTACTTAACTACAACTTGACGCGAAGTTGTTTAACTTAACCGAAAGAGTTAGCGCGAAGTAACTTGCCACTTACTTGAGAAACTTATTAGTTAAAGTTAGGGTTAAGTATGGTAATTTTATTTATGACATTTTTGCTTTTTGAGTTAGTATTCTAGGGGTTTTATTTAGCACTGGGTGTAAACATCGACTTCGTCCGCGTGGAATTGAATAAAAAATATTTGTTTAATTACTCGACTTTTTTTCTAAAATAAAAGTAGCCTATGTCGTGATGGCCCAGAGGTTAAGGCCTCGCCTCTCATGCATGAGGTTGTGGTTTCAAATCCGGGCAAGTGCCAATGTGACTTTTTCAATTCATATGTACTTTCTAAGTTTATCTTGGACATCACAGACATCGGTGAATGAAAACACCGTCAAACAATCGCCAACCCGTCTTGAGCAAGCGTGGTGATCAATGCTCGTGCCTTCTCTGTATGAGAAGAGGCCTTTGCCCAGCAGTGGGACAGTTACAGGCTGGTATTATTATTTATTATTAAAAGTAGCCTAATTTATAGTTAGTTATTTGTATGGACTAACAAGCCACCTTTTTTGCATTGTGACCCGTTGGTTTAGTGTTCAGAAGCACTACTGCTGAGCAGGAGGTCCTGGGCTGGATTCCTAGGTCGTACAAGGTGTTACTCGTTTTCCCCAGGTCTTTCTCAGTGGCAGCCTGGAGGCTGGAGAACTAATAGCCACACCCCCTTTTATGTGGGACTCAAACATAACTGGCACAAACAAATAAACCGTGCGGCACACCTCTGCTTAACCCTTCAATGTTATGTTTCCTAAAGTAATATCTAAGTATAACTTATTATTATGATGAATTCGGATTGTTCTGTAGTTCAAATGAGGTCATTGAACAATACAAAACGTAACTTTTACCTCAGTTTTGAATAAATGTATTCGTACATTTGTGCTTAGAATTACAGACAAATACTTCTCCACTCAATTAAACTAAACTTATCCAACAAAATCCTGAAGATACTTTAACTTAATCTTTCACCTTACAATGCACTTCACCGCCACCACAAAACCCATAAAATTTCAAAATATTGCCCAAAAATCCTTCATAATGTCGTTTTAAATCTCTCGAGCACCATTATGGGGTAAACCCCATGTATAACTGCGCCATATCCTTACTAATATTATAAACGCGAAAGTTTGTATGGATGTATGAATGTTCGTTACTCTTTCACGCAAAAACTACCGAACGGATTTGGATGAAATTTGGTACACAGATAGTTTCATAACCTGGATTAACACATAGGCTACTTTTTATCCCGGTAGTACGATCCCGTGGGACAATAACCGAACTCCACGCGGGCAAAGCCGCGGGCATAAGCTAGTCTGTTATAAAATTACGCTAAATGGTGGACGAAACCACAGGGCGGAATATAGTGCGCGATTTAACATTTAGTTTGGTTCTTATTGTCATGTTTTTTATTGAATTATATTTGGGAGCAGGATGTGTGGTTTGGTCGCGAATTGACGCTACTTCAAAGTCACTTCGTGTGGTTTCCCTTAAGTAAGAGGCAGCCAGCGTCCCTCTACAAGGCAAACTGATCGTGTTCCTATAACTACGGGCCGGAATTGGTTAGTTAGTAGGTATATATCTTGTCATTAATTTTCAACCGACATCAAAATAGGAGGTTCTATGTATGTTCGGCTGTATACAAGGTGGCGATGACAGTATAACAATCAATGAAAACACTGGTAAAAATAGTTCATAGAAATATTTTTTAACTGTCAAATAAATCCTAATATCGAAATTAAAATAATTTTTTTTTTCCGGATGACAGCGATGCGGAGGAGTACTTTGACGCCTGAGTGTCCTACTGTCGTCGTTGTATATACATAATAGTTGTAGGTCTTTTACTTTTAGTCTTATTTTTTATCCTTTATTTATTTTTCTAACTTATTGATTACATTTTTAAATATACCTATATAAAAAAAACATTTAAAAATAAAAATAAATGGTAGCCCACCGGTATTGTGGAAGGGTCCAAGCTACCGGCGGTCAGGGCTCCAGAGAGAGGAACCTACTAACAATAAGAGCCGTGTCCAGGAGACCCACTTTCTGAATCAAGCCCTTGTTCCAGCTGCCTAACGAGAGCCTCCTCAGGTATTATTGGTCGAGGCTCTTGGCAATTAAGCCACTGGCTGAAACGACTATCGGCACAATGATGGCTGAGTCCACTTCCCACATGTCGACAACCTCGCGAGCTAAGTCAAGATACTAGATTTGCTTATCTTTCCCGACTTTCACGAGGTTCTTATCATGCGGATTTTTTAAAATAAAAATTTATTACATTATAAATATTTGTATTTTTTTCAAACAAGCTAAATAAAAAAGCTTTTTATTATTAGTAGGCAAGGTAGCCGCACTTTAATGGAAATAAGTTTTTTTTTTCATTCTGAATAGGGTTGCGATTAGTCGCAACTCGCCTGATGTGAAGCGATAATGCAGCCTAGGGTGGAGCACGCGCGCCTAGAAGAAACCGATTCACTCAAACCTTGAATAGATCCAGATTATAATGATCAGGGAACAGAGAAGCTGGCTGTGAATTCCATAGACTGGCGGTTTGCACAATAAACGTGGAAGCGCTTTGTTTGGGTCCGCGAAACTTCAACCATTTAACGGTGACGCTTAGCCGTATCTATGCTCGTTCGATGATAGAATGGGGATGGGGGAATTACATAGCGTATAAGCTGGTCTCTTGTTCTACTGAAAATCCGTACTACACTAGGCCAGCGCAAGGTGTCACCACGGACGTACGGTTGACTGTACCTCCTGGCAAACCTGCAGGTGAAGCCCATTTCCATGTGCAACATAATTTCCTTCTTGTCAAAATATAATAAATTGTCGTCATCCCGATTTTGTTCGCTAACGAAGTATGTTTTAATCAGAGGGCAGATGGTGAGCCTTTAAAAGGGCGTCCAAAACCAATGACAAATAAGGTCCAGTTGATTGGTTAAATGACCCACCACATCTGCATGTTCACAGTTTTTTTTTGCATTGACAAGTCTTTTATACAACAAAGGTGAAAAAGACGTACGTTTATGTACTACATGCATAACAACACGCCTGTAATCCCCGAAGGGTTTAGCAGAGGTGTACTTAATAGAACACCCACATTTCGCCAGTTATGTTTATGGGACGAGCCTATTGCGATCAACCGGGCACAAATTCAGTGAGAGACTCCGTGGCTCCTATTGAGAAATTCCTGAATGAAACACCCAAAAACAATTTGCCCGACCCGGGAATCGAACCCAGGATCTCATGCTAAACAGGTGCGCCTACGACCACTCGACCAACAAGACAGTTTATGTACTACTTAGTAAATAAACATACGTCTTTTTGGGAGGTGAGGCAAAAACTAAAAAACGCCAACTATTACGATCCTCTCATATTTGTCCGCTTTCATACATCTAGTCACCTTTTTTTTTTTTTTTTTTTTTTTTCTCGATGTGGAAATCCTCTATGGATGTCCTCCGCCCTGGGGAGAGCGGAGGGGTCTGTCAGACTCGTACTGACTAAAACCACACCGGTGTTCCCTCGCACACTTGCTTCGGGGGGCAGCGGGAACTACATCTAGTCACCTGGCCTTACATAAAAAACATCACCAATAATGTCCACCCAGTGTTTTCCACTCACCTCTGCCTTATAAATATCTTTTGTGCAATTCTTTCAATTTTCCAGAAATAACTTTTCCTTGGAAACACGAGTGTAAATGCTTTGTTTTGTAAAACAAAGGACATTAGTCACCCCTGCACAATAAAAGGCAGAAGGTAAGATGTAAAATGTGTGAGGGTCGAATGGCGTATCAGCGAGTAGTACTTACCTATTGTACTGACGAGACAGGGGTGTGTAGACTTTGGATGAGTTCTGAGAAACTAAAAAAAGAAGATTTGTCCGATGACTTTTTTTCATGTGGTGACCATACTCATAGCCGTTTATATATGTTGTGTCTAAAGAATTGCATTTTATTTCATTTTAGTTAACTGCATATTTCATTAATTTCCCAGATTCAAAAAAGGAACCCAGTTTCTTTTTTTTTAACCTTC
Organism: Standfussiana lucernea; assembly: GCA_964057025.1. Taxonomy (NCBI): domain Eukaryota; kingdom Metazoa; phylum Arthropoda; class Insecta; order Lepidoptera; family Noctuidae; genus Standfussiana; species Standfussiana lucernea. Next base: position 11,404,684 of record OZ059804.1, read on the forward strand.
AGTCGTCCGCTTCATTGTCATTAATGAACCGATTTGAAAAATTCTTCCCATAGAAATTTGATCAAAATCGGTTCAGTAGTAGTTTTTAAATCAAAATAGATGGAAAAAATATGTCATCCAAGTAAAAGAAATTGCGAAATTGATACCTACTTGACAAGGATTTGTGTGTGATACGATATACGATAACTAAAAAGTGTAAATTAAATCTTTAAAGTTATTTTCCACTTTGTTTTTGCATTTTTTTTGGAAGGCGGTTATTTTTTGCAAAAAAGTTTTTACCCAAAAGTTTTTCTAAATCTCTACGTAGCAGAGAGATACAAAACCCCGCAGTTATGCCACCCTGGCTGGCAACACTGGCATACGTCTCAGCGTCCCCGTAAATCCTCATTAGTTCCCTCACTTTACGAGGTCCCACGGCGCTAGTAAAGCGACCCGCAGATATTACGATTGCATTACCCCTGACTTTTCTGAATATTGCGGAATTTATACAAAGTGATTGGCAGGTTTTGGATTTTCTGTATTAAAAATATTGTATTCATATTTTTGGGTGAAGGCCGCCTGAATGAGTACCAGTTAAAAAATTTATTTATTTTTTTTTTTTTTTGAAGGCATCATCTTTTTTGTCTTAATGAGTCAGAATCAGTTTTTATATATAACTAAGGTTTGCCGTTTTTTATTTGTATTTAAATCAGTTTTATCAAAAGCATGACAGACAGAGAAATATGGAAGAAGAAGACATGCTGCGCCGACCCCAAATAAATTGGGATTAGGGTGGGAGAATGTTCATAATGATGATGACTGTATCAGAACCAGCAAATATAATAATATTATGAAAACTTCCGTTTACAAACTCATAAAAATTGATCTATTAATCAGTCAGTAGATCCTATTAAATTTATCTTCGTTGCATTATTGATTTAATACGAAACCACATATCACATTGATAACATCGATCTCAGACCACACAATCGAGTTTACAATTAGTTCTAATGTTACGGATAATAAACAAAAACTAATAACACCATAAAATCATCAAGATCTAGAATGTCCTAACAATGTCAAGAAAAACTCGACATTATCGTCTAATTGATGAGCAAAGTTACAGTCGGTAATAAAAGGCATCAATATTAAATCATCGCACAAAAAGTACCACAGTACGGTTCCAGTAATCGAACCGACTATCCTTGCGCTATCTAGCATCGCTGAACGCACGCATTGCATTATGGGGTGCCCGTTGATGTGGGATTCTCGGATGAGGTAAAGTCTTATGCGTACTCCTTATTCTAAAAAAATCTTTATTTTGAGTCTTCGTTCCGTGGCTTCTTAAAAATATTTTTGAATAAGAAGGGGGGGAAGGGGGAAAGCGGAGCTCGTGGCTAAATAATAACAGTCGCTCGGGGCGATCGTCAGGTTAAACAGCGCTTGCCTGGGTTGATCCGTCGATGGGTGACCACCCATTACATACCGAGTTTCCTCCGTGCCTCGGAAAGCACGTTAAGCCGTTGGTCCCGGCTGTCAATTGTAGATCTTTGACAGTCGTTACAGGTAGTCAGTGGCTCGAAAGTATGACAACCAGTCTTACCAAGGGGTATCGTATTTCCCAGTACTAACTGGGTTGTGGAGGTCAGATAGGCAGTCGATCCATGTAAATACTGGTATTAAGCTGCATCCGGGTAGACTGGAAGCCGACCCCAACATAGTTGGGAAAAAAGGCTAGGCAGATGATGATATTTGTGAATTAGAATCAAAAATGAAATACCAAAAATATGTCGACCGACGCTTTAATAAAAGCTTAACTTTGTAAACAAAATTGTAACTTTGAAACAACAGTATGTGCAAAAAATCTCATTTAGTTTTTTTTTTTGTAAAAATCCATTAGTCAACATCCATCTAAAGCGAAGTACAAGGGCTGCTTGAATTAAACTCTTCTTATGCCATTTGGCCTTCATTGAACCAATAGTTTCATATCCGAATTTCATAAAGGTCCACTCAAATCTGTGTAGTTCTTTCTTCAATAGACCATCTCAAACACTAATCTGCAATGACCAAGATTATGACTATGGACCTTTGAGTTTGTTTCGGCTGTTTCTTCTCAGAGTAATCAGGCACGAAACACCGGAACCATCTAGTTAAAAAAAATTACGTGTAAAAGTGTTCGTGAAAACCTATTTTCAAAATAATCATCATTTATCATTAACAGTGCTTCTCCTAACTATTATTCACAAGAAATTACCCTAAAAACCTTTGTAAATATTTGTATACAAGTTAATATTACATTTTCGTACTTCACAGGCAGAACGATACCAATCACTTGATGCCCACAGGCGCAGAGATGTTTGCTCTGATAAATATATTACTTAATGGCAAAAAATCATCATCTCATCGCCAACAACCATATCAATTTGCATACTACCCGGTTAATAGCACCTTATTACTTACTTACTTTAAACCAGCTAATCACCATTAGCTGGTTTAAAGTACTGTTGAGCACTATATGAAATAATATAAGCATGATATTGTTTTTTGATATTTTATTATATAAACATGTATGTTTATTATCTGTTTAAGTTATTAATTTTATAGTAATTTATTATTTTTACACACTGTGTCTACGTTTCTTATCTAACTATCCTCTCGCAGGTCCGCTGGAAGAGTTTTCTAAATGAAATAAGCGGTACCTTTGTGCTCTTTTGTCTTTATGTATTTTTCCTGTAATGAGTTTTGTGTGTACATAAATAAATAAATAATAAAAAAAATCTTTATTACTAGATAAATGGGTACAGTAAATCTCCTTAAATACAAATTTGGTTTCAAAGAAGTGGTTTGGCACTTGTGCTAGGATTACCCTGAATCACGAATGCCATTACCTTCCTCCGGACCAGCAAGTAAAAAAAAAAATACAAAAGTAAAATTAATAAAAACATTAACTTATACAAAAAGGATTAACAAAAAAGATGGATATAAGAAATAGTCAGTTTATTTAAAATCATTTTTTTTATTACGGTTGTGTCTGAAAATATGACGGATGGACTGTGTGAAGAATGATATGGCTAGAAAGGAGGTGACTGCTGAGATGACGAGTAATAGAGAAGTATGGAAGAAGAAGACACGCTGCGTCGACACCAAATAAATTGGGGTAGGGGCAGGAGAATGATGATGGTTGTGACTGAAAATATCCTGAAAGTGATCTTGTTTAATTTGCCTGAAAAATATTTATGATCCCTTCAGCTTCCGAAATAGCAGGGAAAAAAATCATTGTACCTTTGCATTTTTACTCTTAATTGATTTCTTTAATTGGTAAATGTTTATGAAACTAATTTTATTTGTTGATTTGAACCAAGACAGTCTGTTAGAGCCGCTTTTAAGTTTCACCGATTCTATAATAAATAGCTTAAAAGTTCTCAATTCATATTTGAACGAGTAGTACTTTTTTGTTGGATTTATTTTATTAGATGGTCCTCGTTATTAAAAGTAATACGTCTTATTTACCGTGTTATGCAGATCCGATAGTGATTACTTTTCAGAACCGTAGTGTTTTAACGTCTATTATTATTACACAGGTATCAGGATTCTTATACGATATGCGATATTAGTCCAAAATGTAGACTATGCCCTACATTCTCCAATTTCTCTAAGACATCCCATATTTTCATCGAAAAAGAAAAACAAAACTACACGCATGTTACTTCCATAATTTGCGTGTAAATAATTGAGCGTACGCGCCGCGCGTGTCCCCGCCATATTTATTATTCACACGGTGTTGCCATTGTTGTGTCATATTATTGCCATATTGGAAAATTATTCCCTGGTTGTGAGGGGAATTTTTGACAAGTTTCGTCCTTTGTTTAGTCAGTAAATGGGAGTTAGTGGCTCCGTGACTGTCATTCTAGTGAAAGATTTTGTTGGTATTTGTGCTATCAAGTTTGATGTAGTTCGTCGTTTTGTTTCGGCTTATTTTTGAATTTATTAAATGTTATCGGGTGTTCGTGATCTGATTTTGAAGTTATCAGCATATATGTATTTATGATTTTACCAAAGTTACCCTTTTCTTTTATATTCTATTCTTCTTATTTACGTGTCGGTTATACTATTTTTTTCCCCCTGACCGTATAAAGCCACTTGCACAGCTCCAAAATTAGCTTTGCTTACATCATGGAAAGTTGTAATTGGTTCAATTATTATTCTATTTTTAAAATATTATCATCATAAAGTACAAAGCAATCAAGCAAAACCGTCAGTACATTTCACATCAATTAATCCCGTCAAAATTAGACAAGAAACTTCACAAACCGCAAGTCAAAAGTCATCGCAACATTCCTCAACACGAATTAATGATTCATTAATAGCGCCCCCAATTACGATTGTTATTCGATTAGGGCGTCCCCCGCACACTTCGATGCGTATAAACTTGCAAGGGGGACTCGCGAATTTTCCGGGGTGCGTGGTGCGTGCATGTCACCTCACTAGCACGTGGAACGCCGCGGCGAGCGCAAGCCTATGCGTTCCTAATTCGAAAATAGAGAAAAGTTTCTGACATTCGCGGCCAGAACTTTTTAATACGAACTTTTTGCGATCCGTAATCGATTTAAAGTAGTGCGTAATTTAAAGTTTGTCGATTTCGAAGATTTTTACCGATTTAACTTTTAAATTAAAATATACCAAATATTTGGAAAGGTTTGTTTTTAACGTATTATTATAAATGTAAAGTGACGTACGGTGATCGATTGCTTATTCGTAGCGCTGTCGATTGTCGACTCCTCATTCGATTAGTAGTGGAATGTGACGTTTTCGGGCAGTTTTCTCGGAAACTCGCGATGTGGGAGTTCTCACTGTTTTTATTGCGAGTTCTGTTCGACATGAAGTTAATGAACACATTTGTATTGACGTGTTGAATGCGTAAATATTTTTTTTGGGATTTCTGTTTACGTATTTAATGTGGTTAAACTTAATTAGGGTTAAAAAAAGTCTCTTGATTTCTCCTAATTGAACATGGTTAGATTTCCAATTGGATTACTCCAAAGTTATTGCTGAAGTCACCAGCTACAAAGTTTTCCAGTTTAGCGAGTGATTGTGTCTCAATTAACAGATTTAATAGAGAACACTTTTTTTTCAATAGAGACACGTAATTAAGTAGACAAAATGTTTTAATATTGCCTATGTGATGACCGGGAATGCTCTATTTGTTTACAGATCTATTTTAATGTATTAAGTAGTTAATAATCATTAGCTAGATTTTCCCTACTGTCAAAACAGTCATTTTCCATGCATTGGGTACTGATTTTTATTGCAGACAGTCCTTCCAAAATTATTTTATTGCTAGCTATTAAAGTAACTTGCCCAACTTGGGGTTTTAATAATTCCTCTGTAGAACATTTTTCTACAGGCCAGTCTCGAGGCGATAGCTAAATAGTAGTATTTTCATTATGAACAAGCAAAACACATCACTAATGACAATGCTTACCAATTTCAACTCAACAGTTTTTTTTTTTTCTATTCTAATTCGCCACTTCAAAAAAGGAACTATTTTAAATAAGTAGGTTCGACAAAAAGTTTTTAATTCCGGCCAACGGTTTCCATGACGAAAGTAGCTCGCGTTCGTTTGAACTCGCCGCGATTCGGAAACAATCGGGAACCGAGTAGGAATCGAATCGTGTAAAAGTAAATCGATCCGATTACCGGTATCGATTTGTGATTGGTCAATTTGTTTGTGGAGAGAGAGGTTTTGATCCTTGGTGAATTTATTTTGTTGAATGAAAACTGTAGTGGGGTCGTGTCGTTTTGTTTGTGTGTGGGAAGATAGTAGTTAATATCCGAATCACAAATTATGATTATGCATAATTATATTAGATTCTCAATTTCAAACCAGCTTGTTTCACTTGATACTTAAAAAGTTTTGGATATTGTATGATCGATATTGGATAGACTAGATAACATCACGCCTGTAATACCCAAAGGTTAAGACAGAGATGTAGCTTTAGTACACCCACATTTTGCCAGTCAAGTTTAAGTCGCATGTAATAGGAAGCGAACCTAAGGCCAACAAGAGAGTATCGAGAAATTTCAGATGGAAAAACTCAATAACACTTTGTCCGACCTGGGAATTGAACTGAGCATGAGGCTCAGTAGTAGCGCTTGCCACCAAATGACCAACAAGGCAGAATTATATACTTATAAAAAACTTAATTCTTTCTCGTAGGATGCTAGTATCAAAACTCTCAATCCTCACACAAAGTGGGTACAGTCAAACATCAAAGTGGCTGCGTAAATAATCAAGTTAAATAGGCAACAGAAAAAACATTCGTTCTTATTCGTTTCCTACTTGTGAGAGCTCGGGTTTTTTCACCAATCAGCGTGCTTACCCCCCTTGGTCTTGCTATCAGTGTGGTACTTGTGTTAAGTAGTTTGTACTTAATGCAACAGACCAATTGGTATTGCAAGTACCTATGTCATACGTGATTGACGACAAAAGTTAGACGTAACTATTATGAGGTTTTTATAAAAAAACAACTAGTTATTCCTACGCATTTTTAATTTTTAACCGACTTCAAAAAAAGGAGGAGGTTCTCAATTCGGTTGTATTTTTTTTTTGTGTTTGTTACCTCATATCTTCGTCATTTATGAACCGATTTGAAAAATTCTTCTTTTATCTGAATGGATCTGCTTTCCGATTGGTCCCATAGAAATTTCATCAAAATCGGTTCAGCAGTTTGGTTTTCAAATCAAAATAGCTGGAAAAAATATGTCAACCAAGTAAAAAAATTTGCGAAATTGATACTTGACAAGGATTTGTGTGTGATGCGATAACTAAAAAGGGTAAAATAAAAACTTTTTGCAAAAAAATAACCGACTTCCAAAACTTCTTTTTTTGCAAAAAGTTTTTGTTTAAATAGATTAGCGTTTTGTGTGTAGTGAGCCTATAGATACATTGAAGTAGTAGCTATCTATACATGTATACTTACAGTCCACTATTTTGAGTCAGTTGCGAATAAACCTGCATACTACTAACTACACGTATTCTTACATTAAATTAGTGTACTATAATTTTGTCAATTTTAGAAAAGAAAAACAGTTTCATTAAACCATGTTTTTTTTTTAATAAATGAGGGCAAAAAGAAAACCAAATCAAACTCTTGTTAAAAAGCTATGGGCAAAAAAGTGTCATCAATATTCTAATTAAGCCAGGGCAAAAACTCATAAAAAATTAGAAAATGCTCGTAAGCAAAATGTGAAACACGCTTTCAAAAGTAAATACTTCTTTAAAAAAAAAAAACATTTGCAAAAAAATATACAGGCCACTTTTTCCAACGTTACTGTTGTACGAATACTAATTTCTAATCTCCGCATGTTGCGCGGCGCAGGCGCAGCGGGCGCTATAGACATCTGTGGGCCGCTAAGTGGAACTATTGTCGAATTCGATTCGGTTAAGATCGGGACTCGTCGGCTTTCTGTCAACTAGAGTGTATTTAGTGACGCTCGCGGCTTTTTCAAAAGCTGTGGAATGTGAAGGTTTTTGTCGTCAAAGCGGAGTCCATTTCGTTAAATTTTGTTGACCATTAAGCCTATTTACATAAGCAGTTTTGTCATCGTACGTTACAGTCGTAAGAAGTACTTAAGTTCTCACATAGTTGTTAAAGTGGGGAGACTTGCATACAATTTTCAATCATAGAAATAGACATTTTTGCATTTTTGCTACATCGCTAAAAATAATTAGCAGTAAGTAGGTTCGCTTCATAGGATTCAATAAACCCTATGATTGCTTGATTGGCAGTGATAGCTTAGTTGTGTGACTGTTGGACTGCCAAGTCATAGGTCTCGAGTTCGAACCCTAGACACGCACCTCTGATGTTTCGGATAATGTGCGTATTGTATAATTATTACTTGCTTCGGTGAAGGAAAACATCGTGAGGAAACCAAACCATCATGCCTCAGAGATATTTCTCTATAAAATGTAAAGCCAAATCAGAGGCTAATGGGCGGCATAAAAACTGAAGCCGTGTTAGGCACTAACCACAGGTTAAACAAAATGAAGAAGAACCCAACTATCGGTATTCTTTCGTGCAAAGTCTCTAGATACGGATAAAGTCTGCACAACTAACCACCATTGTGTACACTTAAATCGTTACGCGTCCAATCTAATCAAAACTGCACCGTATGTCACTTTACATTTTAACATAAACAAACACAAAACAATACGAGTAAAATATATAGTTTTTTCCAAATACATTTTCCAGATAAAACATGAAAAACAACAACAGCACTCACTTATAAAGAGACAATAATAAAATTATCAACGATAGAACAGTGAAAAGTTATAAAATGTATGCGGTTCCGATGGTTAACTACGTCAGTCCTTACCACCTAGCTCCTCACTATGGGGCTTCTACCAGCCTCACAGATCCATACTGGATGTAAGTATATCATCAACATCATTCTCCCGCCCTTGTGCAATTTTTTTTGGGGTCAGTGCAGCATGTTCTCATTCCCGATCTTTTGTTTTTGTAACTACAGTACTTTCACAAGTTATTATGCCCTGTGACTGGGACTGTAGCTTAGTTTATTTGTTGTGTTTTGACATTCAAAAGTGCCTGTAATGGTATAATTGAAATAAATGCTTTGAGTTTGAGTTGGAGTTTGAGTTTGCTTTCAGGGGGAAACCTTTAAAAGGCGACCGGTGTTAGGGATAAGAGTGTGGGATTTTTATCTCACTAAAACAACCCGGGTGGTCATTTCCTCTTAAAAGACCTGTCCAGAACCCCCCCTCTGTGCAGTGCCTGTTAGGGCACATCCCAAGGGGGGCTATAGTTCTCTGTTAGCCGTCATCTCAGTAGCAATCAAATATTCGAAGATTTACACTACTGGCTTTTGAGTCTCCAACAGATTCAGAAAACCTCCAAGTGAAACCACGCCTTTTCCAACAAACACGAACATGTGGGTGTACTATAGGTACACCTCTGTTTAACCATTTAGAGATTGCAGGCGTGATGTTCATTAACTCAGACTAACTCAGACTATCGTAATCCCCAACTGGACCTGTGCCCCTACCATGACGTCATAATGCAGGAATGTTTTAGTTGTATTCCAGTGTGGGAAAGAGACAGAGCTATACAGGATGTCTAGCGCTATCTCTTTTCCATACTGAAATATAATTCCTGCATTAAGGCGTCGTGGTACCACTGGTCTCTACCTTCCGCATTCAGGCTGTTCCACCCACCATACTTGGACTAATTTACTTTAATATTTTGTAATTGGGAAGCCTGCAAACGATTCGATTACTGAAGTGACCAATAAAGAAGATATGGCCGTAATCATCGAGGAAGAAGACGTATTGATTGATCGTAAATGTTGATGTAGTCGCGAGGCAGATGTTTTCATTAATTCTGTTGCCAGTTTGATGTGATTTTCGCTTGATATTCGGCTCATGCTACATGGAAAGTATTAAAATGACGAAATTATTATGATGACATAACTTTACTGATACATTTAAAAAAAAACTTTAATAGATTGGATACAATCACTAACCTATGATGTGATGACACGGAGGCACTCATAGAACACATTAAGTAAATACTAAATAAGTACCCACACCTATATCTCACACATATATCTCTAAACACCAAATGCACAAAACGCACACACACACAGAACACACGTCTTTACGACATCCATCACATTCAGCACACTCACACACGCAACATACATAACACTACTATCCTTCAACACACATCAACACACTCAACACATTACAACACAACACATTACCTTACATAACACTGAACACAACATACCCTGTATGAAAGATTTTCGTAAAGGTACTTCTGTAATATATAATATATTTTCTGTACCTATTGTTTTTTGTAAATATCCAAAGTCAAAGTCAAAGTATTTACTAGTGTGATTTTTGGTGATACAGTAGGTCTTATCCAACCAGATCTTATCCAGTTTGCTAAATTTGTATTGCTTTGCTATGGAAGAGCAGGGCTTCCCAACACAGGCATTATTTGCTTAAAGGGAAGCTCCAAACACTAAACTTTTGTATAGACTTGTTAAGCAATAAATTATTTTGCATTTTTAACCGACTTCTAAAAAAGGAGGAGGTTCTCAATTCGGTTGTATGTTTTTTTTTTTTTTTTGTGTTTGTTACCTCATATCTCCGTCATTTATGAACCGATTTGAAAAATTCTTCTTTTATCTGAATGGATCTACTTCCCGATTGGTCCCATAGAAATTTCATCAAAATCGGTTCAGCAGTTTGGTTTTGAAATGAAAATACCTGGAAATTTTTGTGTTTGTTACCTCATATCTTCGTCATTTATGAACCGATTTGAAAAATTCTTCTTTTATCTGAATGGATCTACTTTCCGATTGGTCCCATAGAAATTTCATCGAAATCGGTTTAGTAGTTTGGTTTTGAAATCAAAATAGCTGGAAACAATATGTCATCCAAGTAAAAGAAATTGCGAAATTGATACTTGACAAGGATTTGTGTGTGATGCGATAACTAAAAAGGGTAAAATAAAAACTTTTTTGCAAAAAAAAAACCGACTTCTAAAGAAAACACTAAAAAAGTGGAAAATAACTTTACTTTCGGAAGTCGGTGGCAAAAAAGTCAATGAAACAAACAATAGTCACCGACTTCCGAAAGTAAAGTTATTTTCCACTTTTTTAGTGTTTTCTTTAGAAGTCGGTTTTTTTTTTGCAAAAAAGTTTTTGTACATTTACCGTCATCTGTGTCGGCAGCTTTGGGTGAATCAAAATCATTTGAAGACTTTAATGTAACCTCCAATTTCGATATCAATTAATTTATTTTTCCGTAGTATAACAAACTACAATCACCCTATAATTTATTTATTAAAACTTTATACACAAGTATAAATAACACTGTACAAAGGCGGACTTAATGCCTTGGGCATTTTCTACCAGTCTACCTTAGGGTGATGAAGAGAGAAAACATAGTAGGTGCAGCGTAAAAGAAAATGTCACGAAAACATTTATAAATAAAATATAACAATAAATACATAAATACATACATACCAACAAAATTCAACAAATTAAAGAGAGAGGAAAACTAACAACAATTTAATTTTGAGACGAGTCTGCCAGCTTCTAAAGTAAGTGTTCGCGAGCTTTTACTTTAAATGTGAACCGACTGGTGGCCATCCTGATATTCAGAGGGAGCATATAATGTGCCAACTGCTACGACAAATGCTTCATCTCTGTTGGAATGACTAGGTATTAATTTATTTCCTTATTGTTCCAGAAAACCATCAGTAGATGGCGTCTCAAACGCAGCGTCAGTCAACAGCCGGTAAGTTCGCAAAATTATTCAAATCTCGGCTAAATAATGCTGGTCGGTACATCGCACGACACCGCCCAAACCGTGTTATTCGATACCGAATCGATTCTGCCGATCGAGTTTTTAAAATAACCTCAAATCCAGTGTGGACGTCGATAATCCAATATCTAAAAATGGTAATTTCCGATCGAGTGTTCTCACGAACGAAACAAAGGGTTTAGATGTGAAAAAAGTCAGGTAAACATTGGTTGGCAGGATTGAATTGGTTGAACCGTGGTTGGTTCCGCAGATTTTCTATTTGAAGCTGTTTCGTTTTTGCAATTCTTGATTTGACTTCGCTTATAATTGGTACAGTACAATACTGTGCTCTTAGTTAAGCAAACCGACCCATTTTTTTCAAATCCAAACTTCAGTTAATTTAAAGACACCCTTCCATCATTAGTATGTACAATATTAACTTACCAATGTCCTAACTTTATAATACGAGTAATAACTAGCTTTTGCTCGCGGCATTGCACCCGTTATGTACGGAAATTAACCCACGGCGACGTTTAAATGTACATGCCCATGACATTCGAGGATAATGTAGCTTCCCGTTAGTGAAAGAATTTTCTGAATCGGATCAGCAGTTCCGAAGATTACCCCCTACATACAAACTCACTAACAAATTTTACCTCTTAAAACATTAGTATAGAAGCATAGATATTATCACCACTCACCTCATTTGCAAAACATCTTAGCTTTATACACCAAAACGTCATCATCTGCCTTTTTCCGTACTAAGTTTAAACAGCGGCAGCTGAATACCAAAACAGTCTTCCACATATTCCTTACAGAACCCTAAAAAATGGTAAAAAAGACACAAAATCCAATCACAATTACGCGGCCCAACGTGTAATTTTGACATGGCTCGCGCTCACCACTTACAGAATAAGACAACCGACACATTTGGTCATTGATACGACCAATCTCGATATTAACTGCTATTGAAGAATAATCTATTATAATGGGAGAAAAGGATCAAGTAAAATGTAATGGTTTGATGACAAAAACGGATAAAGGAGTGGGTGGTGTGATTGATTTTGTCTTCGAGATTTTTCGTTTTCTCATTTGAGTAATCTCTCTTTCCGCACCAGTCACACTTCTGTTACTGTATATGCAGATGTACATAAGTAACATGTTTGTGTACATGCGATTGAAGAATTTGCTTGGTAGAATTTATAATCGCATTGATTTTGTTTCTCATTAAAATGTAACGGCATCTTTCTTGACCGGTTGATAGAATCTTCGTGAATGTTTTTTTTTTTGATGACAACTTTTGTAAGAATTTTAAGGAAATTAATTTTTATCCGGATGGTAATGGATTTATGGTTGATGATATATAGTGTTTGTGTGTTTCCATACAACGTTTTGGCTTTTCACATGTACAGCGTGTACCAGAAAGGCGTGGTTATATTTCAGGGTGATATTCAGGCCATCAAACTAAACAACTTACACTATCGGAATCGTGAAAAAAAACCCAAATGTGACAGCAGATGTTTTTTCGCGATTTTGATAGTGTTCCCATAGAAGAAGTTGTTCAGTTTGATGGTCTGAATCACACCCTAAAATATGACCACATAATACACGCTGTATATCCGGTAGGTCGTATCCTAATCAAATTAGACCACATCCTAATACACGAACAACCCAAAAGACAATGAAAACAGCAAAAATCCTGAGTAAATCGAAGTTGTTTAGTATTCAAGCCCCGCACTAAGCCATGGCTCAAGACACTCAGTGAAATAATGAAAAAGCGGCACTGGAAGTAATCCCGGACAAATTAGATCGGTGTGATGTCGCTGCGTGTGTCCGGTCGGATTCCGAACAGAGGTGGACTTGAGTCTATGGGGAAGTTAGGTACTTTGAAGTGTTAAGGATACCAGGGTGTTAGGGGTTAGGATACTTAGGTTTCTATTTAGACTGTTTCATCAGCTTGTGTCGATTAATTTCTTTTTTAACCGACTTCAAAAAAAGGAGGAGGTTCTCAATTCGGTTGTATGTTTTTTTTTTTTTGTGTTTGTTACCTCATATCTCCGTCATTTATGAACCGATTTGAAAAATTCTTCTTTTATCTGAATGGATCTACTTCCCGATTGGTCCCATAGAAATTTCATCAAAATCGGTTCAGCAGTTTGGTTTTGAAATCAAAATAGCTGGAAAAAATGTCATCCAAGTAAAAGAAATTGCGAAATTGATACTTGACAAGGATTTGTGTGTGATACGATAACTAAAAAAGGGTAAAATAAAAACTTTTTTGCAAAAAAAAAACCGACTTCCAAAAAAACACTAAAAAAAGTGGAAAATTACTTTCGGAAGTCGGTGGCAAAAAAGTCAATGAAACAAACAATAGTCACCGACTTCCGAAAGTAAAGTTATTTTCCACTTTTTTTTGTGTTTTTTTGGAAGTCGGTTTTTTTTTTGCAAAAAAGTTTTTTCTCCAGCATTTGGAAAACTAGACTAACTGCTATTAGGTACACCTCAGCCTAACCCTTCGGGGATTAAAGGCGTGATGTTATGTATTTTGAGAAGGTTCGGTGTTGTAATAAAAATGAGTCTGCTTAGTTGATACATTTTTCTGATATTGGATTCAACTAGTCTTCTTCGATAGTGGTTTATGTTTTTAGAATCAGAATCTTTGTGACGATTCTGATAACAATAATAACTATGTGAAAGAAAGAAATAAAAAAATATTTATAAAAATAAACATTAAACATACAAAGCATAAAAAACTGAAGGGACCGAACAAAAAAAAACTATTTTTATTTTATGTGGAAGTGATTCCTTGTCACCTTTGTTTTCTGTTTTAAATATTTTTTTTGTGTCTTGCCTTCATTGAAGTCAGTTCGGTGCTATAGTTTAAATTTTTATGAGAAATTAATAAGGAGATTAAAAATTTAAACAGCGCAAAAACCTCTCTTCAGTTTTTCAATTCTTTTAATTCCTTTGCAATGAGGGCTATCGCGCATGAATTCGCCGCTAGAGGCGTTCATGTAGAGTAAGGTCTACAGAAATGTCAGATGTCATAGAGTGCTCGCACGTTGCGCGCTTATATATCACGTATTTTTACTAAAATTCATCATTGTTGTCCAGATTGGAGCCATTCCTGATTAATAATAACTTGAAGATTTTAATTATCAAGTTAGGATCTAATTTGTTGGTACTTGGAGGAAGAATGATTTTTAAATGTTTTATGCTTGCTCGTTTTAGGGACATTTTTGTGAATATGTATCGGAAGTTAACACTATGTTGTTATACGTAATAAAATAAACTTTTAATTAAGCTATTGTTACTTCGAAGTATAAAATATAATTAATGACAGGACCTTACTCGCCAGTAGCGCCATCTGGTGAGCTCGAAAACGATAGCCCCCATTTAAGCCCAATCTTTTAGCTTGAGTCTTAACTTGTCACGCTATTCATGTTTACATTTTACATGAATATTATTCTGTTGCCATATAACAATTTGCATATTAGCTGCTATATTTGCTTTCTGGTCCCTTTCATACATACCTACTGAAGATGATAATTATAATAAATTATAAAACATCGACTTATTATTAACGATGTGCGCAGAGAACAGTTTGATAGCCATAATTCCATCTTTACTTTCCCCATATTGGCTTAGCCCTTATTATCTGTTGTGAAGATTTATTTTTGCTTAATAATTAATAATTAATGCATTATGGGCATGTGTGTGAACTATATTTGGATCAGTGGATCGTTAACAGTTCTTGCTATTCCTATTTTTCTCTCGTTGATTTCGATATTCCTGGATTATTTGTAGCAAAAAGAGCCGAACTATAATTTTTGGTCTCCTCAGTGTTTACTTTACCTTGGTACTTTTGTCATCTCCTGTGTCTTCTCGAAGACTGTGTGTAATTTTTTTCCTCCTAAACTACTTGAACGATTTTATGTTTTTATTTTTCTGCATTGAGCTGTAGTTGGACTCGGCAGATGGCGTTTAGTCGTCAACATTGATTGGGTCAGATCACCGTCTGGTGTCGCATGTCGGGTCAGCTACTCGTAGTAAACTTATTTAGTTCCAATTGGAAGAGTTGAATTTTAAATTCGCTTTTAAAATTAAAGTGCTCCTTTCTGTATGTACTTATGTAAACAATTTAGCCGCCAATAGTTTGTTGGTAGCTAGGTATAGGTATTGTTTATTGAATGAAGCTGTCTTTGATTATGATTACATTGTGAGGTAGTGATTGAAAAGCCATCCCTACTTTACGTTGTCTGTTTTTTCTTTACAAGAAGTCCAGAGCTTTTGTGTCTATTAAAAGTATGAGTAAATTTCTAACCTCACAATTCCTCACCCTCATACAATCCATCATTGATTCTATCGTCAATTAAAAGCAACAATTTATAAATTATTTCGCCGACAATCTATAAATCGAGCAAGACAATAGTATCGAGTAATTACGGCTTACCTAGTAAGGAACAATAATCATTATGGAGATCGAATCGTATCGGTTCATCTCGAAAATCGATGCCTTATTCGATTTTGCTGGTTTATTGTTATTGTTTTAATCAATTTGTATTTGCATACCGTTGTTATGAGGGTTTGTTAGCCTTGGGTTAAGTTATGGGTACGGTTTATTAAATTTAGTTTGGTTTTGTTGTCTATTGGGAGGTTGTTGTTCAATTAGCGTTCCTTTTTCTGTTCGGATTCGATGCTCGATCGTCTTCGTATCTAATGTCCCAATAATATTGGTCCATGTTGGTTATATTTGGATAACGTTTTTGACTTATTTGTAGATATTGTAAAGAAGATGGTCTCGTGAATCTATGCGTTACTATAACACGATATAGCTTGTCAGATACCTTTAAATGAGGATGACGCATATGACAAACATATACAATTTAACTTGTACTATTTGAAGGACTATCACTGCGCAGTGATGTGACCGTCGGACTGCCAAGTCATAGGTATTAAGTTCGAATCCAAGTCACGCACCTCTGATTTTTCTGATTCATGCGCGTATTGCATAATTATCACTTGCTTCAGAAAGGAAAACATCATACAATGCATGGCATTTCTCGACAGCATGTTAAGCCAAGACAGAGGCCCATGGGCGGCATAAAAACTCTGACACCAGGTTAGTCACCAACCACACGATCTATTTATGTAATATCAGATGTAATTCTTTCAATATCTTCCAACTATTGCTTAAAACTTACAAAAACAATTTCATATCATGACTCGCCTAGAAAACTAATTTGGCCCGCCGCTGGTTCCTGGCCAGGTGATTTTTCATGGGAAATTGCCATAAAGGAGGGAAAACTTCATGCAACTAGTAAGCTGGTCACGTGCTTCCAAGAGTAAGGGAGACAGCAGATATGGGTGTAGTAAGGGGGGTGAAGGAGACAGGTGTATGCGATATTTCTCGCGCCGGGCTAAGATGGATAACCTTTCTATTTATTACTAAGTCTCGTAGCTTCGTCTGATTTCGATAGGAGTTCGCTTTTACTGCTTCATTTTTGTTTTTGTTTTCTATGTTATATGAATGGTTAAATGGGGGATATTTTGGGAATAATAAATATACAAGGTGTAAACGGACCCTTCACGAAGCCGTCAAGCAGGTATTCTGTACATGAAACTAAGTAACTCTACGTAAACATTATTGCTGGGAAACGACTTTTTTGGGGTGAAAAGTCACGTTTTACGGTAGGCCTCAATGTAACGCACTCAAAACGTGCTGTCAAACGTGTGCTAATGGATACATTGAATAGTACGGGGGTCATGAAAGTATTTAAAGTAATGTTACAACATTAAAAACTTGTGAAAAAGTTGGAACTTTGACCCCCAATATCTCCGTAACTAGACGGTTATCAGGCATGGTCTTGTGCAAAAAAAAATTCTGGGGAGAATAAGTGCGTTCCAGCTTGGTTAAGGGTACTTTTACACCCTTTATGAATGCTCTAGCCTCAAGTTTTCTAGAACTACAAGTCGAATTACTTATTACTTTAAACCCTTGTCAAACTGCATCGCTATAAGGGTACGATGAGATTTATCACTGGCTTAAAAACCTGCCATATCTTGCGAATAAATATCTTTGTCTTTAGATGACTCATCTGTTCCTATTCTGAGTTGAAATCTTTCACTTCAGTTTTAGGTCAGTGATTCAGTTCAAATCTTGATAGGGTTCAGAGACTTACTTTCAAATTAACAGTTGGAACATATTGTATAGGGTTTCAAAATTCTTATCAATGCTGAATACGTTCACTATCTAGTGACTTTATAGAAAGAAATTGTTGTCTTTGAAAAATCGAACCCAGCAAAGAATTTTTTCATCAATACAAAATGCTGTGAATTTCTCTTCAAAAAGTATTCAAGAGTTCATCCTAAAGAATAAAGCGCTTACTGTCCAGCCCGAAATCCCATTTTAAAATCAAAATGTCTGTGAAAAGGTTTTGAGAAATACCATCGTTCCCCGTTCTAAGGTCATTTGCATATGAAGAGAGTCTTCTTTTGTCGCGTTCAATGTATTTTTCACTTTCATTTCTTTGAATTTCTTTAAAACGCTTTGGGTATAAATATTATTTGAATCTTTTCTTTGTGGTGTGACTGATCGACTGTGAATTTTGGGGTTTGTGTTAGTTTCTTCTGTCTTTTCTCCTTAATGTCTGCTACACAAGTTCATATTCTTAACAACCCGTCATTGGTTACATTTAAGAGGCTACTGATTTATAATTCTCCTGCCCTTATCAAAATTTATTTAGGGTCGGCGCAAAATGTCTTCTTCTTCCATACTTCTCTATTACTTGTCATCTCATCAGGCATCTCCTTTCTTGCCATATCATCCTTCACACAGTCCGTCCATCGTTTCTTTGGTCTTTCTCTAGTCTTATACCCATCCACATTCATACTAAAACCTTAAGATGCTTCTGATAATGTTGCTTTTCCAACACAACACACGGAAGCTTTGTCAAATTGTGTTGCTCTGTAATATCACTTGCACGAGCACTTGCCAGTGCAAACTGATCCATGTCTCCAATTTTGTGTGCAGCTCCCAAGCTTACATCCTTTTTTATTGAGGTTTAATTTTCATCACTCTTGATTTTCTTTACTGGTAGTACTCTCTTGCCACTATTTTTTATCATCATTTTTTATTTCCTCTAATCTACTATAACTTGACAATGAAAACGTGTTATCAACATGATGAATACAAGAATTATCATATACATTCAGTAGCAATTAGTGAGTGTTTAGATTTATTGCCTAGATTACAGCGCCGTTTGACCCTCCACAAGAGTTTACTTTTAATTTTAAGACGCCCTCGGCTTTGGATTAGTGTGGATGTTCTTCTGTTTTCATTTGATTTGGAAGGTGGTTGTAGTGTGTCAACGGCGATAATGGCGTCACCGTAGTTTTTATGTTTATGTGATTTATTTTGGATTACTATCGACATCCTTTGTTTGATTGATTTTATCAAACAATTCTATAACAGTTCACTGTTGCAGAAAGGTTTGGGCGTAGCTGCTTTGTAACACCCTCACCTCCGCCTAATGTATCTAGTCTTTTCCAGACACCTTTTTGAGGTCGTTTATTTGTTTATTTTGTTATTTTTTACATTTTAGGAAAGCTTACAGACTAATAACATTATAATAATAGTAATATATAACTAAATTGCTAATTACAAGCTTCAGCAAATTATTACTGCCTTACAGCAGAAGATACTTCCTCAAAGTAAAGTTGGTTCATTTCATTGTTATTAATTTTGAGCTAATATGGAAAATAAGCGGTTCAGGTGCTTCTTGTAAGAAAATGCCTTTGCTAAGAGTGTCCTTAGTTTGAGGTATCTTCTTCATTGAAAACTAAAGGCTACCCTAGTACCTTTATGAAGTTTGTTAAACAGTTTTTTTTGTTCTTTTACTTATTGTATCCATCTGAGTCTTTCCTTATCTCAGTTGAATCGTAGATAGTGCTCATTGACGATCAACATTTCAAATCTAACTTTCTTTGCTCACAGGACATTTATAATGTTCCTGTTGCATAATAAACAGTCACATCCACAGTCATCTTTCCACCGGTGACATAATTAAAACAGATGCGTCTGGGTGCATTAATTTATACTTTTTTTTTCCCCCACTTTTAATTTGTCCACGCCAAGTGTTTTGCATAAATTCTTTGGAAGAAAAAAAAATGTTTTAAGGATCCAATTAGTTGAGGGCCTTAATTTATTTGGTCTTAATAAGAGAAGTTTGACTGACTTGGTCAATGGAGGCGGGAGAGGAATCTTGCTCTTAAATTTAAGGTTACAGGTATTCTTGCGATTTGAATGGCATGGAAATTAATGAGGTTTTATTGTTTTTACAAGTTAATTAGTAGGTTTTTTGTGTGGGTTGGGAAGTATGTCAGTAATTGGTGTAGTTGGTTTTTGGAGGAGCTCGTGGCTAAATAATAACAGCCGCTCGAGTCGACCTTAAGGTTAAGCCGCGCTTGCCGAGGTTGATCCGTTGATGGGTGACAACCAATTACAAACCGAGTTTCCTCCGTGCCTCGGAAAGCACGTTAAGCCGTTGGTCTCGGCTGTCATTTGTAGATATTTGACAGTCGTTACAGGTAGTCCGTGGCCTGAGAGTCGGACAACCAGTCTTACCATGGGGTATCGTATTACCCAGTACTAACTGGGTTGTGGAGGTTAGATAGGCAGTCGCTCCATGTAAAGTACTGATATTCAGCTGCATCCGATTAGACTGAAAACAACTAGGAATATGAAGATGGTTCAGTTGTTTTGGTATATTTAATCTAGCTAAGGTTTCTTGCTCCGTAATTTCTGATAACTCTCATGATTACATTAGGAATTACTGAGTTCACTGACGGTTTGCCACTTTTCACCCTTATGACCTAAGTAATAAGGTTGAAAAATGGTCGACCGTCAGTAAAGTCGGTAGTAGGTACATTATTTTTATAGCACTTACTAGCTTACCCACGCAACTTCGTCTGCGTAACATTTTTGATTTGATTTATGCTCTGCTCATATTGGTCGCAGCGTGATGTTACATAGCCTATAGCCTTCCTCCATAAATGGACTATCCAACACTTAAAGCATTTTTCAATTCAAACCAGTAGTTCCTGAGATTAGCGCGTTCAACCAAACAAACTCTTCAGCTTTATATATTAGTAAGTATAGATAGATATGTGGAAAGTCAATTGCCAAAATTAACGGAAGTCCTATTGTTATCTTTTCACTTTCTTTCATCGGTCGGGGGAGCGTGGTTCATAACACAATAAGAAAGTATTCCGGCCAACAACTCTATTTCAACCAGGGGTCGAAAATTGAGGGGATATTTTTTAATAAATCGTCCAAAACTATAAAATATAATGTGTCTAACACCACGACTACTACTTACACCACATTCCCTAATATCATAATCTAACATAGGAATGCTTTTACATTTCAACCGAAGGACTTTTGCGCCCTAAAAATTGTTTCGCTTAACAACTTCACCATCATTCAAATACAATCTCTATTCTTTGTTCGACAAGATTGTTATTCACTTGTCTATAGCCGGAATCTGGTGAACGTATAGTGAATTAGTGATGCGACTCTTCTGCCATTGGAAATTTTGACGTTTTCTCTCAATGTTAAGGTTGAAGTTTCCGTGTGTTGTACAGGTTTTTTCTAAATGGACCAAGGGTAACCCTGGGCTATTAGTTGGAGGATTAGCAGAGTGATCCAGGATCAGATGACCAACGTCATATTAAACCGGGATTTCGGACTCTCGGACAATTCATATTTTCTATTTGTTTTGTGGCGTTTTTCAAATGGATTGTTTTGGCTTGTTGTTTAGATTTTTGCATTCTGTTTGCCGATGTTAGAGCCTTTTCTGATTGGATATGGGTATTACTTTGTTGAATGAATTAATTTTTATTTTTACGTTCGTTCTATATTCTTCTTGGTTGGAATCTTGGAGTATCTGATGCTACACTCAAATCTAAAACTCTTTTTGTACTTTTTAGCTTGCCTCACAAAAATTTTATGTTAGATATGCTATAACCGTTTTATTACTGCACTCTTGGATTCACAAGTGTCGGACCTTAACCAAACATTTAATTTAAAAAAAAAACAACAAAGCGCTTATATTTAGGCATTCATTTAAGTTTTGTAGTAGTTACGAGCGAGCCTATTGCCATCAACCGGACACAGATCAGAGAAACAAAAATAAATTTTCCACTTTTTAGTGTTTTTTTGGAAGTCGGTTTTTTTTTGCAAAAAAGTGTTTATTTTACCCTTTTTAGTTATAGTATCACACACAAATCCTTGTCAGGTATCAATTTCGCAATATCTTTTATTTGGATGACATTTTGTCCAGCTATTTTGATTTCAAAACCTAACTGCTGAACCGATTTTGATGAAATTTCTATGGGACCAATCGGGAAGTAGATCCATTCAGATAAAAGAAGAATTTTTCAAATCGGTTCATAAATGACGGAGATATGAGGTAACAAACACAAAAAAAAAACATACAACCGAATTGAGAACCTCCTCCTTTTTTTGAAGTCGGTTAAAAAACAGAGAAATTCCTGATGGAAAAACCCAATAACAATTAGCCCTACCCGGGAATCGAACCCGGACCTCTTGATCAGCAGTCGTGCTCGCGACCACTAGACTAACAGACCAGTCGGAATGCCTATTTTTCCCAAAAGTCAGTCTACCAAATTGTTGCTAGCTACAAACACAATCCACCAAAATTAATCATCCCAAAAAACCCTTGTCTTTCAAACAATACCTTCCCAAAAAAAACACAACTAAGGGTCCCGACAACACTAAAGACAACTCGCGCCGCCTCCAATCATGCGACTTGCGACTTGTCGTCACGACCGCGCCTAATTTACTTATAAATATTCATGTCCTTACAGACGGGATATTGTGATACTTTGATTAAGTGTCTTCTACCCTCTTCTGATAAATTGAAGTCGTTCGTCTGTTCGATTTTGTTTTTTTTTTTATGAGTTTTAACCCTTGACGTGTTAAAAGATGCTACTGTAGGCTTTTTTGTGTCGTCAAATGTTTTTTTGGTAAAGGAGTATTGATAAAAAGTAGTCTAGTGTAAGTTTGGCTTTGTTGTGGGGGCTTATGAATGTTTTCATTATTCAGTTTGGGGGCAGAAATCTGTTGATTTTTAAAGATACGTGGATGACACAAAAATTGATATATTGATCTATTGAATGCGGCCAATAGTTACAATATTCCTAGACTTTTAATAAAAGTCTATGTGAAGATTTGGTGCAATTAGCTAGCATTACATAGCCCGGTTTCACCCGCCTCTAAACCCCTAAAGATCATAACGTGATGTTAGATAAGTTTTTTCAAGGATTGAGCTATCAAATGCACAACTATTTAAAAAAAGTACTAGTAGTTTAAGAGATTAGCGCGATCAAACAAACAAACAAATTTTACAAATACATAAAACTCGAAATTAGTAGATATAGATGATTTTATCTTGACATAGAGATTTATATTTTACCAGAGCCAGCTATTAAAAAAAACGCATGCAATTAGGTCCAGTTTGATAAATAGCTTTATTCAAATCATACATATTCACACGATTAAACAAAACATCAAATTCATCAGTGAGACTCGTTAACTAAACGACATTCATCATACAAATAAACATCCCTTCCACAAGGGGGTGCGATAAACGAAATGTTTGATTTTAATTAACTCCATCGTTGATACGGCTTATTAATAGGTCTGTGTTAGCTGTCGTGTCGCGCGTCAACGGTAATCGCAGTCGCTTTGTCTTACCGTGTGACTCCCCCCTTATTCGCACCTTCAGTGTTGCTTGTTATGAAATTAATTTGAATAATTGGGTTAAGTTTTTGATCTTTTAGATTTTTATGCTAGGTTGTTTTTTTTTTTAGTTTAAATGACTTTCATTTACTTTTTAGTAGTCTTCAATAAAGAAAGAGTTTAATAAGTGATTGACGCTCAACTATTATAGGTATTCGCAATTTTTTTTTGATAAAATTAAAGGACTTCCTGAAGTTTTGTATGTAGCATCTTAAATATTATCATGATAAGTATTTGAAGGTAAATTGCAAAACACACATCAAAATGAACAAGCTTATAAACAAAAATACTTGCCAAATATTATACTCAAAATATAGCCAGAATTTGTTATTCAAATACACAAATTGGAAAATGCTAATACAAACTAGAAATTGGAGTCAAGACATCAAACTTGGATAATCAAAGCGAGTCCCGGCTGCGCTCATAGACGAGGAACAGGAAATCTTTAACAGTACCGGTGCATAGAGTTGGGAGTGAGGAGTTTACAGATGTGACATCTCTCTTATTATATTCTTTGATATGTTTTGTGAGGGGAATTTGTGTGGTACTCGGTTGTCGTGGTATGGACATGTGTTGCGGAGGAATGAGGAAGATGTAGTGATGAAAATATTGAGTATGAATGGCTATAAGAGTAGAGGAAGACCAAAGAAACGATGGATGGACTGTGTGAAGGATGATATGGCTAGAAAGTAGGTGACTGCTGAGATGACGAGTAGTAGAGAAGTATGGAAGAAGAAGTTATGTGTGCACCGACCCCAAATAAATTGGGTTAAGGGCAGGAGTATGATGATGATGATGATGTTTTGTGAGGGGCTGAAATGGAAAATTTGCTGATTGCTGGGGTGATTAGAATCATGTGCGAAATTCATACAGTAGATAGCAGTTTGTACGTCGATGTTTCTTACACGTGTAAGGAACATCATTCTTTTCTGTTTGACTTGTAAGTACCCGAAAAATCATCACCAATAATTATCACGTATCAACTCAATCTCCCTTCTCTCCAATTTATCTAGTCTATGGCAGATCTTACTCGTCGGATTTAGTTAACGTATGTAGTGCGTGGGGTCGGCCGTCCATAAATAATAATTCTAGCCCCGACTCGAGATAAATCGACGTATGCTAATATTGCCAAATTATTTATTGAGGGGTTAACCTTATCGAGTTCAGGGTGGATGTGGGAGATGATGGAAGGATTTTTTTCCGTATGGACCGGCTGTTATTTTTGATGTTTGTTTGATAGAGTTGTCGGTGTCTGTTGTTGTGTGTTCGCCGGTCTGTGGAATTCACTGCCAGTTTCTATGTTATTATAATCTGGATCTATTCAAGATTCGAGTGAATGGGTTTCTTCTACAAGCGTGCTCCACCCTAGGCCGCGTCATCGCTTCACATCAGGCGAGTTGCGGCCAAACGCAAGCCTATTTAGTATACCAAAAAAGTAACGTTGTTTTAAAGAATAATTAATATGGGGTGGAAGGGACACCGACGCGAAAACAGAAGCCACATACTCAGTACATCATTCTGAACTCCCCCAAATAGAAATTTTTCGTCGGTTATTAAAAAAAACAGCTGTTTCCTACAAAAGTGCAATACCTACCTACACGGTCAAAATGTATGGAAGAGCTGCTTTTTTTTAATAACCGACTAAAATTTTCCATGTGGGGGGGATTCAGAATGATATACTGAGTGTGTGATGTCCCTTGCACCCCGTATAATGAAGCACAAATAACTTTATGATTTTCGTATTTTTAAGCACGTGTACTCAGCCTTGCCTTTGTCTTCCCCTTTTTCTCACCGAGCTAATATCAAAGTGCTTAACTAAAAAGCAACATAAATATAGCAATATATCAGTGAACAGCTCTGTTTGCAGCATAGTTTATTAGCTCCTCTGTATTTCAAATCACTACATAGTATAAAACAAAGTCGCTTCTCGCAAGAGGAAGGTTTATATGTATAATACATGCATACTCGTATTATAGCAGTGAAAACATTAATATCTACATTGCACCCGTGCGAAGCCGGGGCGGGTCGCTAGTAGTCAATAAAATAAGATGTGTTGTGAGAATTGTAGGAGACAACCTTTCGCTTTTTATGCAAAAAATCCTTTTGTTATTGTCTATTTGTCACATAAATTAAATATTTAAACGTTAACGAAATCATACAAGTAAAAAGAGCATTTCGTTCTTCTTTTTTTCGAACCCCCCCCAGCCCTCGAGCGATACCAGCATGCTCCAATATGTCACCCGTCGCGACTGACAAACTGACTCGCAGCCAATACCGACTGTTTTATTGCACTTATTTGTCAACAACGTGTGCCGGTGTCACCTGTAAGGTTTTGTTTTACGATAGTGTAAAGAATAAGAAAAAACCTAGGAAGATTAATTATAATTAATATACCTAGGTAGAAACAGGATGGGCAAACCGAAACTTTATTTTGGGATAATTTAGGGATATTATAATAAATACTGTCTCGTTGGTTTAGTCGCTAGTTGGTCGTAAGCGCGACTGCTGAGCATGAAGTCCTGGGTTCGATACCCAAGTATTTCCATCAGGAATTTAGCAGAAGCCGTCACGAAGTCTGGATTTGGGCCCGTGATTCCCGAACGGTTAGGCAGAGATGTACATAGAAGTACATCCACATTTCGCCAGTTATGTTAATTAAAGTCCCATGAAATAGAGGGTGAGCCTATTACCTTCAACCGGGCCCAGATCCAGACTTAGTGGCTGCTAATGAGAAATTCCTGATGGAAAAACCCAATAACACTTGGCATGACCCGGGAACCGAACCCGGACTTCATGCTCAGCAGTCGCGCTTACGACCACTAGACCAACGAGGCCACCAGCACCAGCACCAGCACCAGCACCAGCACCAGCACCTACTCACCTAGATATCGCTACTAGCGATAAGATCGCAATAATAATATAACAGAATTAGCAATATTGTAAAACGGTTCTGTTTCAATTTTTAACCGACTTCAAAAAAAGGAGGAGGTTCTCAATTCGGTTGTGTGTTTTTTTTTTTTTCTCCGTCATTTATGAACCGATTTAAAAAAATTCTTCTTTTATCTGAATGGATCTACTTCCCGATTGGTCCCATAGAAATTTCATCATAATCGGTTCAGCAGTTTGGTTTTGAAATCAAAATAGCTGGAAAAAATGTCATCCAAGTAAAAGAAATTGCGAAATTGATACTTGACAAGGATTTTTGTGTGATACGATAACTAAAAAGGGTAAAATAAAAACTTTTTTGCAAAAAAAAAACCGACTTCCAAAAAACACAAAAAAAAGTGGAAAATAACTTTACTTTCAGAAGTCGGTGGCAAAAAAGTCAATGAAACAAACAATAGTCACCAAGTTTTTATGTTGTACAATAAAGTACATTCTATTCTACTCACACCAACAAAAAATATGCAAAAACAAATAAATAAAGCTTTCATTCCAATCTGAATACGTAACGACTTGTTATCAGTTCCTACTTCTTGCTCCTGATCATTTCCTCTATGTTTCATCTCGTTCACCCCTCTCTAATCTAATGTACCCGGTTGCAAATGATTCGATTGTTTATTTTATTTCTACAGTCTGCTGTATGTCGGTGAATATAATAAATGAGCGTTAATGTTTATGGAAAACTTGGTAGGTATCATTTTGACTGAGTTACACCCTGAAGGGCTGTTTCGATTGGATCTTGACACTTACCTAATTATAGTGATGTACTGTCACGAGCAATGAAATGTGAAAACGCAGCATCTTTTAAAAGTTTGTCAAATTGTATTGATTAACGTTTCACGTTTTCTCGAGCATAGTATTTTGTAAGCCATACTATGTATTGCGAAATAGGTCTTATCTCTAAGTAGAAACCGTTATTTCACGAGCAAATCGCTTTTGAATGTTGATAAGTGTATACATTTCATTGGCCTTCACTGTACAGGAACAAAACTGTTTCAGCACTTTCTAATTGACTTTAAAAATAAATCAGTACTCTGGAATGTCCCTTAAAGCGTCCGGTTGCACCATAACTCATGTAATGCTAACTAAAGTTTAACGGAGCGTCAACTGCTGCCCCATTACAGTTATGACGTGCAGTTTTAATCAGTGCCAAGTTAACTGCCGAATTTGCATAGCGATAACTTATTCCGTTACATTTAACTAGTTGCCTTGAATTGTTGCCTGTTAAAGTTATATGGGGCTTGGCAGCATTTAAATATTTTTGTTAGGTTCTTGGGTTTATTTCAGTATTCTTAGGTAAATTTTAGTTTCGCGTCGAATTCATATTTTAAGTCAAACTCTAAGCATTTATGTTAATTAAACCATATGGCACTTTTGAATTTTTAATATGTCTGTCAGTTAAGGCAGACTGCTTGCAGCGATGTACCCGTTCCAAAACGTAGATCTCTATGGAGAAGAACGGAGACAAACTGCTCTGATTAAGTAACAAAATGAACCTAGTGGTAAAAAAAAATACGTTTTATGCTATACCAGTGACTATAAAGCTGATTCTTTGTAACTAGATTCTAAATAGAGTTATAAAATGTATGTAAAACAATTTAAAAAAATTAAAATCATCATCTGCCTAGCCTTTTCCCAACTATGTTGGGGTCGGCTTCCAGTCTAACCGGATGCAGCTGAATACTGAATACTTTATATGGAGCGACTGCCTATCTGACCTCCACAACCCAGTACTGGGTAATACGATACCCCTTGGTAAGACTGGTTATCAGACTTTCGAGCCACTGACCACCTGTAACGACTGTCAAAGATCTACAAATGACAGCTGGGACCAACGGCTTAACGTGCTTTCCGAGACACGGAGGAAACTTTTACAGTTATTATCGGCAGTGGATGGAGCGAAATAAAACGGCTTGGAGAAGGAATAAACGTTGTTTAATTTTATTATTAGGCACAGTACAAAAAAATGGACACACCGCCTTGACCGGCGTTGGAAGAAGGGAGGAGTTGCCATACTCGAAATTTAATTATTAAAATATAAATGTTGCCACTTTATTACAATATTTAACACACCCCCTCAACATTATATTTTAATTCCCAGACAACCCTTTAATTTAACAATTCAAAACATTTATTCTTAACACCCCCTTAAGAAAAATTCTGAGATGCTTCCCCTTAAACTTCTAAACAAATATGCAGAGCCCTTAAATCTAGAAATACCTAACAACCTTTACATACACAAGATACCTTAAACAATGTTATAAACTCAACACTATGTACGTGCCTACTTGCTTTAACAAACTTATGACAATATCATATCTCTAAGTTTAACAAAAAGTATTTTCCCCAAAGGTTTGGTAAACAAATCAGCTATATTGTTATTACTACAAACAAACTTTATTTTAACTGAACCTGTTGATACATTTTCCACAATATACTGATATTTTATATCTATATGTTTTAACCTTTTGTTACTGTCATTGTTTTTTGCTATATTAATCACACTTTGGTTGTCTTCAAGTATTTCAAAATCAACATTATTATATCCAAAATCTTTGAGTAACATTTTTAAAAAAGAACCTTCCATAATACTCATGCTAAGAGCTACATATTCAGCTTCACAAGACGATAATGATACACAAGACTGTTTCTTGCTGTACCAAGAAACTGGACAGTTAAAAATATAAAAAATTTGACCAGATGTTGACTTCCGGTCTGCAACATCACCGGCCCAGTCTGCATCACTATAGCCTTGCAGTTTACATACATTTCTACTTTCCTCATATTTATATATTAGAGACAAATCTATAGTACCCTTTATGTATCTTAATATCCTCTTTAAACATTTAAATAAAGCTACACTAGCACAGTGCACATATCTACTAAGAAATCCTACTGCTACACATAAATCTGGTCTAGTGCAAGTAGCATACAAAAGACTGCCAACTAAACTTCTACAGGCTTTTTCTATTTCAAAACTTTCACTTTTATCTTTCTGTAACAATTCAAAATTTAAATTCTGTTCTATTGGAGTAGATACAGTTTTACAATTTGACATCTGATATAAATCTAACAACTTTAACAAATATCTTTTCTGATTTATTATAGTTACACAATTAACAAGATCCTGTTTAATATTTATTCCTAGATAATTACTGGCTAGACCCAAATCTTTCATTTTAAAGTTTTTACATATGGAACTTTTAAAGTCACTTACTTGGTTTTTATTACTACCAAAATACAACAGATCATCTACAAATAATAACACATAAATGTAGTCATTTCCTATTTGTTTGAAATATAAGCATGGGTCATTCTTTGATCTTAGAAAATTTTCATTCAACATAAAATTATTAAACTTTTCATTCCAGTATTTAGGAGATTTTTTAAGACCATAGATTGACTTCTTTAGTTTACATACCTTATTACTAGGTAATCTCATATAAACTGTCTCATTGATGTCTCCATAAAGAAATGCTCCCGTGACATCCATTTGATACACTGGCTGCCTTTTCTGGGTAGCTACAGCCATCATAGCTTTGAAGGTTGTTAACTTGGCGACAGGTGAGTATGTTTGATTGTCGCAGTTCTTCTGTTCAAATCCTCTGGCTACTAAGCGAGCTTTATACAGAGATTTTCCTTCTGCCTCCTTGATTTTAAATACCCACTTGCTACTCACTATGTTTTCTCCATCAGGAACTTCTGTCACCTCCTCCCAGGTATTATTTTCCTCCAGTGTCTTCAACTCTTTATTTATGGCTTCCTCCCATTTAGTTTTATCTGGTCTTTTCATAGCTTCTTGGTAGGAAACAGGTTCATCACAGCAGTAGCTCAGGAACATGTTTTCGTCTTCTTGTACATAGTCTTTCAACCAGCTTGGCTTTTTCCTTACTCTTCTGGATCTTTCTGTTGCCTCTTCTGTCTGTCCTGAAGTTTCCTGTGAGTTTTCCTGTTCTTCTTCTATTTCTTCCTCTACCTCTTCTTCTAGTATTGATTCCTCATGAAAAGAATGAATGGAATCCTGTTCATTTTCACTTTCTATTGTTTCAGGGTTTTCAATATCCTCATACTGGCTTTCTTCTTCCTCTGAAACTTGTTCTGTCTCTTCTTGAGTGTCAGAAACTATGTGATACTCCTTTTCTTGTCTTCTGTCTCTATCTTTGTTTTCTATAGACTGTTTTATAAATACTATGTCTCTTTTGATGTCTACTTTGTCTTCCTCTGGAAAATATATTCTGTATCCTTTTGTATTTTCTCCATATCCTATGAAATAGCCTAATTCAGCCTTGCTATCAAACTTTAACCGTTTTTGATCAGGAATATGTACAGATACTTGACTACCGAAGACTTGAAGGCCGTTGACATCAAAATCTTTGTTCCACCAAAGTTGATATGGTGTTTTGTCTTTCACACGACTAGGACCTGTTCTGTTAATTATGTAGACAGCGGTGTTGAGAGCTTCAGCCCACATATCTTTGTTTAGGCCGCTCTCCAGAAGCATAGTTCGTGCCGACTCAACCACCGTCCTCATCTCACGCTCTACACAACCATTCTGTTGTGAAGTATATGTTACACTTCTTTGGGACTGTATCCCATGTGATTTCAGCAAGTTTTCCATTTCTTTACCGATAAATTCCTTTGCATTATCACTTCTTATGTATTTCACTATGTGACCAGGATTAACTTTTATTTCTTTCAGATACTGTTTTAAATATTCTACAGACTGACCTTTATTCTTCAGAAAATACACCTTTCTAAATTTGGAATAATCATCCTTGATGAGCAGAAAGAACCTTGCCCCTCCTAGTGAAGTTTGTTCTACTGGACCTCCAATGTCAATATGGATAACCTCTCCTGGTTTCGTTGCCCTATGGGTACTGGATGGGAAGGGAAACTTATGTTGTTTTCCTTTCAAACATGGCAAACAGGTTTCTTCTTCACTATTTTCGAACTTAATGTCTTGCTTCATCAAGATGCTTTTCACTTGGTTTATGTCTTGGTGACCTAGTTTGGCATGCCATTCCCTCAGATTTGACATTACTTTTCCAACCATGGCATTATTCTCATACTGTCTGAATAACATTGTGTACATTTTACCATTTCTCTGGGCTACCGCACACACACTGTTGTTTTTGATAAACTGGCACTCGTTAGCAGTCGACTCCAGTTTGTAACCTTTATCCAGAGCAGCACTCATGGAAAATAAGTTTGCCTTGAGGCTTGGCACATGTAACACACTGCCTATTGATGTTTTAATCCAATTTACACCATCATATGCCTCTAGGTTAATGTCACCATAACCTAATGCTTTTATTATTGTCCCATCCCCAATAACAATGTCTTTAGGCACTAATAACTTTTTATAGTTTATGAAACTGTCCACTGTAAAGCACATATGCTCAGAAGCACCACTATTTAAGAACCACTCATTATATTTACTTTTTGATATAAGTCCACACACCACTGACATGACAAATGCGTTTTGTTTTTTATCTTCACTTTGTTGTTTATTGTCTTTGTTATACCAACACTTTTCTTTTGTATGTCCTCGCTTTTTACATTGCTTACAAAATAGGATGTTTTCAGTTTTATCACTTTTGTGCTTCTTTACCTTACAGTCCTTTTTATAATGCCCCACTTTACCGCAGTTAAAGCATTTTCTTGAGTTTGTGTTCGTTTTGAACGCTGTGGAACTACTGTTTTCACTGTTTTGGTACAGTTTGTTTCTTTGTTCTTCTATGATGAGCCTGGCTGTCAACTCCGAAAGATTTCGCTTTTCTAATGGCACAGAGTCCCATGCAGAGACAAAGTGTCTGAACTTTTCACCTAGCGAACTTATGATTTTTGTAACAATCATGTTTTCGGCAACTTCGCCCTTTGCTTGCCTTATTTGAGTCACAATGGCTTCTATTTTAGCTATGAACGTAGATACATCTTCCGAACTGTTAAGTTTCTCTTCGAAGAAGCGCTGCTGTAATATGTGGAGTGACATATCAGATTTTTGTTCATAAACTGTATTTAATTTGTCCCACATTTCTTTGGCTGTTTCGCAATTTTGAACATGCAGCATAGCCGTGTTACCCAGTCTTGCTACGATGATTCCTTGGGCTTTTGCATCTAACCTCTTCCATGTGGTTAATTTTTCATCTTCATTTTCAGGGCATTTTGATGAGCCATCCACCAAGTCAAAGACATTTACCGCCTTCAATATGACTTTTACTTGAAATTTCCATGTATGCCAATTACCGACATCTTCTAATAACATGCGATTATTTGAAGCTCCAAAAATATAGCCCTCGCCGTCCATCTTGTTCCGCCTTTGCCTCTGCTTGACCGCAGGACCACGCGCCGCTTTACCACAGCTTTTAAGTCAATATTCCTTTATTTCGCTCCGGATGCCTGGGCCCATAACCTTTTACAGTTATTATCGGCAGTGGATGGAGCGAAATAAAACGGCTTGGAGAAGGAATAAACGTTGTTTAATTTTATTATTAGGCACAGTACAAAAAAATGGACACACCGCCTTGACCGGCGTTGGAAGAAGGGAGGAGTTGCCATACTCGAAATTTAATTATTAAAATATAAATGTTGCCACTTTATTACAATATTTAACAGAAACTCGGTATGTAATAGGCGGTCACCCATCCACAGACCAACCTAGGCAAGCGCGGCTTAACCTTCCTTTATAGATATGACTTTTATTAAACTAGACGACAAAAATTAAAAATATAAATTACCGTTAATTGATACATCCGATAGTTAACTAAACCCTTATTAAGCGGTTGTGCGACACACCCATAATTTATTTCTCATTTTTTTTTTTTTTTTTATACTGTTAATTACTAATTTGTTGCTTCGAGCTATGTATTCCGTTTTACGTCTATAATTTCCCGTGATAAACTGTTGGCCTTAGGCATATGTAAGTACCTAGTTGTAATGAATACGTCTACATTTCTAGCACATAAACGTTAATTACTGAAGGACATGCTCTTACTCGTATATGTATTGCTGTTAATGTAATAGAGCAAAAAATTTAATCATTCGTGGTATCTTGTAAATGTTCTCAAAGTCAAAGTCAAAGTCAAAATTATTTATTTGCGTTAAATGTGGTACAAAAGATGGTAAATATAACATGTAGTGCAGTGACACATTTCGCCATAAAAATAGCATGCAAATATTAATAAACACTCACATTAAATTAGGTAGGTTACTGTTACTGATAGCCTGCATCATCCCACTGCTGGGCAAAGGCCTCTTCCCATGACTTCCAAATTCTTCGATCCAGGGCTAAGGTGGACCACTGATATAGGTCTACCGCATCGCCTTCTGGCTGTGTCAGGGCTCCACATCGTGGTTATTTTTGCCCACAGCTCGTCGGGCATACGGCAAACATGGCCAGCCCAGTCCCACTTCAGCTTAGCGGCTTTTTGAGCAACGTTAGTAATTTGTGTTTTGGAGCGCAGTGCGGTGTTGCGTACATGGTCGGTAAGTTTTACGCCTAGGATACTGCGCTCCATTGCACGTTGGCAGACCTTGAGTTTGGACTTTTGAAAGTTTGTCAAAGACCAAGTCTGGGATCCATAGGTCAAAATGGGAAGAATGCACATGCCCATGATTTTTCGCTTGAGTGCCAAAGAAAGATTTCCTTTCATAAGCTCTAAAAATTAGGTAGTTAACCAAATAAATACAAACATTAAATTTGGTACCTGTATAATTCTCGTATAGTTGTGTAAATGTGCCTGTGTAGTATTCCATAGATAGATGGCACAATGGTTGGGTGTATCAACATCTGATTTCCTCATTTTCGGTACCATCATTTCAGGTGCTCTCGAGTGGCCTAAGTGCGCACGATCAATCAAGCTATACAAAACCAAATTAAGCTGATCTCTTATTCTACGGGAAGCTCATACAAAGCGAGGTCAGGTAATACTGGACATTACAGCTTTTGCTGGATGTGTCGCTGTGAGTACTTAAGAAGCTAATTAACTAACAACATAAAGAGTATTAGGACAAGGGTATTGGGACAGTCTCAATTCGTCTCAGCTGTGTTATTAACAAGATGCGATGAAGGTACGGTCAGTTCACTGCATAACCTGACTCCTCCCCTTTTCTCTGCGCTAAGGACAGAGCACTGACTGTACTGAATGCATTGTAGCGGACAGTACAAAATTACCTACAGCAACGTACAAAAAGTATTACAGCGCCATCTATGCCACAAATGAAGAACTACTACTATTACTATTTTAAGGGCACTGACGCGAAAACGGAAACCACATACTCAGTACATCATTCTGAACCCCCCAGCATATATTTTTTATTATATAAAAAAACAGCTGTTTCCTACAAAAGTGCAATACCTACACGGTCAAAATGTATGGAACAGCTGATTTTTTTTTTAAATAACTGACGAAAAATTTCTATGTGGGGGGTTCAGAACGATGTACTGAGTATGTGGTTTCCGTTTTCGCGTCGGTGGCCCTTCTGCCCCGTATAGAAAAACCCATCTCGTCGGTGGATCTAGCCTTTTCTATGAAGTATTGTGGAACTTTACGCCATGTTCTTCATAACTCCTATAGTATGAATAGCAAGAGCTGTAGAGCAACCCTATTGTGGTAGGTACTGAATATATTTTTACTAAAATTTTGTAACAATATATTGATTTAATAGAGTGTCCATGGAGTTTCTTGCCCATTCTTCTCCATAGAGATCTACGCTTTCGAATAGGCAACTGCAGTACTGTGTGTACTTTCACAAGTTACTATGCCCTGTGACTGGGACTGTAGCTTAGTTTTTTTTTGTGTTTTGACATTCAAAAGTGCCTGTAATGGTTTGAGTTTCAATTTTTCTAGATAGACCCAGTAACGCTTATCCCCAGGCATCACTCCCAGGCCAGAACACCGACACTCAACATTCATACTTACCTCTGCTACACCACCAAAGAATCAAGTAGTTGAAGAATTAAATACGAAGTATTTTCAACAAAATTATGAACAAATCCAGCACTTTATAATAATCATATAGTTATACAGTATTTAGATAATATCAGTCGGGTGAATTGTAGTAATGGCGGCGCGCTAAGGGTTATGACATTTATTCATAGAGGCTCGTACCGACTTATGATTCATGGAGGATGTTAAGGGGAAGATTGTGTGTTGTTTGGACAGTTTTGGCTGTTGTATAGGAGTATTGGTTTTCATTTTGATGTTTTTTTTTGTTTTGATGAAATATTAAAAACAAAACGAATTAGAATAAATCTATGATATTATGAAGAGGGTTTTATGCTATTACTTTAGAAATTATCGAAATACAGTAGGAAACAGTGATTAATAAGCTAAGTGACGCCCTGAGTGTATACAACTGTCAGACATACATGGTTGGTAATGGAATGTGGTTTATTGTGGTATTTCTCTGATTTTATATTATGAATATGGTTACTTGCACATAAATGCAACTCAACACATTTACTTGGAACTCATTTTTTTCTTCCTTTTCTCACACACTGCCATATTAATTTTTCATTTCTTCTTTTGCAAGTCTGCTGGCAGACATTTCTTAAGAAATAAGCAGTGCCTATGTATTCAAATATTATAAGTTATTTTCCTGTGTTGTCTAGTGTGTGTACTTAGATAGTAATATAAATACAAAAAAGAAGAATACTACTTCTTTAAAATAATTTTAGTTATTCTTTTATTTTTGTTGCATATAGGAACATAATGATAACGCCTACTTAACCCAAAACTAGGTACTATTTATATCACAAATGTTAAGAACCACATTTTCCAGATAATTTATAAACCCGTAATCTCACTAGCAATTATTAAATTACTACACACTTACTATTAATAAAATATGCATAGTAATTGGATATTATTACAAACAGCTTGTGAAATATAATATGAGGCATTAATTTTCTATTAAAACGAAGGCCAATTACAAGTGAAACTGCCGTAAGTTCATAAAATGAGAATAATATTTTCGGTTTATAGGATCGTAAGAAAAATACTCGTTAATAGCAATTATAATAGCGGTGATTAGGCAATAAAACAGCGATGAAGTTTTGTAAAATGACTTAGGTCTATTGGTGATTAAATTATTAAGTACGGTTCCTATAAACGTATGTCATGTAATAATAGGAACCGTCAAATTGGGATGCCATTAAACGTTAAAATTTTAAATTTAAAGTTTTTGTAATACAAATACCTACTTGTAAATTACTTTACCTATGCGGAAAAAAATCGTCGTTAGTAGATAACAAATTTAATTAATTAATTATTGCACCATTTCATTATTAAATTTCAAGCAATTCACAAAACCTTCTTATGATAAAACATTGTATAATAATGTTAAAAATACAAAATAATGAAACCTGCTAGCACTTCTCCTTAAGCCAGTGGGTGTAAGGTCAGCATGTGAACACGAACGCAATGGGAACTTCAAACTGATACTATTTGTGTCAGAGTTCATTCTATTGAACAGGTGGTACTAACGGTTGTATATATGGGTAGGTAGGGTTGCCAGATTTGTGAGACCGAATATCTGTCTTGGGCTCTTGGCGTTACACCTAAAACGTATGTATTGGTGTTAGCTACCAGCTAGACAGCGGAAAAATCTACAGATTGGACTACAATTTTAGTTTTAGGTTACATTTTTCTAGTTTATTTTTTACTCACCGGGTAAGCTTAACTATTAATTGAGATTTTGAAGTTGAGAATTCGTCAAATTCTACTAAAAAATAAAATTAAAAAAAAAGATCTCAATTCGGACACCCGGTGTAAATCTCGAAACAAATATTTTATTGAAGCCAACCACTAGTTTTTTTATGAACGAAATTACATTAATTTGCAAACCCTAAATACTGCAAAAAAATGTATAATATCGCTGGTTTGCGAGAAGGATGACATAACTCAAAAATTTAGATTTTTCGATGTTGTTTGTAGTTGAATATAAAATTAAGGAAAGCAAGTATTAAATTAAGTAACGAAATACGTAAAATAAAACTTTAATCTTTTGATAAAAAGTTTCTCTATGCAAAAAAAAATATTGTCGATATACTGAAAATATTTTTAGAACTTACAAAAAAGCTGTCATGTATTTCTTATTTTTCGAGTTATGTCATTATTGTTGCAAACAAACGATATTGTAAAACCGATAAGTATAGGTGGAGCTACTGATGCTTAATCAGATTAAAACAGTGTCAAAAAAGTAAGAGGATAAACTTCATCGCAGTAGCTAGGTAACAGAATGTGATTTTGACACATTAATACTCAATACTTTTATTGCATTCCACATGTAGCTATTCTTAAGTCGTAAACTTATAATTAGATCATATGGTCTCTGTCGGGCACAGCACAATTAGTGAGTTATAAGAGAGGAAGCATTTCAATCAATCAAATATTATTTGTTAATTATATAATATTACTTAACAAACTGCTATAATTATAATAATGATGTAGGTATTTTCTGGGGTTATTAATAATATTATTGTAGTATTGATATTGATTTTTTTTATCTTAGCACTAAAAAAATCGAATGATACTTATCCACTATAACTTCTAATTCTAACTTTTTCTTTTAAAGAAACTACAGTCCCCCACAATCGTCTCTTACTTAATTTCAAACAAGTTGATCGACAAAATGGTGGCGCCATCAGCATTAACATAGATCCCCTCGACACGCAATAAAACAATAATTAAATCCCACCAGTAGAGGGCGCTGGAAAAAATCCAATTTTCTTTTACTGCTGTCCTTTAGTCGAGTGTAATGCGACCTTTATGCTATGGTCTAATTTTATTGAACTGATGTGTTTTGCGGTGTCAACGTTCTTTTGATTACTAGTGGATTTTATGGGCCTGTCAGAATATAGTCGAATTAAATACTCATCATTATTTAAGTTGTAAATAATATAAATTACTAGTTTTTATCTTATACGGAAATTAACCCACGGGAACGTTTTTAAATATTGCATATGACACTCGAGGATGTAGCTTCCCGTGTGTGAAAGAATTTTCGGAATCGGATCAGTAGTTCTGCAGATTACCCCCTACATACAAACTTACAAACAAATTTTACCCCTTTATAATATTAGTAGAGGAAAGAAGAAATGTTTCATTCATAGGATGAGACAATAGGTAGCATGCAAGTTTTTAGAAAGTATCTGCACAAACACCTATGCAGAAATATTCCAATAATTTTATCATCTTGTGTGTCAATGTCCAAAATCTATTAGTCCTAGCTTTATTTGGATCTGGACCCGTGCTTCACCCAGGTGGAGAAATTAGGTGAAGCGCGGGTGAACCCTATTTTAGCTTCGCAAAATTAAATGCAATTATATTTAATAATGAATCTTTGGGCCACATTTTGAAAAAAAAGCGTTAAAATAAATCCTATTGATTATAATTATATTAAATTATGTATTTTTCATCATCAGGTGGAGCACGGGACCCTAAGTCCCCGTGCTTAACACAGATGGAAAACCTAGGTGAAGCACGGGTCCGGATCCCTTTATTTGACGTAATTAACATAGCCGTTGTAATATTATAGTAAGCGCCACATAAACGTGGAATAAAGATCATTGCCCTTTCCTTAATTTCTCTGCGTAGGTACGCGGACAATAAATTATGAATCGTTTTTCATTACTAAAAAAAAGAAAGCATCACGATTCATGTCGATGCAGGACAACTTTATGTCATTATTATTGTTTTCGGAATTAAGTATGTCAATAAATGTATGTGGGTCAATGACCGTTATTCCACGTTTATCCGGCACTTACTATAGTGCGTATCAAAGTTAGCAAAAATTTAGGTATGGGCGTTCCGTAGATCCTCCATTATGCATTAATAACGTTAACTCTATTTAAAATAAACCTTTAAAAGCACAACTCATAAGCATCCAAAACTAAACACCTGAAATAATTCTCCCAAACATATTCCCTAAACTGTCAACTTTTAACCCAAGAAACTGCACCAAAACACAAGAAAGTGGAAAGTTGTTAACTCGAGGCTCGTTGACGCTCATTTAACGTCATTAAAACGCCCGAGTACCGCCATTAAGACCGTCGTAAACCGCTCTAGGGGTTACCGAAGTCACTCGCTAGGGATTTTTCGCGTTTGTTCCGTGTCTTAAGTTTGGTGTAAGGATTAGTTAGATATTTTTGTTCTTCGTTATGAGTTGTAGTTTGAAGGTATGCAAGCACTTCTGTGGTTTGCTGTGGAGTAAGTTTTCATGGGCATCTACAAATGGCAATTTTTTCAATAAAAAGTTAAAATCGTGGCTACTTCAAAAGACTTTACTCAGTCAAAGAATTTCTTGAAGATATTAAACATAAATAGGTAGCTACTAGATATTATGATACAATTGTTTTTTTTTTTTTTAATTATACCTAGGTTTAAGATATTAATTTTGTGTGTTATCTTATATTATAGAGTTTGTACATTTATGTTTTGTTTTTTTTTTTCTTTTATTAGAGTGTTTAAGTTAGTTCTGATTTAGGTTTATGTAAAATTAAAAAGTGTTAAAATTTTAATGTAACCAGTGTAAATATCCGTATGCCGCGTCTAGCGACGGATATGTCCTGAACATAATATTTTATATAACAACTTTGTGCCTACCGTATCCTAGGAATAAATGTCTTTGTCTTTGTCAAGCAATGAGCTAACCAACCTATTCTGGTTGGCTGGTTGGGTATTCTGGTTTCTATTTGTAAATCTTCGACAGTCATAATCAGAAGCCCGAAAGCATGACCACCAGTCTTATCATGAGGTCTCGTATTTATCCAGGTACCCTAGAAAAGACTGAGCAAGTGAAGCTGAGTTACTTTGTGGATTTAAGGTCTTTGTACAGCTTGTGATTAACTTTATACTATGTTTGTGTTTTTGATCGTATGGCAGTCGGGGGCTGCAGCTAAAAATCAGCTTCAGGTGGTATGCCTTGTGTTGCCATCTGGTATTATGCTGAGCCGAGGCCCTTTTGGCATTAAAAACTTCGATTATTTATTTTGTTTAGTTTTAAGGTGTTTTTTGTTTTAATGCGAATAAATACACTTGTCTTTCTTTCTTTTAAAGATTTTGAATAGATCCTTTTTCTTCGTAGAACTGACATCCTTATTGGCCTAATAGTCATTTGCGCAACCGCTGAGTATAATGTTAAGTTCGATTTCCAGAACAGGCAAGTGATATTGGGATATTTCCATCATGTTATCAATAGCCGTCCGGAGTTTCGATTTGTGGCTAGGTCCGTTTGATGGCAATAGGCTTGTTTCCTAGCCACAACATGAAACTTAAACATAACTGGCGAAATACGGGTATACCTCTGCCAAACTCCTCGGGGATTACAGCCGTGATGGTATTTTCTCCTGTCCTGCAAACTAAGAAAGAACCATACCGTGAGAGACTAATTTATCTATGGCTCTGAATCAGTTTATGGTTTTATCATACATCTTTTACCTACGTGCAGTGTTTCACAAAGTGGTAACATTGTCACAATTTTTACGTTGTCAGTTGCCAACTTTATTAACCTTGACCAGGCGTAGTTTATGGGAGCAAATCGTTAAATGTAGGCAATTTGGCATCAAAAGCCATGACTTAGTTATGCTGCTAGGCATTAACCCACGTATCTATAAACAAGTCAAAGTTTTTCTTGAGTAAATGTCATTATTTAAGATACGATTTTTATTGTGTAGTTTAATAATTGCTTGAAGTTAGAACTGTAAAAATATAGAATTCTTAGCTTTGCTCTCTTTGACGGTTCTTACTTCGTTTAAATTTCATGTCTATTGCATAAAAAAATTGCAATTTAACTTGACCATAGATACGGGTGTTAGATGGTGACATGCAAATTCACAACTTTTAAAAATATAAAAATTAGTAGCCCATCGGGATCAGGGGCAAGTTTTGGGCGCGGCGGTCAGGGCTCCAGAGAGAGGAACTTCCTCACTATGCGTGCCGTTCCTCACATGGAAATTTATCATCGGTAATTTAAAAAAAAACAGCTGTTCCATACATTTTGACCGTGTAGGTATTGCACTTTTGTAGGAAACAGCCGTTTTTTTTTTAAATTACCAGTGAAAAAAATCTATGTGGGGGGTTCAGAATGATGTACTGAGTATATGGTTTTCGTGTTGGTGTCCCTTCCACCCCGTATTAAAATAAATTTTAATATTAAAAAATCTGAGTTTGATCACACTTTAATCCTAAAATGCTATTGTTAAGACGAAAATAAGTATGAATGTCAATCGGAAATCTCCGGAAAAACCCAATCAACGAAGAGATATGATCATACAGTAACTGTAAATGTCTCACTCACTTCTTTTGACGGAGGGGCGTCATGAATGCATACAAATACAATACAATACACAGCGGATGACAAAGACATACAAAATAATTGAAAAGCGCCTTTTCCCTAAAAGGTATTTTCCTATCAGTTCAATACTCCGCATGACAATGCAATCGGTCCATTATGAAGAATCTGGTTCCTTAATATGAGACAGCTCTTTCTGATTACACGCTCAATAATCACCTTTAACACCTACGACATAAAGTCCACAAATTAATAAACATGTATGCGGAAATATTAGAAAGTGAATTTGAACTTTTTGGTTTGAGTGTTGGGTTGATTTTTGTCTGCATGGAAAGGAATGCCTTGAAAAGAGTGTAAGACGTGTTGTTTAGCAAAATGTGCACTGGTATAGAAAACGGATATAGCAAAAAGGTCGTATTATCGGATATTATACTGGGGCGCGATTGTTCGCGCGATTTCGTGCGAAAAAATTTCGCGAGAGGACTAACTCTCGATTTCTCGTAAGAAATTCGATTTAATTGATCGATTATAAGTAGAATCGAGATGTCGCGATCGGACTGGTCGGATTTTTGCATCGGTTAGTGTTGTGTAGGGCTGGTGGTCGTGGGAACGGTAGTGTTATAAATATGGAGGAGGATTTGATTAAGATGACGTTAGGGTTACACGCTCGGAACAGCCATCTGTGGTTGACTGATGTTTTTGTTTTTCGCATAATAGTCATTTATATGTCAGTATCAGTATTTGCTTATTTACATTTTCCGTAGCTATGTATTAGTGTGACAACTTTAAGTGGAACACTTGTGTGCAGGTTAAATGCGTTGCTTGTCAATAAAATTTGCATCGATAAGTTCATGTCCATGCGTTAAAATAAATAAATAAAATAAATAAATGTCAAACTTGGTAAAGAAAGAAAGAAAGAAAGAAAGAAAAAACGTTTATGGGCACACGCCACAAGTACAAAATACAAAATATAAAAAAGCAAATAAGTATAAAATAAAATTTAAAACTAACCAAGAAATATTGTGTGCTTCACGGCTGCGCCAAATAGGCCCAGTACATTAGTACATTTATTTTAGTTGTGTGTTTCCCCGCTTGCACAGATGAGATGGTTGAAGTGTATAAGTTATTATAATAGTTTCAAGGTAGCAACCACAGTGTTATCGTAATACTGTGGTTTCGTGACTTTTTTACAAGAAGGAAAATGTTAACTAAGTCTTAATTTAACTGTAACTTTCCTTTACAATTTTTTCCGCGTATTTACACTATTTTAGGCGATTATGCTGTTCTGGCATGAAATTGATTTCAGATTTTGAAAGAACAAGGGTTCTTCCGGTTTTCCACCACCTGGCCGCCTGGCCTTTTCCAGCTTTATATAAAACAGAAAAATAAAACACTAAAAAGTAATTGATGTCTCCACAGACTGCTATCTAATATTTTATAATTTTCCGGACAACCCTAAAACGGTCCTGTTGAGATCATTAGCAGAAAACTTAACGCCCTGTATAAACCGCCAATGATTTAAACACATTTTGTTTTATACCACATTAAGCTTTTATACCACCTCTTCAGGTATAAATCAGCACTTCAAATATAAAATTATGATGCTGACTGTTGTTTATAGGGTAGCAGAGAGCATGGTTATGGTGCAATAGTATATAAGGCGATCGTAACTTGGAACGGTGCTAAAATATTTTTATAATATGACATTTTGCGGGTAGTTTTTGCTTGTCAAAGGAGTTATAGTTGAGGAGATAGTTGATTTATTTGAGTGGAAGCTGGAAATAGGGTAAGATAAATCGAAACTGTCTTGTGGTCCTAGCTGATACATCTTTTTATTAGTGTTTTAGAGTTTTGACTCTCTGGTTATACAAGGTGTTGCTTTGCATCCTCGTCAAATTCAAGGAGGTAACTATGCTAATGATTCTCGACCCGAATCAATAATAAAATGGGTAGTTAATTTTTTATCTTAATATCGGAAATCGATTAGTGTACACCACCCGTAATAATACGCGACCCGTCTAATACCAGCCCTGTAATCGCGCTTTCACTCACAAACAAACGCAGACGTTTATTCTGAGACTGCTGAGCAAGAGCTCCTGGGTTCGATTTTCGGGTCGGGCAAAGTGTTATTAGGTTTTTCCATCTTTGATTTCTTATTGCCACGGAGTCTGGATCTGAGCCCGGTTGATGGCAATAGGCCTGCCCCCTATTACATGGGACTTTAACATAACTGGCGAAATGTGGGTCTACTATTAGGTACACCTCTGCCTAACCCTTCAGGGATCTCGGTGTGATGTTATGTTAATAATCAAATAAAGAATATTCAGGATTGAATATACTTTTATCACAAATACAACTACGGGTAGGTATTTTCGTTAACAAGAAGTAAATTCAGACTGACTAAACACCACCGGTGGTAAACCACATATTTGTGTGAAATCTTCAAAATAACTATATTTGTTAATGTTACTCACAAATGATGAGCTCATGGCTGAATAATACAGCCGTTCGGGTCGATGTTCAAGTTAAACTGCGCTTGCCTAGGTTGGTCCGCGGATGGGTGACCACCCATTACATACAGAGTTTCCTAATTGCCTCGGAGCGGTTGATCTCGGCTGTCATTTGCAGATATTTGACAGCCGTTACAAGTAATCAGTGGCTCGAAAGTCTGACAACCAGTTTTACCAAGGGGTATCGTATTACCCAGTACTAACTGAATTGTGATCAGATAGGCAGTTGCTCCATGTAAAATACTGGTATTCGGCTGCATCCGGTTAGACTGGAAGCCGTCTCCAACATAGTTAGGAATAGGCTGGGCAGATGATGTTAACCACAAATGATTTATCAAACGTCACGTGACTTTTCCAACTTAGATACCTACTATGAAATATGCCAGACGGTCTCCAAAAACCTTGTCCGGCCATACAATTTCAAAATACCCACACAGAAAAATAAACAAAACTATGGCTGCCCTACCCCATTTATTATTTATCAATTGTATAAATTATTGAATACTTATCCTTTGGCCTCGCAATGTCTGAGGGGTCACTTTTACGAGCGGGCCCATGTTATGGCGATTTATCGTGACCCACTGTTTTATGGTCATCATAGTGGCTAGCTTTGAGGGTAGTTTCATAAATGATAAGTATTGGAAGAACATATGAAGTAGTTAATAGGCAGAGGTATGTATTT
The DNA here is from genome assembly GCA_964057025.1 of Standfussiana lucernea. Taxonomy (NCBI): domain Eukaryota; kingdom Metazoa; phylum Arthropoda; class Insecta; order Lepidoptera; family Noctuidae; genus Standfussiana; species Standfussiana lucernea. The sequence goes on from OZ059804.1 coordinate 11,449,248, forward strand.
TTCAATCGCTGAAGTCGTGCACAACTACACGAAAATAAATGGATTTTGGACTGCTACATCCGCTAATTTGGCAATTAAGAACTAAGCAAGGATATGTCGTAAATGAACCAATAATCTATTCAGGGTGGAAAGACAGCGATGCTGAGCCGGTTCCCATGGATTCAGCACATCATACTGAACCCCACAGAAATTTTTCGTCAGCCATTAAAAAAAAATCTGCTGTTTCCTACAAAACTGCAATACCTACACGTCAAAATGTACTTAACAGCTCGTATTTTATTTATTTATTTATGTAAACACAAAACACATTACAGGAAAAATACTTAAAGACAAAAGAATTTCTCTTCCAGCGGACCTGCGAGAGGATAGATGTAAAAGAAACGTAGACACAGTGTGTAAGAAGAATAAATTAACTACAAAATTAATAACTTAAACAATCATAATTAAACAGATAGTAAACGTACATATATAAAAAAAAAATATATAAATATATACCTATAATATAAATACAGAATCAAAGTATAAAAGAGAGGTAATGTTCTTTTTGCTAGTTTTTTAAAGACAGTTATAGTAATTAACATTGTTTTTTTAATAACCAACGTAAAAATTTTGTGTAGGGGGTTCAGAATGGTGAACCAGCTTAGCATCGCTGTCCCTACCACCTTGTATATATAAAACACAAAAAAACATTCTACTTATGTACATACATATATTCGTTATAGAATTTGAAACTATCCAACCGATGCGCCCCAGACAGGTTTCATTAGAAAGGCAATAATGCGAAGATGGTTATAGATTACTAAAACAATGCATTAGGCACTATAGCGTAGTAGCACACGCCGGGAATCCGCTATAATCAATAAAACATAAAATGGAAAGAAAACTATTCTTGCAAAAGTGAATGAGGCCGACATCATCACCTTCCTGGCCTTTTCCCAACTATGTTGGGGTCGGCTTCCAGTTTAACCGGATCCCGCTGAATACCAGTGTTTTATATAGAGCCACTGCCAATCTAACCTCCACAACCCAGTTAGTACTAGGTAATACAATACCCCTTGGTATGACTGGTTGTCAGACTTTCGAGCCACTGACTAGCTGTAACGACTGTCAAAGATCTATAAAATAATGACAATCGGGACCAACTGCTAAACGTACTTTCCGAGGCACGCAGAAAACTCGGTATGTAATGGGAGTTCACCCATCCACAGACCAACCTAGGCAAGCGCGGCTTAACCTAAAGATCGACCCGAGCGGCTGTTATTATTTAGCCACGGGACTGACATAAAGTTACCGAAAAGCAAGGCATTCCTGTAGCAAACGTTGTATAAATACGAAAGCTCTAAATGCTTTTGCGACTTGTCTATGCCAGCTTGTTTACTTGAGTATTTTAGCAAGTAAACAAACATGGTAAACAGTGAACCGGACTTAAACAACTACATTCAACCATTTTCGTTCCAGTTTCCTTATGGAATTGAATAAAACCCTCAAACGATGTCCTGGATGCCCCTTAAGAGTAGGCAGTATGGCTCCTAATCCTTAAAACAGTAAATTCCTAGTCAATTGCTTTCCTATGTTTGGTGCAAGTCAGAAGCTGGTAGCGATTTTAAAGGGCGTAGTTAAATGTGATTGAAAAAGAAGCTAAAGGAATCATAAGTATTTAAAATCGTGACAAAATACTTATAGTATTTTTTTTTTGCAATTTGTGCTTCAAGAAGATTGTTCAAACATCCTTGTCAGCAGCATATATCATCTTTAACTCGAAAAGATATTCTTCGATATTTCTTTTATATTTGATTTTATAATAAAGTCTACTTATCAAAATGAAAAGGTTCTGGTGTAAAATCAAACACCTTTTTTTTCCTCTTGCCGATCATTTTACTTGTACCAAACATTGCTCCAGATTGTCTTAACCCAAAATCGAGTCATCTAAAAATGCATCAGATAGTCGAAGAGCCCGACTGTTATGTCTCATAAACTGTCCCCGGGTAATTCCGATAGCCGTTTGCCTGGCCACGGGCTATCCGGGCTATTAAATGGTAATATCATGTCAATGGAAATAGGTTTCGATTGTTGCTGGCCACTTACTGGGCTTTTGTAAAGTTGTTGGATTATGTTGATGGCTCGTTGTCTGTCTCTTTGACTATTATGGTGGGGGTCTAGTTTTTACGTGGTTTGGCTTATAGATAAAGAAGGTTAGTAGAATCGTTATGGACTAAGCAGAAATGGTTATTACTTCATAGGCTCCAATATAGATGTAGTCATTTATGCTTTGATAAAAAGCCTATGTAAACATTTACCTACTTAGTTATTATGGTAGAAAATTAAGACTACCGCGGCTGCGGGGTACAGGTAGATACCTAATCTGTGCTATTGAGCTGATTGGTTGTGGCAAGCAAGTTGTTGTTACTTTTGCTGACTCCATAAAGTTCCTACTCCTGACAAGATATTTGGAACTACAAAAAGTAATCAATATTTAATTTTGTAACTGTGGTGTAAGTACAAAATAAGCAAATGCTTCCTTGGATTTAATAGCTCTATTTGGAACTCGTCGTCACACGTCCGCATTTCCGAAGATAGACGATGGTTTTCGAAACGCATAATTTTCCATAGAGATCTTTACCTGGGGCTCTATGATCTCTTAATGTCCTATTTGGAGAGTGGGAAAGAGAACTAAATCAATCCTGCAATAATACGTCATAGTAGCCCTGCTGTTGCCAAAGGTGTCAATATTTTGATTATTACCGTATAATTTATTGTCGGCTGTTGCTACGCCCATATTTACCTCAAGTGATGGCTCAGCATGATATGACATGCAAGTTTGAATTGTGTTCACACCTCAAAATGAATACATTCCAGTTAATTTCCATCGTACCAAAAATGGAACATCGAAATTGACAAGTGTACCAACTGTCAGGCTTGCTGTAAAAAGGCTCATTTGGTGAATTCCTTCTGCAATTATTATTATGTTGGTACCGTTTTTATGTGGCGCAGGAGTCGATGGCCGTTTGATAATACTTTGGAATACGTATGGGACGGGGGGTTGAGCTTGGTGATGAGCGGAGCGAGAGCGATTTTTGTGAAGAAATAAAATATAGGTCTATAATAGTGATAAAATGCACGAGGTGCCATTTGATTCTTGTAGATTTCGTAATATACTCACAGGCACATTTCACCAGAATTATCAAAATTGCATTTATTGCAAAATTTTATTTTGACACTTGCGTAAGTAAAGGTGTCTATCTGTTTAAAAGTGGATGCTTTTGTCTGACTTTGAATTTTTTACTTTGAAAGTACGATTCGCCCTGTGGCTTTTCCAGATCTGGCTGGAGACAATTTCCGGGTCCAAAATCTTCAATAATTTCGTCAGAATCCTCCCAACCCGCTATTCCATCACCACTGTCAACACGAAACAGCACAAGTGCATAAAAAGTGCAATTTCAATACATCGCCGACGTTGATTGACGGCCCCCGCTGTGCCGGTCCCTCGGTCCACACTTTTTCCCTACTTATCAAACGTTTTAGCATTTAATTAATTTTTATATACCCTGGTAAAAGTATGAGTATGGGTAGAGACCCACCTGGAAGAATATGTGAGGGGTTTTTGCTGGTTTCCTTAAGGAGGGAAGTTTTTAAGATGGTGTCAAAAATGGGAGGCTTTGACGGATCGTGCCCGCAGCGGTATGTTGTGATGTTGCTAGAGGTAAAAAATGTTTGAAGACTGTGGGTAAATTGTGGAGGTATTTATGATGAGAAGTTGTCATTTTTCTACCTTGTTTACAATGAGGTAGCATGCAGAGTTAGACTAAAAATACAGACTGATTTAGGTAGATAAATTGCGTTTATCGCATTTAGTATATGGTTTTAATCTATTTCAAATTTAGTCAAAGGAAATTAACGGTGAATTTCAGCTGCTGAAAGTCCGGTAGGTACTTCAGGGATTCTGGAATCTGTTTATTGTTCTTCTCACTCCTGCGGACTTTGATTTCAAGTCTTTTCGACAATTTGTAATAGTCGTAAGTACGGTATGATCAGAATATCTAAATCACTTTCTAGTTTCTTTAACTTACTACCTTAAACTCTGATTCAATGGCTTTTGGGTGTGTTTTTAAACAAACAATATTTTTCTGCAATCTTGATCTCAAACTTCAATCATAAACTACCGAACCGATCGTGTACAATTCAATATCCTCCGTTACCCATATTGCTTGGTGGGTACTTGGGTAGCCGCGGGTCAAAACAACATTACTTGAGGGTAGGTTGGGGTCAGTCGATCACCAAATTATGTAAAGTGTCCGGTCATTACGCGACCCACTGACGGCTCTATCTTGTGGTAGAGTGACTAAGTAGTTTTGATACTTGAAAGATCATTTTATAGTTGGCAGACAGGAAATTAGTTTGATTTTGTGAAGTTAATAGAAACTCCGAGTCACTTTGAAAATACGATGGTTAAGGATTTGTCGTAAACGGACTGAGCTAGCGAAAGCATTGCACATCAAATAATTTCAGCAGTTTTTGGGAGAAAAAAGTGTCATCATGACATGGCAAGATTTTGCTTGGTATTGGTTTTCTTTAATAAACTACCCCAAAGGTAAGACAATTTTACAGTAGTAGGAGTAAATTGGTATACATGGTTAAATTTAAGTCGTTTTAATCCTCTTAAGTTTTAATATTCGTAAAAAAAATCAGCTGTTCAGTACATTTTGACGAATTAAGCGAACATAAATGTACTGAACCGCTGATTTTTTTTTCGCGATTTCAGGTTTGTTCCCATTGTAAAAGTTTTTCGTTATAATGAGTACAATGACCTCTTAAGAGGATTAAAACGACTTAACTTTAACCATGTATATTGATAAAATGTATGATTTTTCTTGTACAAACATTATATGTAACTATTATTATGTAACGATAGCTAAGTATCATAGAAATAACGAAAAGACTTCTGTCTTTCTATTATTCCATTCTAAGAGTACCCATTTCTAGCCTGCCTACCAAATTTATCTTCCCTTGACTCAAGTATCAAAACCGCTCACTCCTCACAAAACTATCGGTAGCATCCACCACGTGCACTTTACTGCCACCGGACTTTGAGGGCAGTTTTATTAAGAATTACAATTATTTATTTACACTACCCACTACCTCCACCCCCGTAGCTATATCTGTATGGTAATGTTCTATACAAGGGTCAGGATGAATAGTTATTGAATAGCTGGCATATGGATTGAAGTGGTGATATTTTTGGGTTTACTGGGATGGATTCTGAGGAAACTTTAAGTTGGTACTTGGTTGCGGCTATGTATCTGTTGTCTACTACAGAACAATTGTTATATTAGACTGTTTTATTCGGACCTTCCAGTTCTTTCCATCCAGGGATAATACGGGCCACTGGTCGTTTGTTTTGTCCACCTCGACCCGCCATCTTCCAGAAGGTGGAGCAGGTTAATAATAATATCAAGGACCACACGTTACATTATTTTAAAAAACTCGTTCGTTCAAAGAAAGCAAGTCAACTATTATCTCTGAACTTATCAAAGTAAACAACCTTGTTAGATGAGCTCCCGATATTATGCTAATCACATTATTATTCATACTGTTTTTGCTGAGGGCCCCAAACCGGATCGAACCCCTAATCTTGACTTTGTATTTACAAAATTACTTACTCACCTAAAATTAAATTTGCTATTTGAAATTGAGCCTTATGTTTATGGAGTTAAGGTAGAAATGCGAAGTAATTATGGAGCAGGAAAGGTAAATGTATCGTGGTTCTTAATAACGCTACTCACTCATAGATGGCGCTACAGGCAATGCAAATTTTCGATAATGTAATTTTCTCTTGTTGAAAAATTGGGGATTGAAGGGTATACGATTATGAAAACATCTGTAAGTTATTCAACCTTATTATAATGTAATAAGATTAAGGTGTTTCGTTTTATTATTTCTTAATGTCTGTTTGATGTGGGGGACTCGGATTTTTTGTTTTTTCGCGTGATTGGAAAATGATGCGCGGAAATTAATTTTGTGAGGTGGTGTAGTGATTTTCTGGGGAGGAACTGGTGTTTTCAAGTAAGGGGATTCGGTTGTGGGCATTTTTTTGTGAAGCTTATTAGTGCAGTTACAAGTTTGTTTGTTCTTCGAGTTCATTTCCCAAAGGAAAATTCAAGGCACAATAAAAGTATGATTCACAAAAGACTTCATAAATGACGTACCTACCTACCTAGTTGTTAAAGAGAATGTATTCATTTTTTCAGTTATGTTTTGAAGATCCATATGAAAGGCTAATACTTAGCCGGGTACAAAAATTGATTTATTATAGTATTTATAAATAAAGACATCATACAAAAGACATCATACAATATAATATTCAGCTGCACGAAGGAAAGATTGAAGCTGTGGCGAGAAAGTGTTTCCCGACCCAACCCTTTTGTGCCACGTGCTGAAAATCTCCCACCTCGACACGAATTGCCATGGCTATCCTGGAAGTCTTTTAATAGACTTCGGACACTGGTTGGCCGAAGCAAGTAAAACCTGTTCACGTGGAGATTCATAGATGACTCTGTCCTGGAGTGTAAATGTGGTGTTGCTCCACAAACGATGGGACACTTGATATCGTGTCCTGCCTGTCCTGTTGCTTGCACATCTCAGGAGCTGATGAACGCTAATGAAAGTGCCAAACTCGTTGCCAAATTTTGGTCTGACTCAATTTGAATTATCATCGACACGCTTAGAAAATATACATCAGTACCTACATACCTATCTTTGTCTCCACCTTCGACATCATTAGGTATTTGACACACAGACAATCGTGATTCATCTCGTCAATATTTATTAGAAGGTACACAATGTATCTACGTATGAATTCGCGTATAATTTCCATGATTTCGATTGCGGTGTGACCGAGACTGCGAAGGTCGCAGTTCATTAGGCGAGTCGTGGGAACGTATTAGACATAGACAATGTTATGGCATTAAAATTATTGAGTTTTGAGGGGCTAATGACAATATTGCATCACGACGGGATCTCTTGGACCTTTTTTAGCGTTCGTCGTTCGGATTTCATTCCGAGATAAAAAAGTATCCTATTTTAACACATGGTTAACAATCCAGGTTATTGACCAAAGCAAAATTAACTTAATGTCAGGACAGATGAAAATTGAGAATTCATTAGAATATTGTCAAAAATTCAGTGCATCGCAATATTGTCGGATATAAATCAATGCTTAGCGATTACTGGAAATTAATCTAGTGCTCTTTAGTGGCCAATCCAATATTAATATCATAATTTTAAACTTAATTAAATAGGCCATTGTTAGAGTTAAGTGGGTTTTAAATCTGGAAAATCAGGAATTTATGAGACTTGCAATGAATTAGAGAAACTAGAGTAATTAGAATAAAAAATGAGTTTATAAGAGGAAGTATAAAAATGAATGCAGATGGCTATATGAGAGAAGGGGAAGACTAACACCCGTATCTATAGTCAAGTTAAAGTAATTACTTGACCTTAAGTAATTACTTGTGCAAAATTTTGTACGCAACAGACAAGACTTTAAACGAAGTAAGAACCGTCAAAGAAAGCAATTCTTTTTATAGTTGTAACTTTAAGAAATTACTAAACTACCTAATAAAAATCGTATCTTAAAAATGACATTTACTCAAGTAAACACTTTGACTTGTTTGTAGATACGCGTTTAAAGAAATGATGGGTGGACTGTGTGAAAAATGATGATTATGGCTAGAAAGGGGGTGGCTCACGCGATGACAACAATTTACCCACTAATGGAGAAGTACGGAAGAAGACAGGCTGTGAGACCCTAAAAAGAATGGGTTATGGGTACCTAGTGGAATAGGTGGGTAGATACGTACGAATCTAGTAGTTTAGTGATAAACGATCAAGCTGAAGTAAATTTCAAATTATTTAAGTTCTTAGATTACCTGTAGGTATAGTTTCTAAGCACGAAGTTGCGACAGTCCTAATTGCTCTTTGAACTAAAATCTCCTCAGAAACTCATAGGCCATTGTTCATGACGCTGTGAGACTAAAACGTCTTATTTAATCTATGAAACGATTTATTTTATCGTGGCCTAGGCTTCAATGCTATTCAATATGTAAATGTTTGTAAATGCACCCACGACACAGGAGATTTTTTTAGTGTGGGGCAAAGTTTAAAAAACAAAAAAGAAATATGTAGGTAGGTAAGTAGGAACCTATCATACAGGTAAAAAGAGCAAATAGGACAAATTAAGTTTTCACTGTTTAACCTATTGATTATTTTGGGCCTTTGATCCTGGGTTTCGAGGCGTATATTAGGATTGATACAGAAAAATTGGCAGACCCTGGGTGGGCAGTACAACGTAAGGTAAAACCAAAGTAGGTACTTAATAAAGGCAGTTTAAGAAATGATTGGACTTTCATTTCCAACAAAGTTAAAGTTTATTATTATCTACGAACTCCGCTAATCCTGAACATACTCCTTAAAAATTTATCATTTCGTTATAACATAACGTTCATACTGCAATTTTAATAAAATAACATTTTATTTGACGCAATACAAAGTAGCGCCATCTGTTGATGAGTTGAACAACTATACACTATGAGCGTGTAGTTCCGCTGTTCACTCACAGATGGCGTTAGCTGTCGGTTTCAATCAAGTGTTGTTTTAGTTTCATAACATTATTATTTTAACCATTTTTAGTAAGTAATTTAATAAAATATTAATGAATTGAATAACTTGTTTCAGATACTATGCACAAGAGAACTGGTTAGTAATTTTTACACCTATTTCTAATAATAATTCGACTGCTACTTATTTTCAATTTTTCATATCGCTTGTGCAATTTGTTTTTTTTTATTAACATGTCATTGAGATTTCTTAATTCATATAGTGCTTAATTGTTTACATCATAAATCCTACTTACTTATTAGTATTAACCCCTAGGTACCTAAACAAGGGGTCCCTTAGGTACCTTTATCCTTGTAAGAAGAACATGAGGTTATTAGATATTAGAATAGAGTTCAACTTATTGGAAAAAATTAAGGGACTAAATTAAGAGACTATTTTCATGAAAAACCATTCAATTCGATTAAATGAACTGAGAGGGTTGTTTTGATGATTTTAATGATTATATCTCTGTAAAGCCATATTTGTAACGGTCGCGAATCATATTTTAATCCATATACAACCCAACACTAATGAGCAAATTAAAAAAAAAGTTAGAAAATTAAAATTTCGCGGGCTACCCTGGCGTTTTCGCCATAGACTAAGTACCTACTTACTGTTTTAATAAATTCCTTGCATAATTTCGCCTTGTACCGAGTTGAATATTAATACATTATGTAGGTACCTATAACCTGTCTATTTCAAAATCAACATAAAACTCGTAATAAAACAGTCCCTTCTTTCTTAATCTAATTTTAATATGCCATTCACTGCAACATTTATAATTGCTTTAACCCGTAGACAAAACCTAATTTCTTTTATTGTCTTAAGAAGGCCAAGGAATTTTATTTCAGGGACCGTTAAGCGTTAACCCTTGCGTTGCTAATGAGAGCCACACTTAAGGAATTAAAACTACGATTCGTAGGTATTGGAGGGTTAAACATTTTATGTAATGTTCTGGTACAAATTGACCGTGTAATGCTTTTTATTGTTGGTTTAATGTTGGAATTTTGAGGGTTAGAGGTCACGGACAGGTACATTTTTGGCTTTAGAACTTGGGGCTATTTTGAACAGTGGGCGATTATAATTTTACTAAACATAACTCCATCCAACTCGTGGCTAGATAATAACAGCCGCTCGGGTCGATTTTCAGGTTAAGCCGCTTGCCTAGGTTGGTCCGAGGATGGGTGACCACCAATTACATACCGAATTTCCTTCGTGCCTCGGAAAGCACGTTAAGCCGTTGGTACCGCTACCGGATATCAATTATCCGACGCGAAAATGGAAACCACATACACATCATTCCGATCACCCCTCCTACATAGAAATTTTTCGTCGGTGATAAAAAAAACAGCTGTTTCCTACAAAAGTGCAATACCTACACGGTCAAAATGTATGGAGCAGCTGTTTTTTTTATGGTTCAGAGTGATGTACTAAGTACTTATGTGGTTTCCGTTTCGTGTCGGTGTCCTTTCCACCTCGTATACAAATGAAGATACGGGGCAGGATGATGCTCGGTGCTTACCTGCGATATTAAGATATAATATTTTACTACCATTATAATTATCTAACAAATCAAAATATAGACATCCATTTTCTATTGAGAATAAATCAAACATAGAGTATTGGAATTCTGAATACTAGTTACTATCAGAAATAATAAGCCTAAATTGACTAAACTTCAATAGTTCAACCCTCAGTTCGCCAGCTATTTGTTATTCTAATACAGTGGCGCCCCCTGACGTTGCTCATATTAGTAGTGACAGACAGACGGACTGGGGTTGATTTATAGTAAGATAAGACTACATGTCGATTTGTCTGCGTCCGCCATTATTGATAATGTTTGCTTATTTGTTTTTCGTTGGTAGATGTGTGGAATCTGCCTTAGTTGCTCTTGTCGCAATGGGTACATACCTACATAAAGGTTATATTAGTAGTTGTCGGAAAGCCAAGTCGGTACAGTTCTACCACCACTACCAATTGTATCGTCAAACTTAACATTTGCTAATCAATTCCTAGCAACCCGCCCCGGCTTCGCACGGGTGCAATGTAGATACTAATCTTTTCTCTACTATAATATGCATGTAATAAACATATAAACCTTCCTCTTGAATCACTCTATCTATTAAAAAAACCGCACCAAAATCCGTTGCGTTGTTTTTAAGATCTAAGCATACATAGGGACAGACAGCGGGAAGCGACTTTGTTTTATACTATGTAGTGATAGTGATTGACAATAAATGTTATGCAAAATATTTAGTTTTAATTCGTTGAAAACGACCCAGGCCTGGATGCAGGATGCAGCACCGCCCTCCCACACGCAAAGATATGCATTTGCAGGAAGAGTAATAAAAATTAGCATGCCATGCACCCAAACCTTTAGTCGACACGTGTTTCGTCCTTCCACGGGGCATCCTCGGCAGATGTGTTGACTCTGCGACTGCTCGGCGCGAACCGATGCAATTGCAATGCTCTTAGAAGTTTCGTCAATGTATTATATTGACAATCTTGCCTAAAGTCAAAGGCCAAAAAGTAAGATACCTATAATTTCATAGGCATCCGCTTTACACTAAAATACAGCAATGCTGCTTGGCAACCGTAAAACCACTTTCCCTGACGATGTCTTTCACAATCATCTGCTAGTTCTAGAACATGTTTGTGAAGGTATGTGTCCTAATAACCAACCAAAAGCATACACAAACAGTTAATAGCCTAACTTAGAAATAAGGATCAAAAAGCTAAATCTCCCTCACTTCCTCAACTTTAAAACCTCCCACAAAGCACACTCGATAATCTACAGCGTACAAAACAACGTGACTCTACGATATTTTGCTATATCTACCTATATATTTCCAAGAGCGTCAACCCTAATCCACTCCTCGCAGACGGATTACCTAGAGGCGGCTAAACTTCAAAGCAAGCGAGGGCTGTCGCGCGCCGTGTGAATTTTAAGTTTTTAACACTTCTCTTGTTTGTTAGATAGCTTATGATCTTGATAATATGGCCAGTAAAAATATTGGAGTTGCTTGAACTTTTGAAGGTTTGAAGATATCTTTTAGATCTGCAGAGAAAAGTAGGTTCGGTCTATTCTTTTTAAGTTTTGAGGATGTATTATTCATAAAGCCTTAAAATTACAACAGTAGTTTAGAACAACTGAGGCATCCGTTTTGCGTTGCATAAACGAAATGACCAAGATCTTTCTTCATCCACCTCCATCGAACAGACTTGTGCCAAATCCATAGAAAACAGTTTCATTTTGCAAATCTAAATTAGGAGTTCTTAAGAACGCCTAGAAATGTATCTTCCTACCTTGTGATCAGAATACTTATTGGTATCATTTAGCCCTCTTATCTTCTTCTATACTTAACATAACATAACATAACATAACATAATATCACGCCTGTAAATCCCGAAGGGCTAGTTAGTCATGACTATGATGAGTTATGTTTCTATACTTAAGTACTTCTATAGTCAGTCTCTCAAAGTCGCCCTCAACATTTCAAGACCTTGTGAAAATACAAGATCAATGCTCTCTCCAGCTATAAGCTTCGGGTAGTAGGTACAGATATTTGACAGCGCATCTCTTCCCTTCAAAGCCGCGATGCGATAGTCGTCAACCAAGAGGCCATGAAGTACCTCACTTTGCCAGACAATTTATATGTAAATTAGAACATCGTGGCTCATGCTAAGTCTACCTGTTTCCGAATTATTTTGAGTATGATTCAGACTTGAATTTTGGCAGGCTGGAGTTGATTTACCTTACATCGCGATTTTCTAAACGTAGGTTAAGATAAAAGTATAAGTACCGACAGAAAGGAAAATTATGCTTGTTTTTAATAACTTCAGATTACATCTAAATGTAACGTAATGTTAAGACTTAAGACTATTCTAAGAAGACAGCAGTTTTCACAAGATGAATAAGAATAAGAATACTTTGTTTGCTTAAAATACAGGTGTTACCAGTTGTTAAAATTGGTGGTTTAGGCACAAACCATATTTTGCCTTTTTAGGGCATGCAAATATAATTTTACATTATTATATAATGCTTATTTAAGTGGAATATAACAAATATTCCTTAGTCTAATTTAAAGAAATTATAAAGATGGCTGACAATTAAAGGATGTTTCAGGATTGAGCTCAGGGGGCCCAAAATGGCCGCTTTAGCAGAATTATAATGGGATAATACGTGATTCATATCCAATTATGATTATGTTAAATCTTTCGGTGAGGAATTAGTATCCGGCACTGGCTGACTGACGATTTTAGGAACACAAAGAAATGCGTTTTCTGCTTTCGGTCAAATTAAGACACAGGAGCACCTATATCATATATCTACTAATGTCATGTGCCTTTTGTTGATTGTTTCATGCATTAAATTAAGCATAAAAAATACGTTCGGAAAAATCTAACCCTTGCAACTGCGCACCGTTAAATAAAACACAATAACAAACAAATAAAATAGACTTCAAAACTTCTTAAAGGGGACATAAAGGACCAAACTGGAACTGATGAAGACTTAATAAGTCCATTTTTATCAGCTATTTATTCACCACTTTTACAAGAGGGTGAAACACCATTACTTTAAATTTTCTTATGACAGGTCTCTGAAAATATGTTTTAACGATTAATAAGAGGATAAAAAGGAGGTTTTTTTGAATGGGTGTATTTATTGACTGAGATTTTGTAGATTAGGCTTTGATTTTAAGACGTAGCCGATTTTTTTTTTTTAATTTCTGTGAAAAATGTCAAAACGTGCATACTTAGGTATTTAATGCAAAAAAAAACACAGTTTTTCAAGTTATTTTCCTTGATTTTATTTCGCGTTGAATTATTATCCTATTTTCTGCATCATCCCCCATTTTAAACAAAATAAAAACAATTTAAAATTGTCAGTTTCGCGGCCATTGAGGCGTTGTGAACGATCGCAATAAATAAGGCTGAGTGCAGGCAGGTGGGAAGCAGCACTCCGGGGACACGGTGTGAACCCGCCCTTAGCGACATAAAGAAAAAAGGATTGCCAGCTTTATTATTTTTATTAGCACGGGAATCTGTTTGGTTGATAGGCTAATGTTTCTGAACAGCAGGATGCCATTTGTGTTTTTTTTTTCTTAAAAAAAAAATACTTTTTTTTTACTACTCAGGGTTTTTTTCTGGGTTTTTTGGCTATTATCACCATCATGCTGGTAGTCGTTTTAGTGGGATAAATGAGCAAGTGTGACCCGACATTGATCTTATAGAGAGGACTAGTACTTTTAAATTTATGATAGGATAAGCCTTTGCAAATAGGGCTATATAGACACTAATTAAACAAATTGCCAAATGAAATATCTTACCAACTAAACCACTGTAACCATTCTTTTCTTCACGTTAACTAAGCAGGTATTACAGAAAACATTTTAAATTCAATTGCAAACTAAAAACACCCTGTACGAACCCCAAGAAAAACGGAAAAAATATGTTCATCTAAGTACCTTACTGCCGTACAATATAAAAACGCCGTAACCCGTGTAATGACAATTTTAAACTCCCTGAGACTCGTTCTGAGTCATTTGCCTTTCTGTATAGTCCTCAAAACGCTGACCATTTTGTTTTGACCTCTGACATTGAGTACGTAAAAGACCTTAATAACACCAGAGCTATTAAAATTGGGAGTAATCTCATATTTTAGACTCTTGTATTTAGGCAATTACCATTTGTTAGGTTTTTATTGAAGAAAATTTATTTTTATGCAGAATAATCCAAGTAATGTTAAAATTTACAGTAAAAGCATGGGTCTTCTTATACTGGTTGGTTGGTTTACGATTGTCCCTTATTGTCTGAGACATAGACAACCGTTTTTATTATCTGTGGGGGCGTTTTAAAGTGGGGGCCCTTAAGTGTTGTAACTTTTTCCTCTATCAAGGGGTTGTGATGCGCCAAGAATGTTTGATTCCTCGTTCTACAGATGTTTTCTTGTATTGGCGAAGTTTTTGGTTATGTCATTTTGTGTGGAGTTTTAAAATAAGGGTAACTTTTGTTTTTTCGATGAGTGGTTTATTTTTTCAGGTTTTTTTTAACCAAACGTTGTTTTTATATTATTATTCTCAGCTAATTTAAGTTGAGGAGCATTTTGATTCTCTTATTGGTCTTGGATGAAATGATTATTCATCCAGGATAGCCACCTAATGTACCCATTACACAGGTACCCATTTCAATGTCCATGGCCTGGAAAAACCCTCAACACAATTACCATACAAATTTTATGACCGGTGAATCTCAATTGTTTTTCCAGCTAAAACTCCCGAAGATATATTTAGCCACCTAACTAATACGGGATTTACTATTCCGCGCCATATTTTATAGTAATGTATGAAGACAGCCATGACATCAATCAAATAATATATTCAACTCAGGATCGAATCCACTACCGCTTCCTGCCAATCCGACGGTTGGGCAATAGGTACCTTGGCTGTTGCTATGTACTTACGAACAAAGATATTTTTATTGAGGTCGACTTACAATGACTAATGGAAAAGTATTTGGTTGTGAGTAAACATCCTTTTAACAATGGATGGGAATGGAAAGGTTTGGGACCAGGGATAAGATTGACCCGAAAGAACAACTTTATTTGACAAGGACAAAATTTCTACTTATCCAATACATACTTATGATGCAAGAAATTAAACAAAAATAATTAAAACTATGTATACGAGCAACTCACCCGGGGAATGAATGAATGAATCTAGAAATTTTCGATTTGAATTATTGCAAAGCATCAATATCAAGAAGTTTAACAACTAAACCAATGATAAATGTTAACCCTAAAAAAATCGAGTCAAATCTCGAACTAAATCCCTGTCAAAACTAACACAAATAAATGTTCTTCCGATAGTCTCCCTATCGAAAAAAATCTACGCGAGTACCCCTCAGTAACAAAATCATTAATATTAACCCGTATCAACCCCATTGCAACATAAATAAACATTAAAAAATACAACCGCAAAGAGATGTTCTAAAATATTCATTTCGTTCGGAATTTTTTCAAACCACTTCGCACCTCTAGTCTCTTAGTCAAGGAGCCGCAATTTTTTTTTCTTTTGACTCTCCCGAATAAAATTTACATTTTTTATTCGCGAATTTATTTGTTTATCTTGAAGATTACGAGTATGGAAATTGGGTTATATGATTCTTTTGGGAGTTGTGGTTTTGATTTTAATATTTTTCTTTCTTGATGTTTATTTTTCACCATTTTTGCCAGTAAGGCACGTGGAAGACTGAACACATTGTACTTAGGTTCATTATAAAAAATATTATGAAACACATACCATAGTGATTTTTTTATAACAGCAGCATGTGTGGAAAAAAAAACATGAGGCAGGGGTCAGCGGTGGATTAAAAAAAAAAACAATTGAAAAAAGAAAATATTATCAGTGTAAGCTGAATAGCTCTCCATAATTAATTATTCATTACTCCGTACACATCGCTTAATTTAAACTTAACAGGAAAACCAAGTAGCCTTTTCATAAGAAACACCACATAAACACGAAAAAATATTCATAGTCGGCATTACACAAATCTGCGTCCATCAGACAACTGACGTTATATCGCCCTCATCTGACATGACAAATGATTGTTTTATCCCACCACCAGCCACCAAAGACCTTCCTTCCCCCTTCTTTCTCTTTATAAGTGGAACAGTGCAGAGGGGAGACGAACGTTGAGAGGGATCAGGGTATAATGGCCAAGTGACATCCGTCTTAAAATAAGGGACGATGACAAACGCTTGTGACTTTAGCACTCCAAATATGAAATGGTTTTTATTAGATTTTAGAAATTTCTGGAACTGCACTTGTGCATTAGAAGTTTTTGTTATGGCTTGGCTAGGAAGTTTTTTTTCAAATATACTAGTACTGTTTTACTCAGCGCCAACTCCAAGTAGGTAGGAAAACAATTACTAGCTATTACCTTTGGTTGAATCTAAAAATACCTTTTGAATCGACCTAAATATGTATATTTACTTTGAAGAGTATTTAAAATAATACGCGTATATGATCAGGTTTCTAATGGGTTTGTCATTCAGTATTGTCGAGAATGCGCGGTGTAGTTCACGCTTCTTGCATTTTTATGACAGTACAATGTTGACCGTGTATTACATGCAAACTCATTCATTGGCCGTTTTGTTTTCGCATGTAAAACTTTTATTGCGGAAAAGCTAACAGTTTTTTCTTTTATTAATATCCTTTTATTGTTTAGTTTTTATTAAAATCGAAAAAAAAACAGATTTTAAATTGTTCAAGCCAAGGAGATTCCTAAATTGACCCCTTAAAAACTGACCGTTCGCGTCCGAACAAGAATAGGACACCCTTAGTAGGGTTAAACGTGACGCAGACAGTAAATTATAACTTATAAAAAGTCCACATCGCAATAATGGCGCTACTGTACATTATTAATACTTTTTTTAGACCAAAGTGATATTTTGTTTTACGATGCCATTGAGGGGTTAAAGCTTTTGAAAACCAATCACGGTTGTGTCAACGAGTAGCATTTTATGAGTTTATAGACAGACATTTTATTCAGGAAATAATTTAAATACCTACAGTCATATCCATTTCTCATACTGACTGCAGGTACTTCTTTTTTCTTGAAACAAATAATGCCATTGCACAATTCCTCCAGTACCTAAAATAGAAATTTAACAATTATATTTACGATTACCAAGAACCGCAATAAAACCACCAAGTGCTGCATTAGTTTTTTATGGTCATTTTTTTGAGGAATGTATGCGCCCTGACTGCGCCTTCTGAATATTTTATATGCAATATAAAATAAATAGACTGATTAATAAGCGTATCATGATTCGCTACTGTCAACTGTCCACCTACTCAGTATGGCCGGCGTGTTCTATTTTTGAAATGTGCAGTAACGGTCCTCGTGTGCGTGATTGCGTTACAATTCGAATTTTGACGTTCGGAGAAATTCGGCCGACCTAACTCGACCAATAGGAATCGCGAAATTTTAAATTTGCATCGTTTCTCTTTTTAAATATTTAAATGTAAGAGCTTTTGTTGCAATTTCGCGTAGCGCCGCACCAAACATCTTTATTCGCCCAAAGCTTCAAAATTCCTAACTAGATGGCGTTGTAGTCGAATTAGAAGTCGCTATGGTTTCGTTACATCGGTTTGGTTGGGTGCGGGCCGAAAATTTTGTTACGCTAACTTTGCGCAGAGGCAATATCGTAACCAATGAGGTTAATCCGAGGTGCGATTATTGCTAGTTGAAAACTTTACCAATACCCCGCCGTGTGGACGTGAAATACCGTCCGCGATGGCAATTTTTGAATGGCCGTAATTGGCCTGAGAATTTATATGAAACACATTTTCACCTTGGGCTGATCCGAAAAATAAATGTTGGAATTAGTAAAGTACGTTGTTTTTTTTAAATATAACCTATGTTCTGTATTCAGTCCACTCGAAAATAATGTTATTGCTCATTGCAATAATTACGTCGCATCGAACGGGTTAACAGGAATGGCGCGGAGTACTGTTATAACTTCATTTATTTTAAAGTTAATTCATTGATCATATCTAGATGTCCGGTTCTTTGTCTACCCACTATGGAATATAGCAGTTTATTATCTAGTGGTGAGCATTACTCATATATTTTTGTAAACACATTTTATTAACAGATAGTAGCGCCCTCTACCTATTGCGTAGTGGCAAAGCGAGGAACTAAAAGTATCGACACGTCTTATTTATTATGCTATTTTTGTTTTATTTTTATTTAAATAGCGTGCTACATTTTATGACTGTTATAATAGTTTTTTTTTTTTCACAAAACCATTTCATTTTAGATAGTGACCAAGATATTCATTCATGGTTATGATTTTTTTTTTTTTATTTAATATAGTAACAATAGTTTATAGTATTTAGTATTTAGTTTACCTTTTGGATATAAGAGATTATCGGCTTAAATTAGTATTAGACAAATTAAATTAAAAAAAAATTGTAAAACAATTTTAGTAAGTAATGTAAACCGCACTACTCCACGCCATTCACATTTTTTCCCCATGGCAAAAAGCCAGGATAGGGTATTTTCTATGGAAATGAGAGCGATTGTGAACTGAATCGCGTGTAATGATCGCTAATCGACTATTTAGCGCGAATATTGCAATATTGCATGCCGCCATTTTTATTATTATAGTTAAAGGGTGTCATTTCAGTTTAATGTGATATTTTTTGCAGCATTTGATATTACATACTTATAAATATTTGTATCGTTTATTGAAGTAGTTATAGTTGGTTATAATTATGACTTAGGTACACGTTTATGGGATTTTGACATTAAAATATTACTGAGTTCAATATACAGTTTGAAGTGTTCGTATTAAAATAAAATAAAAATTATAAAAAAAATCATATACCTCTGTCGCATTTCTAAACTTTCTTTCTTTCTTTTATTTCAAGATAAAAAGATTGCGTTTCCTATTTTTTTTAAATACCTAAACACTTTTTATGCAAACACCAAAAACAAAACCATGAATCATTTTTATTACTTCATCCAATCGAAGCTCTATTCCAAAATCTTAAATATATAGTTAAAAATTCCACAAAATATCCATAAGATGTCATTATGGGGGCTATCTCGCTACCGTTCACATTCTACTAAATCCCATAAAGTGTCAAAATTATGGGAAACTGAGAGGGTATCAATATAGTGTTGTTTTTTGGTTTAGTTATGAACTGATAGACGAAGATTGTTGAGCTAATGTCATAAGTTTGTGGTAGATGAAAAATTTGGTTGGAGTAGTGTGGATGCGACGGCATTTGTTTTAATTATATGTTTGTTTATTTTTTTTTCATTTTACTGTTTTCACTATTTTATTCGATTCAATTTAGTATTTATTGTTGAATAAGTATGTATTTTCCCTGAAATAAAACACTTTTTTTTTGCGCAATGTCTGGCATCAAAGCTATATTTTGAGGAATAATAAAGAAAACCCCAGTTAGTAACTGCTCTAAGGGATTTTGTTCTTCATGCCGCTGACACGGTAGTATTTAAAATTTTGTTGGCCCAGAACGTCCTCACTTTGACTTTATGCTTAATTAAAAGTTTAGATTACTACCAAAAATGAATGTGAATGATGACTTTTGAAACTGAGTTTTGATAGGGCAGGCGATATCTTCGCCAATTGTGAACCGAATTTAATGTTTTTTTTTTTTGTTTGGATTATTTCGCAGTAGTCCCGTTTTAATTTGGTTAGGATCTCATGCTGATCTTCGGAGATATGCAATGGAACTCTTCTATAATAGACAGTAAATCTATCGTGATTGCTGCAATCACTTGGATATGTTTAGTTTACACAATTCCATTATATAACATTACGCCTGTATGCTTTGAAGGGGTATAATACCCTCAAATTTCGCCAGTTATTGTTAAGTTCCATTTTATGGGGATAGGCATATTACCATAACATGTATTGTTAACAATGTAAAATGAATGCATAGCAAAATTTTTTATTAGATACAACTAAAAATGGAAAAATAAAAAAACTTTTTTGCAAAAAATAAAACCGACTCAAAAAAACACCAAAAAGTGCTATAAAAGCTAACTTTTTAAATAATGCATGTACGAAGCTCAAACTTAAATTCGTGAAAGAAGCAACTAGTAAGCAATTATTGATACAACAAACTTTTAGAAATTCTCCGTCCTTCATGCTGAATACGAAGGCAACCTTACATCCTGACGTCAGAATGGCCGGTCAAAAAAATATTCATATTTCTCTGAATTTATCATACGTAGCAATTATTATTGAATATACTTTCAGAGCCGCTTGCCATAGGCAACCAGCCATTCAGACGCTAACGATTTTTTCACCTTCCTTTAGAAACCATGGTAAATATCAACTGGTCTCTTAGCTAAAAACAAAAAAAAAACAAGTAACACCTAAAACATTTTATTTTTCAAACTGTTTTAAATTAATAATCAAATGCCCATATAATACCCATGATAATTATAATGTCTATTTTCTTCAAGCCTGTCCTTACTAAACCACCGCAGACCATAAACTAAAGGGTCTACCAAGGGCGCTACTCGCTAGTCCGCTTTGTCAACAAGCCATTGTGGTGCGCGGGCGCCGTGCTTTACGACGTCGTAAATCTGCGCACACGCATTATGATCGCTCGATAATCAACTGTCAAAGCTCTCAGGTGTACAAGGAGTTTTTTTATTTTGGTTTTAGAAGAAATTGTGTTATATAAAAAAAAAATAGGATTCTTCTATGAATCGTGGTTTTGTGGGTTGAGGTTGTTTAGCTTGTGGGATTTAAGGGAAATTGTTTCATACGGGGTGGTTTGTTAAAAAGAAAAATCTGCTGTCCTATGCATTTTAACGTTTTTTTTTTGTTATTAAAAAGAATACGCAAAAAAAAAAATATGCTGTTAAATATGCTGTTTCGAAAAAAAAAAACGAATATCTAGAATTGCCCTTTAGTATGAAACATGGTCTTTTTTAAAAAAAAACCTTTACTTCCCCGCACTAGGAAAGTTACTCCTGTGTCGTGGATGCGTTTAAAAATATTTAAACTCACATACACAAACAACCAGACCCGGAACAACTACCTGTAAGCCAGACAAATAATTGTTCCGTGAGGGAATTGGACAGTGCGACACGCAGCGCAGCAGTCGATCGCTCAGCCACTGCACCAACCGTGCCGTCCGTCGTTTACCTATACAATAATACGAGTAATATGAATTATGATACAATTCGTAAAATGGTCAGAAATTGATAATTCAACATATTAACAGTGTCTGTGACCATTTTAAGAATTTTAATGTGATTCATATTATTATCCTATTATGTTCTGCTAAAGTGGCCATTTTAGGACCTCGTTGCGCGTTGATGTTTCTTATTACGTGAAGAAATGCACATACTTAGTAGATACCTAGGTATTAATTTGTTCAGAAGAAAATACACTTACCGTATGACACTTTTGGTAAAAAAATGACCCGTGTTTTAAGTTGTGTAGGTAGCAGTGTTTTACTTAATAATAACATTATATTAGACCATTATCAAACCTACGCGGTAGGTAGTTGACCGTAGGTAATGTAATAAGACGACACCTACACTGCTCTTGTTTCAACAAGATAAGTTTTATCAGCCCTGGATCTGAGGACATTCTGAAACCTACACAGAACACCTACAGATGAAGTTTTTTCATTCAAAACTTTAATAAATGTGTTACGTAAGACCATGATATGTTAACAGACATACCATCAAGCTGGAGCTCATTACTGTTAGATTAGGTACATCAGCCCACTGTGATACATGGTAATGCTTCTCCTCATGACTTCCAGCTATTTGTAACCAGGTCTAATGTGGACCACTCACCTTTGGTTTTTGTTTCTTCAAGCCTTTACAAAAAGTTTCATATATTTATTCCATAAATACCTATAGTTCTAGCATTAGCAATGAAAACGGGATATTTACCATGACGAGATTTTACGGGATCTTTGTTTTGATTTCCCGATATTTCGGCGCTGTTGCAAGCACCATGATCACGGATTTAAACATGCAGTTTTTTTTTCTCAGTGTTTATGCTAGTGTCAGTTTCAAAACTTATATACCTATAGTTTTTATTTATTTGCTCGATATTATGACATCGCAAATTGGCCAAAAAAACAAAAAAAACAACAACATTTTATTCCAAAACAAAATTCATATAAAGTAGAGCAAAGCAACACGTGCGCTTAAGTGTTAACATTCATGTAATTACGTCACGCACACAAACAAACTCACGCATACATGCACACTTTTCGACCTAACCCTTCGAATGCGTACTCGGAAATTACGTAAGTAGATACTCCGCTTTAGATCGTCATCTTAGATTTTTCTTTGAAGTGGCAGCAAAGTTTTGGGGGTAAAATTGAATATTAATAGCAAAATTATACCCTTAGCCGTCCTTTCTTGGATTTTTATTACTTTATTAAAGCTCCTTCTTGTTAATGTGATATAAACAAATCGTTGTGGATTTTATGTGTTCGGGGAAAGGGGTGTCAAAAAACAGTAGCCATTTTTATTGCTTAATCGCGTGTGTTTGTTTTATATAATTTATTTTATGTTAGTGCTGAGGTTTTTTTTTAATATAAACAACAACAAAAAAACGTTTTCTGATTTTGATAAGACTTTTTTGGTATAGGTAGTCTAGAAAATAGTTGAGATTGTTGATAAAATAATGCAGGCGAAATTTAGTATTATCAATTTAAAATCATAATTTAAAGAGCAAAAGCTAATCAATTTATTGTTCCATACATTTTGACCGTGTAGATATTGCACTTTTGTAGGAAACAGTAGTTTTTTTTTTCAATAACCGACAAAAAAAATCTCTGTGGGGGGTTTCAGAATGATGTACTGAGTATGTGGTTTCCGTTTTTGGTACGGTGTCCCTTCCACCCCGTATAAATTTATGCTTTAAACACGAATACCTACTTAAAAACTGAAGCGGTACCTCATAGAAATCAATCAAAACCTAGATTTCAACTATTTTTTCTCACTTTCACACTAAATATTGCAATAAAATTAATGACACAACAACAAAGGTAAAACAAATTGCTGATAATATTAATAGCGACCGTGCTATGATTTATAATGTTTTTTCTATAGTAACAAAATCTTTGTTTGTCCGTTAGTTTCGTTCAGATTAAGTCATATATTACTGCAAATTGCTTTGAGATAACCATCGAGGTTCCATATTGTGTCAACTATAAAATCTTTTTTGGCTATAAGTTTTTTTTTTGCTGCATTTTTTTTGTTTCGCGAAGTACAAAATGTTGTTATGGAATATTATGATGTTTTTTTAAATCATTATTTAAATAATAATAAAAATGCTTTTTCATTCCCATGTTTCTGTTGGAGCTCTGCCATAGACATGTTAAATACATAGTTTTATTCGCGGCTTCGTCCGTGTTAAGGACAGAAATTATCTCCTGGATACGGATCAAAATTAAAGCGTAAAATAAAAAAATAAGAAATACATTGCACTGTATAGATTGTGTTGAAATGTTAATAGACTGACAGAAAAAGTTACTGTCGATGATAATAATGACAAAATACCTTATTAGCTCTTTGCAAGTCTCAGATGGTTAAACGTTTAATTAATTATATAATAATAAGTAGACTTTATTCTTAAGTTTCGACCTACCTGTATTTTATTCTTAAGTTTCTTCTCCTAGCCACTGAAAAATTGACCATCGAAACATTTTTCCAAGTTTCTCAGCTATTTTTAGCAACTAATCGTTTCTTAAACTGTGTTGACTCTCTATAATGGCCAAGGGACCCCATGTTTACTCCATGAAGTCCCTTAAACGTTGTCCACGTTCTGAACCATTTTTCACTAGCGAGACTTAATTTCTACCATGTCGTTTTTCATCCAACCCTAGCCTCGAGCATGAAAAGGAAACAGGGTAAGTCTGAATATTTGAAAAAGGGGCATTTGGATGTTTTGTTTAAAATTCTATCGCAGAACTTCCAGTTTGACAATCTTATATTTTAATTGAAATAAATAGTTGGAGTTTTGCATTTGACTTTGATCTTAGTTTCATCACCTTAATTAAGCGCAGGTTTTACAAATGCCAGATATCTTCGTGCTAGTACTTAATAATTTTGATTATTGAATAGTGTTGCCATACAAAAATTATCAGACGTTAATTTTATTCCACCAATAAAAGGTGACGTTGAGAATGTCAACCCTAAATTAATAAGTTGAAACTAAAACACAATGACACAGCAACAGCAAAAAAGTAAAAATAGCAGTATTTTAGCTACCTATGTAAGGTTCCTAAAGCTGTAATTTTGAACTTATACCACTTTCCTTCCCACACGTAGAAAGGTCGCGTCTTGTCCGTGCCTAGAATATCACGACATACAATTTGTTGAGGGACCAAATATCCCTTAAACAGAGTCCCTTCAACCTTTGGCAAGGAGCCCACATCATCGCGTTTATTGAAAAAATATATTGCTGTTTTTAGTGGAGGCTAACTTTAGGCTTGACTTTTACTTGCTTAGTACGAAAGGCTTTATAAGTTGAAAACTTAATCCAGTGTGCGTGTATGACCAGATGTATGAATGTGGCTAAAGCAACAGGAGTATGTAGAAAGGAACACAGCAGGTGGCGCCCTGAACCCAGTTTTTGCCTACCCCCATGGGAAAAATACGTAAATTTTTGTATGTATGTAAGCAAAACTTCATAACCGTATTATGAAACTAGTATTCGGTACATGCTACCATTTTCTTGGCTTTCTCGTCCATAAAATAGGCTTTTCAATAAAAAAAAAAACAACGCATGTCTACGCAATATTATATAAGTATTAAGCCTTATTGAGATTCTTGAAAAATGAACAGAAAAATAAAACTACATTATATTTCGTGAAAATTTATTTTATCTACGAATGTGGTAAAATAAATAGGTATTCATAAAAAACGTTTGACTATATTACAAACAAAACTCCAACACTAATAGGCCTGTCACCCAGTATCACGAAATCTACATTCAACCCTTAGAATGCAGCAGCAAATTAAAAAGTACCCGAGCTCAAAATAAATGGCCTCGCGACACTTCACAGCGCTATGATTAATGCAGAATGAAATTAAAATAAGTACGATAATGTAAATTTTTATCTCACGTTTTTATTTACGACTTTCGTGTCGTGAAGCGAGACTTCCTGCTATTTACTTACCGTTGAATTTCGTTTGTTAATGATATTTTTTGTCTGCATTTTGTATCTTTCAACGATAAATTCAGTTGTTAGGAAATTTTGATTTATACGTAAAGCGGGTTGTAATTACTTTCAAACAAGGAATTGCCGCAAAATCACCCATCCGTAAAAATCTGTGGCCTAACTGTAAATCTAAAACATTAATTTACTAATGTACAAAAAGATCTAATTTAAAAACTTTTCTTTTACAACAAAAAACTTGACTGGCACCCGTATCGTATTACTTTACCTCGCAAAAAAAACATTCTGACTTCTTAAAAACATCATCACCGTATTTTTTATTAGTATTTTCATTAAAATAGCGACAAAAAAGTCACCTCCTTGGTGCAGTTAAAAGAATCGCGAAACGACGCCCGGGGGCCTGCTAGACCCCGATGTTGCGAAAATTCGCGAGATTTATTTGAATAAATTATTTTTCACCCACCTGCAGTGAAGGGTTGTTAAGAGAATTTATGGTTTTACATCTCGACTGCAGAATGGTAGATGGTTTTTGAGATCGGAGGTTAATAATGTATTTTATTATAATTATATTTTCATGCAAAAAGTTTCTAGAAGAATCACAGTCAAGCAGTACTTGATATTGTCATTCACAAAAGTTTTTTAGGTGCGCGCCTTCTAAATATCTTTTTTATTACCAACAACTTCCGTGTGACTCATTTTAGTATACTTATAATTTTTTTTTTAAATATATACCATTAAACACATTTACGATTCCCTTGAAAAACTTCACATGACATCATCGTTGGTTCAGA
This sequence comes from Standfussiana lucernea, assembly GCA_964057025.1. Taxonomy (NCBI): domain Eukaryota; kingdom Metazoa; phylum Arthropoda; class Insecta; order Lepidoptera; family Noctuidae; genus Standfussiana; species Standfussiana lucernea. The sequence goes on from OZ059804.1 coordinate 11,475,397, forward strand.
GAGAAACCGAAACAATGGGCGAAAGAGACCTTTAACAGGAAATAGTTTATATTCTTAAAACAATTGCAGTAAAATGTTAACGTATTAAACGAACATAAACAAATAAAATTCGACCCTAGCTGTACCTAATTAAGTTAACATTTAAACAGACAGAGAACACAGCACCTAAAAATTCGAAGACACAAATCAGATCTGTAAAACAAAAGACGTTCGATCGAATTTTAAATATTCGCTTGTTCGGCTTTAAGTCCGTTTGAAATCAGCGTATGCGATTGGTGATTTCGAATTTCGCATTTCGCATTCTATACGCGAACTTCGTTGATAGATCGGTGATGTTCGTGGCGGCCCGTTGCGTTTCGTTCCGAGTGCATTTGACCAGAAAAATCGGAGTACGTGGTCTCTTAGACCGGCGGTATCTAAGGGTTGGGAGTGGACGCGATTTTTCTTGGCATTGCGCTTTTGCTTGAGCCATTTATTCGTATAGACTTTGAGTAATAAGCTAGGCTTTAAGCGAAATGATAGCAAAGTAAAAGATAAGTGCCAACTTTTCTTCGATCCTTGCAAAATCTAATCCGAAAACGATATTTTCTGGATGTGAAACTTCTTCGATAGCTTGATGTTATCTTCTGTCCTATGATAATTATCTTAGAGCTTCATTTCGTTTGTAAGAGCTTTACTTCCTAATTGAGTCTAGAATAATAGTGTTGTCTATCTTCTATTATCCCTTCAGCACCTCTAGCAAAACTGCGAGATTGAAATATATACGATTAAGTTTACTTTCCAAAGAGATTTAATATATTTTAGACTAGCTATCAGAAGAACTGTCATAGAATAAGTCTGATCCCATATCTCAGCGACACCATAAAGCAAAACGACTTAATTGCTTGTTGCATGAAGATTACGTTGTACAGTCACGAGCACCAACATGTAAACTCTTAGGAACTTTTAAAAGTGTTTTTTTTCTACTGTTCTGCTTAAAATTTCATGGTGTTGTGGACATAGCTTTTGAAACTCATATTTTATTAAATAGATCCTATCTCCTAGTTTCAATCGTTATTTCTCGCGAAAATTTGCTTTTTTTAGGAAAAGTGTTTACATATTAGTGCTCGTGACTGTACGCTTCGTTCCGATTATCGTGAACATGTCTTTGACTTTCCATACTCAATACTCAAGACTTTATTGCATTCCATAATGTGTACATCATATAACAGTTGGTATGTTAAAACATCGAATCAATTATGGACCCTGTCGGGCACAGCAAAGTTAATTTTTAATTGGAGAGAGGATGAAGGCGCTTTTTGACAAGGAAAAAAATAAATAAATTAAAATAAGTAGTATCATTAAAATAGTATTATTTGCTATTTATGGTATTTATATATTTGGTTTTAAGTTATATTTATGTATTTTTATATTATATTGCACGAATTACTTTCCCCTAGTCCAAGCTCATTCTTGACTCAAATCCCTTTAAACCCTACTTAAGATCAGCTCACATCATAAGTCTCCATCTTTATCGTGTTTTTCTTCCGTGGGACATAAATATAAGCCTTTTAGTAACGTCTTCGACAGGTGCGTTGTGATACCTGTCCCGCATAGCGATGGTGGCTGAGGGCAGTGGTGCATACAACCTTTCGTGTAGGTACAGACGCCAGCAACCGTCAAATTTTCCCAATCAAAATTGAACCTAATAATATAACGATAAAGTTGAAAATCTATTAAAGAAATTTGACAGATTGTTGTAGCTCGATGTCCTGGCGTCTGTACTATTCAGCCACTCATTGCCGTAGAATGTGTCGCGTATTTCTGGGCCAATTTAGAAATCTGGTTTCGTCTCAAATTGACTTCTAACTACAGACTATGTTATACTACTCGTATGTCCGAAATTCATATGTGAATGGCAGAGTGGTTGTTTTTACGTGCAGGTTGGAAGGGACACTAACGCACATACGGTTACCATGTTTTCAGTAGGTAGGCACCTAATTCTGAACCCCCACACAGAAATTTTTCATCAAAAACCATCTGTTTCCTACAAAAGTGCAATACCTAAACGGTCAAAATGACCGAGGAATGAGACTGTATAGTCGTTTTGGACGACGCATTTAGATTGACCGTTGCGTAAAAATGTGGAAGTGAAAAATCGGGGATTGCGCAACTTAGCAATACATATATGTATACGTACACAAAAACTCACGCATTTTCCCCATGGGGGTAGGCAGAGGCTACAACACCACCTGCTACCACTTGGTAACTACAATTACGTAACCAGTTACAAGAGAAGATATTTCTTTCGCTGTTTGGTAACTAGTTGTGGGAGAAGAATTATTTTTCCATATTCGTAGATCAAATTATTTCCATTTTTGTAACCCAAAAATTATTCTCTTCTAACTGACAAGAGAATAATTTTCTTTCGCCGTTTGGTAACTATCCACATATAATTCCTTTTGTTTTTTCCACGTTCATACATATGAGGCTCTAGCACGATCGCGCGGTATAAACGTAACGTAAATACGTCGATGTTATAATTAAAAATATTCGTTTCACATATAATATTTTCATAATTTTAAGAATTTATTCATATCTATGGAAGATAATGATTGTGCTTGTTGCAAAAAAAAAACACTAAAATAATACAGCATTATTGTATTTTCGATTCAAAAGTCGACGTTATTTACGTTACATTTAAACCGGGCACTCGTGCTAGGGCCTCTGGTTACACACACGTCGTTTAGAAGAGCCTGTAGTATGTCACTTAATAATGAAAGCACTTGTTGGTGAAGTCTTTTCAGTCTAAAAAGGTACAATAGAGTCAAGCTAAATCAAGTTGATTACAACGCAACACACCAAATTGATTCATTCTCTCTGCCGAAAGATAATAATTCAGAATCAATCAAGCAGTTTTCTAATATAAAACTTAGTATAAACAAACATGTTAATATCGTAAAAACTAATGTTTGTCAATGAGATGTAACTGCTGCTAATGTTTATGATGTAGTAACTCGTGTTCCTTTGATTACAATTCTACAGATAAGAAATATGGTAACTATTTCTTACGAGTTTTTGCATCTTGAGATTTGTGGATTAATTATTCTATTACGGTCTGAAGACTTCGTATGGGATAGGGTTGAAAATCAAGAAGACTCAGATACAACAATAAGGTTTATTAATGGCTAGCTTTTGCTCGCGGTTTCGCTCGTGTTTTGTACGGAAATAAACCCATGGGAACGTGAACTATGATACTCGGGGATAATGTAGCTTCCCGTTAGTGAAATGATTTTCTGAATCGGATCAGTAGTTCAGAAGATTACCCCCTACATACAAACTTACAAACAAATTTTACTTAAAATATATTAGTATAAATTACCACCGTTTGAACATTCAGTTAGGAGAAGAGGTAGGACGACCAAATATTAGGAACTGGTTGATTCGATGTAACCAAAGAGAAGACCGCTCAAGAATTTCCAATTAAACCAATATGTTTAGAATCCATGAAATCGATTCAAACTACAAATAAGATGACATAAAGAAATTTCAATGTCATTATAAACATAAAAGTCATCAACCTTGTTTGTTACTCAAATTACGTCATCACTGTTTACCGACCAAGATTCTATAAACAAAAAATAATCCAATAAACACTGAAACGACAACGAGACATTCGAAATATTTCAAAAATCGAATTGACGCTATCTCTTTTACTCCAATAAAGATTATACAAGATAGAAAGAGGGGAGCTATAGACGATAGCTCAGAAGCACTCGTGCGTAGTCCTAACGGAATGAAACTGGCTGTATTGTTGAAAGTGACGGCTTGCAATGCAGGCCCTTAAGATGCTTTGGATGTTTATAATGTAACTGATTTTCCTTTAACGGGGTTTGCAGAATAAGAAGCGGTATCGACTGAGGGAGGGCAAGAAATTGGCATGGCATAATTTAGAATGTGGTGATAGATATCAGAAATGAAAATCAGATGTCATTAAAGTTGAAAATGCTCCACAAATGTTTTAAATAGAACTTAACGATTAAGAGACGAATACCATGAAACGGGGAACTTTATTCGACCGATTTACAAATAGAAATATCCTACTATATGTATCTAGTCATTAAAAACAACTGTGGAAGATTTTGACCGTTATGTCAGGTACGTATTAGCAATTTCCAAACTAGAACATAGGCAATAACGATGATGAAAAATAAGAAGAAATATGTTGAATTAACTACAGTAATCTCCCGAAAATCTATGTCAATAATCTTTCCAGGCTTTGTGGACATACTAAACGTTTGCCCTCATGTCTCGGTTTCTATGCTATATCAGTTTTCAGTTATTGTCTTATTATTAGTCCTTGGTTGGCCTATTCATTATTATCAAATAAGTAGTATAATGGTACAATTTGAGCAATCAATCAAATCTTAGCCTCGTATCAAGTCGCTACTATAGGTAGTGTTACTTTAAGTCCTGGCTTTTTAGGCTTGTTTTCACCCAGAGACAAAATCATATGCACCTGATCCTTCAGACTATTAATAGTTTTTCTCACCACAGTCTACCTCAGCAAAACTATCACGGCTCCCATAAACGAAACTTTTCTCTCCCTCAGCACCGAAGAAGGTTCAAAGAAAATCTATCAACGCCTTTCAAAGTAATGTCAAAGCACCTAATTCTACTCCATACTATTCAGATTTCCCGATGGATTCGTCGCGAGGGAGCGGGATAGCGATAGTAGATGTTCTGTGGGTGAGAGAGATGGGTATACGGTCACGGGCTTGGTTTAGATGATTGGTGAACGTGCTGCCTCGACCGCCGAGTTACGTGACTTCTGAGTCTGTCTAAGATAGAAATGTGGTGTGAGACGTTTTGATATTTGATGTATGTGGTGAGGTTGAAAGTGACAAAAATTTTGTAGATGAAATCTGTTGAGTTATTAAGTTTTCAGAATGCGTTACGTAAAAAAAATCTTTTCTGAAATTAATTTTCGAATGGTAGGTGGTAATGGTACTTTAAATCTTTTTTTCGGAGGCATCGTCTTCCAATTGTATTTATTAGTCTGAACGTAGTAGAATTATACGGTTATTTTGCCTTTTTTAAAAACCATCGATTTTAGTCAAGCGATAGTACAAGATAATCGTTTTTTTTTCAAACATCAAAACCACGAGTATTATCGGTGTCTTCCTGACGTTGGTCAGGAAAATAGATATATAGATAGAAGTGGTTCTATATTAATTTTCAGCAAGTATCATGATAATTAATGCCAAGTTGTGAATAATTCGTCAACACCAAGCCCAGTTACTACTGTCTGCTCCCGTCGTTGCTTCAGCAGTCATTCATAGTTTTACTAACTAACGGTACCATCAATCAAGTATCAAAATTGCTTGATTCGAGTATAGGCGTCATTAAAAGAGGCATTTTGCCTACTGTCTGCTTCCGGAGACGCCTCGATATTGATTCATTGTTTTACGAGGAGTATTAATATGCAAATGTTAAAATTATTGAAGTATATGGATGTCTGTCAGTGGGAAATGTATTGAAGTTTATTTCTACTGTCTTCTTTGCGTGTTTCTTTAGGTATTTTGATTTTTCTTGTGGTTTTTTACTATAGCAGTCCTCGTTTAAAACAATATCGGCCACCCTATGGAAGCAGTTCTGACCTGACAGGACCTCTATTAACTTCTTCTCTAGATTCTTTTCCTAGTTTCGGGTTTGCTATTTTTTTTTCGTAATTTTATGCAAAGAAGAGTGTTGTTATACTCCATAGTTTTCATTACCGTTGCTCAGCTTGCATCTACCGAAAAAAGTACCCTCTTATGATGGAACGGGATTATGTTTACCTGATTTAAGTATCTACTTTAAACATGCAAGTACCAAGATTTTCTCATAGTCTGTGTCTCAGTGCCCGCAGTTTACAACTATTAAGTAATATAACTATGACTACTGATACAATTAAAAACACCAGGGTATATACCCCCTGGTGTTTTTCTAAATTCATAACAGAATTTTATTGTTTCATTTTCATGCAAGTATCAAAACCGTTCGCCTAACAGGTGCTATTCGTATCAGTGGAAGATATTACTACTGTATACTCCTGGTATTGGCTTCATTGTTTTACTTTAGCGGTATTGGCTGACGCAAGCTATTTTGAGCTTTGTGGCTTAAAATATACCTACTAGGTATTAGTTTTAGGTATTTCTGTGACCTCTATGATATTGCATCTTTGGGAAAAAACCCGTTGAATAATGTTTGATGATGACGAAAAAATACGCAGCTAGATTGACAGGGTTTTTGTTAACATACATAAATACTTAGACGGATCTTGCAAGTTGGAGCTAATTTATAAACATGATTCTGAGTTTTTGTTATAAAAAACCTTTCAAGTTTCAGTGGATAATTAAGTCGCCAGAACTGTATCAATAACTATTCCAAGAATGGAAGACGTTTTATCGTGTGACTGACACTGGCTTGGCCACCATCAGGGATTTTAATTTTGATAACACAAATAATTTGTCGGTAATTAGTCGAAATTTGTCGCCCAATATCAGAATTTGTCGGTCACTGGTTCAAAAGTTATAAGGGTTTATAGGTGGCCGATCTGTAGAGACTCTCCCCAGCTTGGCCACATTTAAATCTCAAAAACTAGGGCATCTAGCGTAGATCTGTTTTCTCCCAGATTTAGTCGGCAATTTGTCGGAATTTCTCGCCAAGCCACAGATTTAGTTGGTCACTGGTTCAAAAGTTATAAGGGTGTATTGGTGGCCGATCTGTAGAGACTCTCCCCAGCTTGGCCACATTTATATCTCAAAAAGTAGGGCACCTAGCGAAGATCTGCTTTCTTTCAGATTTAGTCGGTAATTTGTCGGAATTAGTCGCCAAGCCACAGATTTAGTCGGGTCTTAGTTTAGAAGATATAATGAGTTAATTTTTTAAGGTATAGTCCAAGAGCTAGATCGAAGAGTTTACGAAACGTCGGCAAGAGAAAAAATATTTCTAGTAATATGAGTAATATACGTCTAGTTAATCGGTCTAAAGTCCTTAGAAATGTCAGGAAGAGATAAATTCTCAATTAGATACATGTTTTTATGTTTTTAATTACTAGGTTAGAGTGTCTTAATCTTCTTTGAAAACATTAAATCTTGCTCTTGGTCTATTTGGTGAATTATTGGTGTCAAGATGTACAGTCGCATGCAACTGTGTTACCAAATTATAAAGTTAGGCTCTTACTTTAGAATAATAAAACTTCTGTTGTCGAAATATAAAAAAATATATTACCTTAAAATTATTGTAGGTACCTACTCACAGTAAAATTTTAAAAATACCTATATAATCATAGATGTAGGTAGGTACCTAGATACCTATTAAGTATATAATATTAGCTCTCAATAAAAATAACAATGGGTGTTTATTCATTGCATGACCCTGGCTGAAACCAACACTGATGCCGATCGATACCTACTCGACAACACGTCATCGAAATTCTTCATTTCGTCACCGACACGACCGCGACCCGATACGACGCTATTACCCATAATGCTACCCGCATACAAATAAGCTATATAAACTTTATTCAATCGGAATATGCGGTAATCTATTACATATGGATAATGAACAAAAAAAAATTTGTAATAATTTGTTTGCGTTTTATATAAAAACGCACATAAATTATAAAAAACTTTTTTTTATCTTATCTAATTAAAAAAAAAACGTTATTACTCGAGTTCCTAACTATTTATTAATGAGTTCCACTGTAAACTGGCTCGCATCTATCTCTTTCCTCTCACCATAAATGAAACGGAGCGTAGCGATTTATCTGCCAGCGACTAAGTGCACATTTTGTTCGATAAATAATTACATATATATTTACTGTAGATCTGTTTATAGGTAATGAATACAGTTTTCCTTTGGTGGGTTCAAATTATAGAATAACTTTATATTCATATATTTCGAAACAAAAATTCCACCATATGACATCATAGATACTGTCTAGAAACTACTTCAAATATTTTGTACTTGATTGTACCAATGTATGGAGAAATTGAATTCTTTAATATCTTTTTTATTACACACCGACTAAATCTGTGGCTTAGCGTCAAATTCCGACAAATTGCCGACTAAATCTGGGAGAATGCAGATCTTCGCTAGGTGCTCTACTTTTTGAGATATAAATGTGGCCAAGCTGGGGAGAGTCTCTACAGATCGGCCACCAATACACCCTTATAACTTTTGAACCAGTGACCGACTAAATCTGTGGCTTGGCGACGAATTCCGACAAATTGCCGACTAAATCTGGGAGAAAACAGATCTACGCTAGATGCCCTAGTTTTTGAGATTTAAATGTGGCCAAGCTGGGGAGAGTCTCTACAGATCGGCCACCTATAAACCCTTATAACTTTTGAACCAGTGACCGACAAATTCTGATATTGGGCGACAAATTTCGACTAATTACCGACAAATTATTTGTGTTATCAAAATTAAAATCCCTGATGGTGGCCAAGCCAGTGTCAGTCACACCGTTTTATCTTGTCTGTACCCTCTCAAAAGTATCTACCAGTTACTCAATTTTTAAAGACCCGCAGTAGGTATATTTAAGGCCATCAACATCTATTACTGGTAAACAGTAAAAATCAATCAATCATGTATCTAAATAAACACTTAAAACATGACATCGAACAGTAAAAGGGGCATGATTACCATGTTATTTATGGAAATATCGCCAATCATCATTTTTGCCAGACAGATTGGCGATCGCAGTATTTTATTAGCTCACAGGAGGTTGCTGTCTACCCCGAATCCGATTCTCCTAGCCATTTGAACACAGAATAATTAAAATTATCGCAATGTATGCTTAGATGGCTTGGTCATGATGAGAGGGTGTGGATGGAACTCCGGGAGTGGACGTCCTAGAAGGACATACACGGACCTTTTTTTTTTCTTTGGCTTCGCACGGTTTGTGCATTTAGCCAATGTCACGTTTAGTACACTGACCTTATTGGTGATGCTCTTCAGAAAGGTCTGGTGATTATTACTAGGAAACCGGTGTGCGTGTATGACCAGATTTATGACTGTGAACGAAGCAAAATGAGTATGTAAGGATCGTGGTAGTTGGCGTGCTGTAGTTTCTGCCTGCCCCATGAGAAAAAGTCTCGAGCTTATACATGATGCATCGCCATGTAATCGTGAGAAATCGCATGTTTACACAAACAATTAAGTTAATGATATCATACATCAACTATAATTACTAGGTCGATGGCACACTTCACTTTAATTGTGAATTCAATTATTAATTAATTAGTGACATGTGGACTGTCACGTAGGTAACGGATTTGTTTACTTTTTATGTGATTAACTCTGTGTTTAGTGATAATGGAAAGAGCCAGGGATGGTCAGAATGGGAAAATGAGGAAATCCTAAGACCTACGGCAAATAGAGCCTAATGCCTACGGTAAAAGTGGTTTACGTGAACACCCACTATATTTCTTTATCGTGTGGTTAGTGCCTAACCTGGTGTCAGAGTTTTATGCCGCCCATGGGCCTCTGACTTGGCTTTATATGCCGTCGAGAAATATCTCTCAGGCATGCTGGTTTCCTCACGATGTTTTCCTTCACCGATACAAGTGATAATTATGCAATATACGCTCATGATTCCGAAAAATCAGAAGTGCGATGCCCACTAAAAGTCTTAAAAGGCCCCGTTTACACGGCGTTGATCTGTGTAATATTTCGCAGTATATTTTTGAGATCAAATGGCAGTTCCATACTGCGTTTGTTTTGAACCATACGAACATTGGGTTATTGACGTTTGATCCTCACTTTTTATTGTAAAATGCCGTTCAGAATAACACCCCTGTGAACGGTTGCTAAGGGCTTAACAAAAAACTGCCCTTCTATTTTCTTTTGTTATCAACTAAATCATCTCTTTTTGATCTAAATATTTGTAAATCTTATAAAAACTCACAGACTATGATCTGAATAATCTGTTGATCAAGTCATCAGACTAAGTCACAGCTTCGGTCGGTTAAACAATTATTCCGCCCTAGAAAGTGTACCAATTCCTGTGTTTAAACATTTTATGGTATATTAAGATGGTGGGATACCGTAGAGTTTTTGGTCAAACTGTAAAATAAGTGATGTTGGTCATCAACAAATACTTTGCAGGACACGCATTTAGGTTGATGTAATTTCAATCAATATTTAATTTAGTCATGTTAAGTGTACATATTAGTAGTATGTTATACAAGTTTTCTGCTTGGCTTTTAAACGAACCTGCTATTTTTAACCGACTACGGAAACCAAACAAAAGGGTTATGATTTTATACTAAAGCTGTCGCTCCATCTACCCTTAGAATCCATTCATAGAGTCCTAAACTATTGTTAAAACCTCGGCATTCTATAAAGTTAACATGGCCAGCTCCATTACCACTTCAGTAAGCAAAAAGTTTTGTTGGTCTAAAAATTTCACAAAAATAAAAACACTTTCATTTCAATAATTCCATTATTGTGTTTAATACTTTCCATGTTGGACGGCATAATGCAAAAGTCATGTTTTAAAAGCGGCCATTTTTTTTTACTTTTATTTTTTTCTTTTCATTCACAAGTCACCCACAAGATTGCCCTTGTTACTCGCTGAGGGGTGGGCTCGAGAGTTAGGAATGGGATAGATAGTTCAAAAGTAATAAAAAAACATTTTGGTAGGTTTTTATTAGTCATTTAAAATATCTATACTAATGTCGTAAAGAGGTATAGTTTGTAAGTTTGGATGAAGGGGTAATCTTCGGAACTAAAAATCCGAATGTAATTTTTTTTTTAATACCTACTGGAAAGCTAAATTATTCCCGAGTGTCATAGGCTATACAAGGTGCAAGCATTCTGCACATGTAAAGTCTAAGTAACTCTACGCAAAAACAAATTGCTAGGAAATTACTTTTTTGTGGTGAAAAATCACGTTTTATGGTAGGACTGAATGTAACAAACTCAAAACATTGTGTTGATGGATGCATTGTACGTGGGTTTTGGTGGTATTTAAAGTAAAGTTATAACATTAAAAACTTGTATTTAAAAAAAGTTGTGAAAAAGTTAAAACTTTGACCTCTTAGATCTGCGTAACTAGAAGATTTTGTCTATTTTTCGAGATATTTGTGTTTTTGTATTTTCATATAATTCAGATGACTTTTGAACACTGTTTCTTTGTGTTTAAGTACAATTTTGCCAATTTTGTCCGGAGCAGACCCTTTGCACCCCCTGGCATTTCTATGAGGGTGTAAGTCTATGATACAAATCATTGAAGCGTGCAATTGTGGGTCTGTTACATTTCTGCGCCTGTCAACACGTCAAAGACATGCAGTTTTTAACTTACTAAAGTTAAGTTTAAAAAATGCTACTTCCAAATGATAAGTTTATTTTCTACTACATGGGGCTTAATCTGACAAAATGCAAAATGTAGGTGCTTTTAAGAAACAGGCTCACAGGCATGATGTAAAAGTTTTTTTTTACTGTTTTTTTTTTTACGTTTTTCGCGACTATCTTTGAAAAGTCAATGGTGGAATGAAGAGCTCATTGTTCTCAAAATCAATGTCTTATTGCAGTACATAGCAAATCACAAAAGCCAAGTAACAGCCCGTTCACACGACGACATGTCGTTTTTTTGACGTATCGTCTCTTTTCTTAATGCTCTTTAAATGCCCGTGTTCACACGGGCACGTCTTAAATCACGTAACGTCTTTTAAAAATCAGGTACGTCAAAAAACACGGTCCGTGATTTTTGTGACGGACTCGCCGATGCGTTCGCTCCCGAAAAATCACGGAACTAATGTGAACACCAATTCGTTTATTTTACCGGATCGTGATAAAACACGATTCCCAATGCAATGTGAACGTCCATCCGTCACGACGTATCGTGTTTTATGACGGATCGTCAATGACGGAAGCCGTGTGAACGGGCTGTTAGTTCTGCAAACTGTGACTTTTCATACTACCTAATAGAAGTTTTAATATCCTACTCCAGACTCATTGAGAAAAATAATTCATTGTTTAATTTTCTTTTAAAATCATTTTCTTTTCAGCTTTGACTTCGATCGATCTTTAACGTTCCAAAGACATTAAGTTAAAAGAAAAGAAATAAAAGAAACGTTTTGTAAAAGTTTCGCAGTCGTCTGACAAAAGGAACAGTATTGCACAGGAGAATTTTTTATGTAAATTGCAGAACAAGTGGATGGCATTATGCAAAGCTACAAAAATATTCTTTAACATTCATGCGACTACCAATTTTTTTTATGGACAGCCTTGGAAAATACCGTTGTTAAAGGAAAACTCATGAATCACTTTAAAAATCACAATTTTCCTCCATTGCGTATTCGAACGATGATTTGGTTTTTTTTATACCTCTTGTTTTTATCTGTTCATTTTTAGTCTTGGCTATAGTTTAAGACGTTATCGGTAGGACAAAATATCTTCATATTCTGCCTTGAACAATGTTTTGACGAAAGAAAAAAAAGACTGCGTTAGCCTCTAAAGGTCAGGCCAAGTCACAGGTTAGGACCCATAGACATTTTCAAAAGTCTTTCAGGCATTTTTGTTAAAAAAAGAAGACTACTAAGTCTTACGAATAGAAATTATATCGAATAACTGCTTGTCTTCTGCATAAAACCATCCAAAAACAAGGTGTATGCGTTCAAAAACGTTAACACGACCAATTGAAAAATTACTTCGCGTTATTAGGTTTTGGCGCGAATTCTCCCTGCCCTTATTACAGGCCGGAAAAAATGTGCCTACGCCAAGAAAAAAAACGAAAAAAACATAAGGGGAACTGCTAATAGTTCTTATTTTAAAATTACTTTAAGTAATTCGTTAAAAAGTGTGAAGGGGACTGTTCTTTTATTAACTGAGCTTAGCAAAATAGGTCCTTATAAGGACATGTATTCTTTTAAAGTAATGAATACAGCGCTGCACTGCAGAGTTCTTTAGGCGCTTGAATGAGGATGACGGAGTTAGTTCTGTTTTGGGTCTCACGTCAATAAATCCGTGTACATTATTCGGGTTTTAGAGCAAAAAGGCTCCAATAAAGAAGATATACATATTTTTGAAAACATCAATAAAATAATCAATGCAAATAAACATTCCTGCACACAAGCTAACATAAGAAACACATGTTGACATCAGCATCTGTATAAAATTAGCAAACTAATCGTTAAGTATCTTATTTATTAATTCATTTCGATGTAAATTTTAACAATCAACAGTGTAGATGCTGTATACATATCTACATCTATACAGGTTGGCGCCGACAATACGACACTAAATTAAACTGCGTATGCCCCATGAAGTTCCCAGTCTGCGTACAAAAATTCATTCGAATATGTCCAGTGGTTTAGTCACAGGACATTTTTTTTTTAATATTCGGAATTTTCTACATGATGTAGATTAATATGCTAGCACTGACAGGGTAACGACCTCCGCATCGGTATAAACACTAAACACATGTTGCCATCTCGGTATTTCAAAAACCTTTGTCAAATTCGTTCCTCAAATGTTATTTCCAGAGGCGAATTAGTCAAATTATGCCTAAGGTAGGTAAACCAATATTTATATATGGTGTTGTATTTCGTTAACAGTTTTATGCTATTTAGTTTGTTTGATTTTTTTCTTTTTAATTTCGATGCTAGGATTTTTTTGATAGTTTAAAAATATTCCTATGAACTAGTATTACCAGTGTTTTCATTTAATGTCATATTGTCGGCGCCACCATGTATAGGGAAAATTCGGAAGATTCGATTAAGTTGTAGTATTTTGTTAAATTCAACGAGCTTTTGATAACTTGACAGTCAAGAGGATAAACACAAGCCTATTTAGTATAATAAAAAAATAATCTGCAATGTTAAGGTGAATGCCCAAAAGGTAGCCCGAGAAAACCAGTCAATATGTGTACAAAAATCCCTTAAATAAAAAAGATAAAAAAAAGAAATTCAGTCCGTACGTAGGATCTTGGAGTTATCAGGTGGGTTTCCATGATCTGTTAGTGCAGGAATGTTTTAGGACTATTCCGAGAGTGGCAAGTGACGGCGTTTGACAGCTGTCTAGTGCCATCTCTTACCAACCAATTCTGGTGCTTATAACTTAACTTCAACTTGCCTTAGTCGGTCCATGCTTCTGTTGATGTTATTTCATTTATTTATTAGTAAACACCCGATGGGACGTGATCATGCTGTCAGTGGAATAGGAAAATCACTACCAAAGGCAAGGTATTGCTAATGCGTTTTCAGCTCTAAGACAAAGCTAAAACGACACATATACTTTACAAAGTTACGCTGCTTGGTTGCAGAAATAAAGGAGCCATGGCGGTTAAGTTAGGTTCAAAAGTACCCCAGGCAACCTCCCTCAAAATCAGCACTACCGCTCTTAAACTCAAGAATACATCAAACAATTCGTTAAAGACATCTATTTATCTATCCTAAGCAGCATCACACCATCACACATCCCCATACCTACACTCAAATTGTATACATCCTCAAAAGCTATAAGACTTAGGGGGCCCTCGACGCGCTCTGAATGTTGATCAACTCCAACTCTTAACACATAAGTATCCTGTCTTGTTCGGTATTATTTTTACTTGACACCGACTTAATAATGTGGTAGGTAATTTTGTTTGCTTCCAAGAAAAAGGAAATTTATGTGTACACGTGTACTTTTATGTACGCAGTATGCTGTGTCCTTTACTGTAGATATCATTGTGTGATAGATTAGGTTTTGCCTTTGCTTCATTGGAAAATCTAAGAAAATTCACACTTCCTACATTACAATGACAATTAAAACGGGTTTCTTATTTATCAGTCTGGAATCCTCAAAAACATTAATAAGGGGTCTATCCTCATAACTAATGATGCTAATTTTACCTCTTTTAGCTGTCACGGAGACATGACGTTGCATAAATGCTGGTGTTTGGTAAAACTCGAAAACATCTTATCTTACCTACTAAAACACACCACACACACACACACACACACACAAATATACACACACACATCTTATCTTCTATACTATACTATATAAATATTATAAATGCGAAAGTTTGGATGGATGGATGTTTGTTACTCAATCACGCCAGTTCAGCTGAACGGATCTTAGATGAAATTTGGTACAGAGATAGATTATACTTTGGAATAGCACATCCCGGTAGGACGATCCCATGGGTCAGTTATCGAACTCCACGCGGACGAAGCCGCTGGCATAAGCTAGTTCTTAATAAATGCGAAAGTTTGTGGATGTTTGTTACTCTTTCACGCAAAAACTACTGAACGGATTTGGACGAAATTTGGCACACAGATAGTTTATAACCTGGATTAGCACGTAGGATACGTTTTTTTATCCCGGTAGTAAGATCCCGTGGGACAATTACCGAACTCAACACTGGCGAAGCCGCGGACATAACCTAGTAATAAGTAAAATAGTACTGAGAACCTGATCTATCAGATCCAACTAATGAATCCTAATGAAAACGAGAATACATAAATAATAGCATAATTGAATAATTACTAATGAAAATACTTTTAATAATTCCATAATAATTATCTTCATCAATTATTCTTATCAACAAATAAAAATAACTAATATAAATATTATATCTATATGCAGAAACCTAACAATTTATAATGTATATAATATATATTCATAATTATACACCCAATTACAACACTAATAATCTAATAATTTATAATAATATTATTGAATTGCTACTGAGCCCTCTTCCTCTCTCCAAGTGTTGCTGTGCCCGACAGGGTCCATATTGAACTTTTACACCATCTATGTAATACATATGGAATGCAATAAAGACTTGAGTATTGAGTATTAATAAAACTCACTGTTTAGACTACCTGAAAACTACATCATACCTTCATGCATCCCAGCCAAACATACCAAAACTCGAGCCCAAATTCCCTAAGACTACCCTCAAAATGTATTAAACAAAGATAAAATCAAAATGACGACATTAAACTTTGCATATGGGGCCAATTATAGCGGTATTTGTATAATAATGCCTGATACACGCGTAAATAAATTAATAAAACCACCCCTGTAAAGGGTTAAGATTTAAACGGTACCGATATGATCTTTTAACCCTCGTAATGCTTAGTGTTTTGAGATGTCATGTTATTATTTAATTTTTTGTAGGAATGCTTTTTGATGTTAATATTAGTGTTCCTTTTTACTGAAGTGTATAGACAAGGCACCTATTGTGTTCGCTACTAGGAGTAGAACCTATACATATTTTAATTTCGTAGTATAAAGTAGAATCACTGGGTTTTTAATTTCAACAAAATTGTGTTTATTAAAATAGAGTTTTACTAGAGGAGTCAAATGAATCAGCGGGCCTGCGATTACATTGGTCATTGGTTAACCTAAACTAAGCCAATCTGATCTTGACTCATGACGATATTTAATAAGAAGATGGAAGAAGATAGATTTCTAAAAGACTACCGACTTCGAAGAGATTAGCCGGATCAAAACAGATATACAGACAGACAAAAATTTAAAAAAATGTTTAATAACTACCGTATGACTTCAATTTGATTTATTTGTATAGATTATGTTGGGAAGATACATCTACCTTCAATGTCCTTCATAACAACAAACAAAATCCCTAAAACAAAGGAAACAGGCAACACCAAGCCATCTAACACAGCGACCAATTAAAATTAGAATATCTTAATTCATATCAAAGTATCAGGGTTGGATCTTAATGTGTGTTGCTACCCTAATTCTGGGGTAAGTAGAGATAAACCTACCAACTTGGACATGTTTATACGCCTTAAGTGAATGTGTACCAACATGTTGGTATGTTCATGTTGTACGGTATCTTCTTGTTAGTAAATATGTAATGGTTTAATTTGCATTGTGACCTGGTGAGACTTATTTTTTGGAGTTATCCTTTTTTGTGTGACTTCATATCTCATAAATTTGGTTGCCAGTTAGTTTATTTAATAGAAAAGAAACCTGCAACCTTCTGGGGGCCTAAAATGGCCAAAAAATTTACGATTTGTAACGTAATTCATATTATCATCCTATTATGATTCTGCTTAAGCGGCCATTTTAGGATCCCTGTTCTAACAATGAAAAACAACACTTTCTCTGCTGTTTTCTAGGACGAATCCTGTTCGGATTCTCTGTATGCGTTCAAGTTGCTGCAAGTGGTGCAAGTTGATAAATTAAATGGTTTCGAAATACTTTGTTTATTTTTTCGCACGTGTTTTACTTTTTGTCTAATCTTACATTCACTTAGACCCGATCATCATTTGAAAAAAAAAAAAAAATGAACAACACACTAAAGTTATCGATTTTATTACATCAAAGCTTAACCAGAATCAAAGCGCTAACCCAACAACCTTCAAACGTCATCAACCAACGTCCACCACACTTCGATCGGCCCACAATCATATGGCCGAAGATTTATACCCGCTACGCTACCAATAAACTCAAGCCGAGGGTCATTGCACGTTCGCATCTCCTGGAATGTAGGGCGAGCCAATCGATAATGTTTAAAATTCAGTATAGAACGCTTGCTCGGTACGGGGGCATCGAGGCCGTGCGAAGTGGGAAGATCTTGGGGAATTCATTAGGATTCATCATCATCAGCATTTCAATCTTGATGGCTGGTGTGTCGTGAGTGTAGGCGTCTTTAGTTTAAAACATAGCAAGCAATAATGACACTTATGTGATTCTAATGTCCGGGGGTACCTACGCATAGCCATTGAAAAACAATGTGATTTGTAGTCGTCAATCAGTAGACCCTTAGCAAGAGTGGTTACTTGGATGATTACAGCTTTCTATTCCTTTATGAGAACTGGTCATATCAACCAGTATACGTCCACTGCTGATGAATGTGACCTCGCAATCTAGTCAGTACCACTCATGGCAGATTTCAGTTAGTTGACATCATACTACACAGGAATCTGGCGACACTACTGGGGTCAAAGAATTATTTCTCCTCTAAGAAGTAGTAATATTATACTTAGGCAACTAAACGATAGCCAATGCAAAAATATATTATCTGCAGATTGTACCGAATTTGGGATCTCTTTTTTTATGATTGCATAGAAGCGTTATCCTTAATCAAATTTTCATGAAGTTTTTCCGGCGATTCAGTGACAAATCTATCCATTACCTCGTTTTTACCGAATTTCTTATTGAAATCAATTTGGTGACTAAACAGAGGGTCAAAAT
This sequence comes from Standfussiana lucernea, assembly GCA_964057025.1. NCBI lineage: Eukaryota > Metazoa > Arthropoda > Insecta > Lepidoptera > Noctuidae > Standfussiana > Standfussiana lucernea. Next base: position 11,493,589 of record OZ059804.1, read on the forward strand.
GTCAACCAGCCACCGGGCGTAGCAAAAAGTTTTTAATGCTAAGCTTTCATAGATTAATTGAATTTACGATCAAAACTTATAAATAGAATACTTAACTGCCTATACCCGTTTTTCTGCGGTTTTTACAGGGTCGGTTTAATCACTATGTGCGGAAAAATAGATTCTTAAGCTACTTTCTATTTTTTTTTCTTAACAGCCTTCGTCACGATTAAACAGCTCTAAGAATATGAGTATTTTTCCATCAACAAAAAAGAAACACTATTATTACAGTCGGTTGAAAATATAAACAGAAAAGTGAAAAAAATGACAAGTTCAAAATCGATCAGCGTCATTTTATGGCGAATTCTCGAAATAGAGATGCAACAGTTGATTATTCGGAACTATAATCGATTACCCATGTAACTGTACTATCGAGTGTATAAATCGAGTTCGTCGAACTGGCTTCTGATTGGTACAGCCCTGGTCTTCCAATGTCAAGTCCGTGAACAGGTTCAAACACCTGTCACGGCGAGTGGGAGAAAAAAAACATGAAAATCACGAATTATCCAATAAGAAGTGGCGAGTTTTCTGACTGCCTTTGTACGGAATTTGGGCTTCAGTAAACGCATAAGTGGCAGCGAGTTGATGATCATGTTTTGTAAATTTTATACCTACAATGCATGGATCTTTTGGCGTTTGAAAGACATTGACAGGGGCGCATTGATGGGAAACATTAATTGTGATTTTATTTGAAGAAATTGTATTTAAAATACAATATGGCGAAGTTACTTTGGATTTCGGCTATTAAGTGAAAGATCGAGGTGTAATAATATGTTTTTGGGAACAGAAAATAAAAATCATGTATAATGCCTTATTTTAATGCAATCAGTCATTTGGACCTCAGTTTCCATCGGGGATGTAACTCAGTGGTAGAGTGTCTGCTTCGCATGCTAAAAGTCCTGAGTTCAAATCCCAGCATCTCCATATGTCACTTTTTGCTAGATATAGAAATGGGCATTTTATTTTAAACGTGAATTGATATTAGAACATAATATACGATGTAAATTACATTTAATGAATTCATGGAACAGTTTTTTAAGAGATTTTTTTATCCTTAAACAGCCCATATTTCATCTAATTTTAATTTCGTATGGTGTTGACAAAGCCGGGATCATTCCTCTTCAGCTTGTTTTCTACCTTCAGCTTTCACTTCACTTTTTCTGACCTGGTTCCTTTTACCAACAACAACACTTCCCCGCTCCGCTACCCGCTTCCCGCTACCTCCTATCACTATGATCCCACCCTGCGTAACTCCGCGTCCGCGCTTCAGCCTCGTGACCGTGTCAGAGCGATCACTTTATTGATTATATCCGAACCCCGGACTCCGGGCAATACCGTAATACTCTCAAACAATCAGACCATTTTCTATTACAAAGTCTAGATTCTTTTAAAAGAGTCGAAAGTCTTTCATGAATGGAATTGAAGCTGAAAAGTAAACGTGAATTTTTGGGAGCAGCTTTGTCACGAGGTTTTTCTTTGTGGAGCTAAGTTGGGGTTAGATTTTGTTAGTGTTAGGAGTTAGGTAGTTTTAGACTTATTGTAGGCGGAAATAAAGTAGGTTTTTTGCCAGAAGGCGTCGCGGCAGACCTCGTAGAAGATGGCGGGACGAGCTGGACAAGACCAGCAACCAGAAACAACTGGAAGTCATGGGGAGAGGCCTTTGCTCAGCAGTGGGATGATGCAGGCTAACAGTAACAGTATGTGCTGCTTAGGACTTATAGGCTTTATGTTGATGAAGGGAGATAGAGAGGAAGACCATGGAAACGATGGATGGATTGTGTGACGAATGATAAGAAAGAAAAAGGAGTAAATGATGCCGTGACGTCTGACAGGGGAGAATGGAAGAAGAAAACGTGTTGCGACGACCCCAAGTAACATGGGACAAGGGTAAGATGATGATGATGCGGACTATAGGCTTTGGGACTAGCCGGTGGAAAACATTGACGATGTGGCAGGCACAGAGGAGGACTTAGCTATCAAAAGCATAAACGTTTGTTGGCAGAACTGTTTAAATAGCAAATTTTAATAATAAAGTGTCTTTTGGGTCTTTCTCATCCTTAGATTTTCAATTAAGCACTAGAAATCTATAAGAGAGATTTAAATAAACCATTTTGAAACTTTTGGTACCGTTCACGGATTTAAATTCTAAGATCGTGATAAATGTCTTGTGTAAAATATTCAGATTCTCTGACAGGATAACCAGAAATAGATAAATAATGGAGCGTTCCGAAATGGATGGAGTAGATTAGCTCGTGACAGAGATGAGTGGAAGAAAATGTGGGAGGCCTATGTCGAAGGACAATCTGACCAACGAACTGGTTGCTGAAGATTATATTATTACTTAAAAAATAGAATCAAGTTTTATTTTTCTTATTGCTTTAATAACTAGGTTCATAATTACATTTACATTAGTTTAAAAATGTACTGTATTTTGGTCAGCAAATAGAGGCTTTTTCAGTCATTTAGCTAAAAGAATGTTTGCACACCTTCACCCCATGGGATGGGCACCAACGTAGGAAGAAACTTCAAACCACCTACTACTGTTACTACGATCCTTACATACTCCTTTTATGCATATTGTGTCCTTATAATTATATCAACCCTCACACAGGTTTAACATAGACAAACCACTTAATGACGAAATCTAAGCCCAAATAACTGCCATATCTAACACTACAAAACAAAGCTTCCGTCCGCATATCAAACAGCCAATACCCACCAATCCAAAACAACTGGTATCATGTGACAAACACCATCTAAATCCCATAGACAGACCATTGAGGATATTAGCACATAAATAGGCGGCCGGTGACCGGAAGCCGCAACAATCCACCTCCGGTCGTCGGCCATCTAACTGGGCACCTACATATAATTTGAACGTGAATTATCTAAGCCTTTGGCCACGAGCTGCACGGTCAAGCGTTACGCGAGTTTGTGATACTACCTGCAAATATGCAATAATAATAGCAGTGTATTTTCTCTTCTTATTTCATATTCGTCGAAAAGATTGCATATAGCGGAGATCAACGGTCGAAATTCGATAGAATCGGTTTCTCCTAGGCAAGCGTACTCCACTCTAGGCCGCATCATCGCTTCACATCAGGCGAGTTGCAGCCAAAGGCAAGACTATTTCGAAAAAAAAATGAAAGTCGCATCTCCCGAAGTTCTGAACGTGGCGTTAACGTTTAGTGTTTGAACGTGAATTATCTAAGCTGATCGTTTTGTCTGCTTTGTTACGGTTTGGTTAGATAAAGCTGTTTTGTTTGGTTGTTACGGTTTGTAATCATTGAAGGTTAAGTTTACAATCTAGGATATTATCTGAGGTAGGCACGAATTTTTTTTTTTAAGATCTTTTAAAGCGAGAGTGTCTTTCTAGCACTTTTACTCAAGCTGTTTATTGGTCTATTAGGCATGTTGTTGTTTTATTGCCGGCAAACCTCCTTCCCTTTTTATCAGAACACCTTCGTCTTTTTGTTTTCTCAGGATTCAGGTGATCAGTAGCAAAATGTTTATGAAAGAGTCCATTATCCGGTCATCTCCGTCTAATATTACAGCCACGCTTGCTATATTTAGGTATATTATTTTAGCTGTAAAAATCCATATATTATGTATTTTCCTAAAACCACCTCTTATGCGCAGACAGAAGATTTACTTCTTGTCTGTAAATAAACCGCGAACACGCTGTTTTTATTCTTATGTAAGTTTTAATTTTAGTATTTTACTTTTCACTTAATGTTGATTTATGTACTTTAAGTAGGTGTTTACTTGTACTTTGTAGCCTGAGACACAGTTTCAACCTAGTTCTTGCAAATAAGCAACTGTGCCCTATTTTAATTCTTAACATATTATATTTTAATTGTGCACCTTTTTATAAATTAACGATTTTTTATTTATTGCCTCTCTGAAATTGACTCATTCATTAGATATTGGACCTACACAAACGAGAAATCTCTTAAATGACGGCAGACATTGATGAAGTCATCATCAACTTTTATGGTAGCTTCGAACGATGAAACTATCCAAAGTTTTAGGAAATTCCCCAAAATACTGCCAGTACGCGAAATCTAACGGTCAATCGGCTACCATGCTTACCATAGACAATGGTCGATCTATTACTTACTACGTTTTTTACTACGGTGATCTTTTAACCCATCACGATCACTATCACGGTTGTCTTGTGGTTGCTAGTGGTCCAGATCTGATGGTGTTGACTTCAGCTGTTTGTTTTGTAGGTGTAACGGGCGTGGAGCGAGAATAGAAATGTTGGTGATGAAATTTCGTGGCAAGATTGATTGTTGATCACGTTTTAGAAGTGCTTTGTGTTCGGATCTAAGTGGCTCATGACATTATTCCAATCAGGATCGATGAAATGACAGGTCACTGGAACAACCTGCGTCCCACGGATCCCCTCAAATGAAAGGGTAAAATATACAAGTCCGTGATTAGGCCTGTCGTACTGTATGGATCAAATTGCTGGACTCTGAAGAAGATGGATGAAAAACGATTGCACGTAGCGGAAATGAAAATGTTGAGATGGATGTGTGGAGTGACTAGAATGGATAAAGTATGGAATGAGTAAATTAAAGGAAGTTTGAAAGTGGCTCCTGTTACAGACAAATTGGAAGGGAGTCGTTTGTCTTGGTATGGACGTGTAATGAGAAGGGATGAAACGCATGTGACTAAAAGAGTGATGAATATTAATGTTGATGGATAGTGAGGGAGAGGAAGGCCAAAGAAAAGACGGTCGGATTGTGTGAGGAATGATATGAAAGAGAAAGGAGTAAATGATGCCGTGACGTCTGACAGGGGAGAATGGAAGAAGAAAACGTGTTGCGACGACCCCAAGTAGAATGAGACAAGGGCAGGGAGATGATGATGTCATGATTCCAATCTTCTAACTCACAGATGGGTTCGCGACGTGGTTTAGGCACGGCCTGTTTCCTACCATAGAGATGAAACTTGTTTCGTAGCAGTGCGAAAATTATAAGCTAATTAGTGATTAGGCATGTCGATATTGGATTTAATTAGACGAATAAAACCTGCAGAACTATCTCTGAGAGCCTGCAATCTCTCGTTCCCTACAATTGCTACGAATGAAAACGCCTCATAAAAGTGAGTAACTTAGTTTGTACAGCTTCAACGCTTGAAACTACTGACCCGGAATCAAACTGGGCCTGGATTAAGTGTCCATCTTTAAGCGATAACTATGATGGGATAGAAAAAATGGATAGCACTGAAATTTACTGCCGTAACCCTCCAGTCCTGCTTTAAGTTGTTCTAGAAATAACATAACATAACATCACGCCAGTAATCCTGGAAGGGTTAGGCAGGGGTGTACTTAATACTACACCTAAATTTCGCCAGTTATGTTTTAAGTCCCATGTAATAAAGAGCCTATAGCCATCAACCGAGCACAAATACAGACTCCGTGTCTGCCACTTTGAATATCCTGATGGAAAACCCAATAACACTTTGCTCTACCCGGGAGTCCAACCCAGGACCTCTTGCTCAGCAGCCGCGCTTGCGACCACTGGGTCAACAAGGCAGTCCGGGCGAGGTTGTGATAGAAATTCTAAAGGTTTTATAGGCTTTATAACGATTATCATTTGTTTAAGCCTTCTGGACTTCTTTAGAACATAGGAACACGTAGTGAAGTCTCAGACAAAAATCTACTACACCATTATGGTCATCCTGAGAACGTGGTCGAGAACAAAGTCAGCTGTAGGATTCGCGGCCGGCATACAAACTGCGACCAAACGATCTTGAACCTTAACCGTTAACAGTTATTGATTAATTCTGTACTAGCTCTATTTATAGGAAGCGATTCGATTGGAGGCTTCGGATTAGAAAGCATGTGTTTTTAAGTTCTTAGTGGAAATGATTTTTCTAAGTAGGTATGTTCTTTTTTTGAGTGTGAAAAGCTTTAGATTCGGAATGTTTATGGAAGTAAATAGGTGCTATTTAGAGTGAGTGGGTAATTATATTAGTTCAATATTGAAGTGACGATCTATCTCTGGGGCGAAGAACCGAAATGCAATTTTGTGGTCCTGTGGTTGTTTTCTGCTTTCTTATTGGAGTCTTTTAAATATGTCTTATAAGGTGTCGCTCATCCCTGAACAGCTGGTAAACCTATAATTTCCAATTATGGTCAAAAAGAATTTATAGCTCCAGACTTCTAATCCCGATTACAACTTGTCATCAGCAGAACTGTGCTTAACGCTAATTGTGGAGCTAATCAATCGCACGTGTAGCCACGCCCACAATATTCAACACATGCCTGATTCTACTACTAAACACGCAATGTTCACCTATTAACGGTCCCAGACGTTATAATTAAAAAGCATTACGCGAATCGGGAACGAAACCGCAACAGGGCCCAACAGCGGCAACTGGCCGACATCCAACCGACAACACACTTATTATATTCTATGAACACCAGCTATAAACGTATTTCTGAACATATCACGTACACTACTACTAGCAATTCCAACCAATCAGCGCGCGACAATTCAACTTAATAGCTTAGGCCACGCCCAATCACGTAACCGCCTATTACGAGCCGTGTAACGACGCAGGCTTTTAACTCGGCGATGACATCCGATCGATGGTTATGCTGGTCCTTCGTGGCGCGCTGTCTCGCTCTGGGTCCCGATCGGCGCCGGCTCGGCTGGTGTCCCGAGTGCGATAGAGTCGCGTTTACCGCGCGTGTCTCGTCTCAGTTGCACGTCCGAGGTCGTAGGAGGGGGTCGCGTGCAACTGTTTTCGATAATCGGCCGCGCGTTCCGTACGTGAAAATCGGACAGTACTCCGTCAGTCACGTCCACGTAAAAACGGATATATGCCCAGAATATTTATTAAGTGGGTGGCTGTGCGTGACTTTTCCCTTGTGAATAGCTCGCCCGTAAATGATCGCCCGAAAATAGAGCGTTTGTTTGATAACTGAAACGTCTTCGCTGAAATAACGGGTACAGGACTTGTGAATATTTCAGTTGCTGAGACTCTCACAACAATGTGGAGACTTTTGAGATGAAAGTTACCAAAAATAAAAATAAAACATTAATTTGTAAAGTGGACGCGTGTGTGTGTTACAATGATAGTTATTTGATAACATAATAGACAGCGACCGGACGATTTTGATCATTTGGTAATTAATACAAAATGAAGTGTGAGAAAGCGCGGGAACTTTCTTGTGGAACTGTATCGGACTTGTTTTAGATTAGTAACAGTGTTAAGTGACAATGTTGCCATATCAAGCGGTAGCTATGGACTACGCGGTGGCTTCAGCTGGTTTTCACCACCAGAGGCCTGGAGGGTTGCCCGGCGTGATGGGCCTGCCTGGGCCAGGGCCTGGCCTCAATCCTGGCCTGAACCCGGCCTTCACCCATTCCTGGTTCGTACAGACAAGCCCGGATATCTGTCGGCAGCAACAAGCATCCAACCAATCGCATCTCGAACCTGGGCACGTTTCTTTTTTCTTTATATTTTTTATTTTTAGTTAGTTGTTACGTACTTTAATATTAAATAACACATTGATTTTCCAATATCAGTAGTAAATACATTTAATTGCTGAGGTTTTTATAAAAAAAGTTTTCATCTTTGATAAATCAGTGAGTTATTAAACAAATAATATTTTATTGCCTTAATTATTTTTTTGCTATTACTTTATTTGATGTGCTTCTTAATTTGTGCTTATAGATATGATCTGTACAAATATGATGTATGGCTATTTAAATGTAAGGTGGGTGGACCATGGAAGGCCATGCTCCTTCGAAGGCCAATTATTAAAATTTCGTAGTTATTGCCATGTGATGACAAATTCCTTCTATCTACATAAACATCCATCGAACTAGAAATCACAGACGCGGCGGTGAATCGCTCGCGCCACTATTTTGGCAGTACGGTCCCTTGCTTCATTGATATCGGAAATCGGCGACGTTAAAATAAGGTGGGTGTACCATAGAAGGCCACTCTAACAAATAAATAGTTATTATTCGTTTATTTACTGGATAAATGAAACTAACAAATATTTAAGTAATACTTTGTTTTATTACGTAATATATAAACCACTTCTTTTTATTGTAGATTTAATGGCTATTTATTAACTTTTAGTGTTAAATGACTGATTTATTATAATGGCCTTCTAAGGAGCCTTGTTCCTAGCAAGGCCATTTTTAAGAGTTCAATGAAACTTAAGTTTAATCAATATTGATCAAATCTGAAATTTAAAAAAGTGGTTTATATTTTACGGAATAAAACAAAGTATTACTTAAATATTCGTTCGTTTCATTTATCCAGTATATGAACGAGTAATAACTGTTTATTTATTAGAGTGGCCTTCCATGGTACACCCACCTTACATAAATCAAATATTATATTACACGTTTAAGTTACTGTGAAATGCGAACAACAGATTTTTGAGTTTAAATAATCTCTACGGCTTTATAGCGTGGAATGACTTAAGTAATGAAATAAAACAAGATAATAAAATGTTTTAAATGTCCACGCGACAGCGAAATGTCTGTCGAATATTTCCTGATTACATCTACACGGCATTGTTGTACTGGTTTCTAGCACGATTATATTTTGTGCCCCCTTACGTCATTTTTGGCAGGAAGTAATTTAACCATAATATTCTTAACATCTGGGCCTAAAGTACTTTATAGAGAATATCAGGTGTGTTTTTCTTGATGGGTTCAGAAAACCGGATTTTTTTATCTTATCAACTCTTTGTTCATAAGTTATTGTCTTCGAGGTCATTTTAAGGACCATTTTTTTAACCTTTGTTCCTTATCCTGCAGGGCCTAAGCTAAAACGACTAAAATTCTGACCCATCATATAGGTATTAACTTCATTACCAAGTTATCTTATAGTGAATAAATAATAATAAATCTTATTTTTGAGATGCCTGAGCGTGATATTTAAAAACGATACAGGAGAAATTCCTAGTGTGGGGCAACGATTTAAAAAAAAAAAAGAAGATTCTTTGTTATGCTAATTCAAGTGGAAAAGATAATGATGGTGAAAATTGAGAAACCGACAACCGAAGCCAATCAGAATTTTCTCATAATTGAAATTGATGAGCTTTAAAGAAACCAATTAAGCACCCAAGTATCAAGATCGCTGCTTATATAACATCGTAATTAATTAAGATATTGCAGAAAACGATTTCCAAAATAATGACGCAGAACGAAAGGCGTTAAGCAACTATAAAATTATGGCAATCTGCTAATTATTAACCAATTTCATGGTTTGGTTGTAGCGTGACAGTTTGGGATGATATCTCTTGTTGTTCAGCTTTCATTTTTTGATAACTTCATCATTCATTTATCTAGTTAAGTTTTTTTTTGGGATTTATGGCAGAAGAAAGGGAGGTAGTGCAAAGGGCTGTTGTGGGTGATTCGGGGCTAAAATGATGATTATAACTAATTTAAGTCACATTACTCAATCAATTATTCTGTTTAACACATAACAAAGCCGAAAAAACGCTCCTTTATTTAATTTGTTTTCTCCACCCCTCCTTCTTCAATCAATACCATTATTTTAGACTTGAACAAAAACACAGACTTTTCATTTTTTTTTCTCAGACTTTTTGACCGTCCAATTTGCTGATGGCATTTTTTTCCAGTTCAATGTTTTATTAAATCGTGTACAGCCTCCAAAACGGTTTGCCAAGTAAAACAACAGTATATTAACCGGCGCGGACAGAACAGGCAACACAAATTAAGATGTTATCATGTCATGACGTACGCCATACTCACTTGTGCCTAAGAACATAAAGAATTAGGTAATTTATTTATTGTTGCAGTTTTAAAAGTATAAAAAATATGATGAGGTATGAAAAATATTGTGTGGAATTATATGTAACATCACCATAATTATAGAATCCAAGCAAATATCCTTAAAAACTATATAATTTTAAGAAGACATAAAATTCATAGCGCTTATATATACAAATTATAATAAATTATATTCAGTTTTTAATAAAATCCAAATAAAATAATCCTAAATCAAAAGAGCTCCTAAACACAATGTTGCTAAGAAAAAAAACATGAAACTGTCATTTACTGATCACAATCAAAAACACACCAAGAATTCTCAGTACATTTTTACCCTGAGACAAATCTAAGTATCTCTTAACTCTATAATTTGAACAATATTACAGCATCATATCATAACATCAAGATCACCTTCGTAATTTGTCGTTTTCCCAGAAACAAGAAATATGGTCGTAATGAGGCTGTTGAATAAAACAATAATAATACAAATAAATGCTAAGCTCTTGGTCTTTGAGTCAAAAGCAAATTGGTATTGTTTTGAAGAGCTTAGTTATAATTTACGAGGTTCTCACGGTGAAATGTAGGTTGGTTATTATAAAGATTTGACTTTCTTATTAGTTTTTTGTGTAATTTTATTAACAAGAAAAGGAAAGGTTGAAGCTGTTATATGTATTTGCGGTTGAAGTAAATCGATTTTGGAAACAAGAACTTTTTGTAGTGAGAAACAGGTACAGATATTCGGTACTGTTTTTTTTTTTACATTCAGATACGGTAAAGCATTTTTTATCAATCAGCAATAAAAATAGAGAATAATTTGACCAAAACTTTAGACGTAAATAAAGTATCAAGACTTCTAATTCTTACTAAGTCGCGAAACATCAAAGCAATATAATTGAGCACCCGGTTACATTAACCCGCGCCGTGTGGTTGCTCTACATCAACCAAGTAACCATAAACTTGAATACGCAACAACCTGACTTGAACCTTGAACAGTGACTGTCCGAAATAATCACACTTTCGTTGATGTAATTGCAGAAAAAAATGAGGTAAACAATGCTATCTTAAATGTTGAGAAATTGTAGTGACTGTTATGTAGTATTACAGGCTATTTTTGAGGCAATATTCATTTCCTAGGTTAGAAAACGAGAACGATTAAAATGTTAGAAGATGTCAATTCTCTTTCTTAAAAATGGTAAGTTCCTACTATCTTCTACTAACTAAATGATTAGCAAAGAAATGGTGTGGGTGCATAGGTATGTTGGCTGACTAATAACAAAAAAAAAACCGGTCAAGTGCGAGTTGGACTCGCGCACCGAGGGTTCCGTACAAACCTGTGGGTATATAACTTTTTTTTATATGACGAAACTAAAAATTTACGGTTTTCGTAATTTTTCCTATATCTGTACTATAAGACGTGACTTCGTACAAAATTTCAAGATTCTAAGTTCACGGGAAGTACCCTGTAGGTTTTGATTCCCGTGCGAGTTTCGAAAATTTGCGGAAATTTGCGGCCTAAGTGGCTGTATCTTTTGATTGCGTTGACTTAGAAGGTTGATTTTTCTACAGCTTCCAGGGACAGTAGAACTAAGTATCATATAGAAATTTCAGTTTGATACCTCCACGCGTTCCTGAGAAAAACGGTCTTGACAGACGGACGGACGGACGGATGGACGGACGGACAGACGGACAACAAAGTGATCTTATAAGGGTTCCGTTTTTTCCTTTTGAGGTACGGAACCCTAAAAAAACATGAAAATCATCAGACAACAGACAAAAGGCTCTTTTATCTTAACAATTTTAACTCGTTTTTACATTTTATCTCCCGAAACAAAAACTTCTTTGACTCAATCACAAGACAGGAACCCTTTCACACCTCATCAAAATTTCTAAAGAATACTAAAAAAGCGTTCAAAGAAAAATGTAAAAAAATCACATCCGTAGACAAAAATATTTTGATTGAAAAATAAAGAGCGCAACTAAATAATGTAACACGCGTTTTTGTTAAATGTAACATGCTGGTGAATGCAACATGTCAAAAACGTAAAAAAAATGTAAAAGGGTCAAGATTAGTTGGGCGCTCTTGTTAATATTATCGTAGTGTTGCTGCAACAAAAACTAGTACTAAAAAAACTTAAATTGATTAAAGAAAAAATACCTGATAATAACACACTCAATATTTATTTCTTGCGGTCTTGTTTTATTGTTATGCTGGAAAACAACTTTCACCAAAATGTGGACCTCATTATAATAATCATTTATAGCGGTTTATTGCAGTAATCAGAGTTATCCTTTTTAAAAATAATGATTTAGGGTAATGATCAACAGCCATTGCGTTAATATTAAGACGTTTCTTATTTTAAAAAGCACATCAATTCCAAAAAATATATATATATAATTATGATGCTTTGGTGCTGGCCAGTTACCTACAAAAATATCCAATATTTATGGTAAGAGACCATTTTCAAGCAGCTGATCTTATAAAACGGTGCTCAGACCGCAGTCAATTCAATTGAAAAAAGAAAAAAGTGGTATAGTTTCGTGTGATGAGGCCACAATTATATTACATAATTGGTAGTCGAAATATATTTTTCTTTAACGTATACAAAATCACTTTTAAATTTTCTGAGTGTGTTTATTCGATTAAAAGACAAGAAATAACGAAATATTAATAATGTTTAGTTATTGAAGAATTAATACTGCTTACCAGATAATTGTAATTCTAGGCATTATCATTAATATTAAGACTATTCGTTTGACTACTCCATTACAATGTTTTTAATTTTGTATGTTTTGTTTAAGCACTGGTTTAATTAAATCAAATGAAGATATTTTTTGTTAAATGTTTTGCTTAATCGTGATTAACCAGTGTGTATGTGAAGTGACACTTTTTCTCCAAAAGTTAGCAAGATTAATTGGTTTTAAAATTAATTGCCTATCCATTTTTTTTTGGTTGATGATTAGATAAACTACACGTTATTTGCATAAATGATCCAGACTTTTGAAACTTTAATTATAACAAGGTGTAGTTTTGCAACCTCGTCAAAATTCAGGAGGTTGTCGAAGAAGACGTAAATAGTCGCTATAAATTACGGCGCCTGGTCAATAATAATAAACGCTGCTTCTTTTAGTTGTTTTAATTTGACACTATTTCAGATTGAGGCCCTTTTCAAAAGAGGAGAATCCCCTGTTTATCGAATAAACGTCTGCGTTTGTTTGTGTGTGTGAAAACGCGGTTATAGGGCTAGTATTAGACGGGCCGCGTTTTAATACGGGTGGTGTGCGATATTAAAAAAACAAATATTTAAAAATACCTACCTATTTTATTATTGATTCGGGCCGAGAATCACTAGCATAGTTATCTCCTTGAATTTGACGAGGAAGCAAAGCAACACCTTGTATAGGTAGGTAAGCAACCAGATGCGATTAAAAACTAGTCAATATCATTCAGAGTCCTCACATTACACCTCGAAATTGACAATGTCTCTTAAATAAGAAAAAAGAAATAAAGATGGTGTACAAAAAAGTCAATATCAAATATCCGGGTTAATATTATAAAGTATTATCTCCTACTGCCTCATTTTAGATGAGCTAAAGCTCAGGATTTGCGGTTGAGAAACCTTTTGCTGAGCAATTTTAACCTTTAGCAGTTTGTGATAAAGTATGTTATTAAATTATTAACTGGCAAATAAGAATGGTGGTTCTGCCGGCCCTTCTGAATGTATGGATCTATTACAGTTTCTCTTTTTTTTAATTTTACAAAGGTTGATGTTATATTGGCACTGAACTTATTATTATTATTGAAAAGGGGACAAAACATAATTAATTATTCTATCTCTCAAATTTTAAGCTTTAAATAAACACTTTTAAATAAATAAAAACATGTTTTTTTTTTAAATATCAAGTAATTTTGAGCATAGTTAAAATACTACTACTCGAAAAATTGCTCAAAGGACAAAATATTTAAAAATGACGCCAAAAATCTGTCCATAATATTTATCTTAAATATTTGATTCAAAACAGCCTGTACACCACAGTAGTCAGCCTCAATCGGCTACCAACTGCTGATTCACTACAATTCGACACGCCCTCTATCCATTCCAGTTTTTACTACCGACAGACAAACTTTGATACAAGATTGTAAAATATATCTAGCAACACATTTTACAAGTGTGTCAAACAATACCCAGAGGTTCAATGTGTAAAATAGTTGAACAAAAAGCTGTGAAAAAAGAGTTCACTGTATGGTAGGTTTTAAATACAATTGAATTCGATATTGCTTAAAATAATGTTACCAATATTGGTAACATTATTTAAATAAACTGTAGTTTATTTAGGAAAATGTCTTTATTTAAAAATATATTGTTATATTTTTATACATGTCGAAAGAATTCAATTATTTAATAGCAAAAAAACACTGTAGTGAAAAGTTAGATTTTTTGTCAGGATATAAAAAAGGAACTTATGTTGAGAAATGATACTTTTACAGCTATTATGTTGAACAATAATCACAATGAGTTCGTCCCCGAAAACGTCCAGTATCGATAAAACAACCGAACTATTATCCGTCATTAGAGAGAATCGAATAAAAGTTAAAAAAACGATTCCTCAAAAACAACGATCGTTTTATGTCTGCGGTTTCAACTCGGATCTTCTGTTGCTGCAGGTGTTTTTGTAATTTTGTGATGTTACGAACAAAAAACTAAAAAATCGATGTAATATTCTATAAAATTGCGATATTTAATACGTATCGAATGGTGTATTGACACTTTTTTTTAATAATTTGCCCGAAGAATGGATCCGCCGATATCAAAGACATTTTTCTCAATATAATATTGAATCAATTTCTATACTTTTGTAAGTGAATGTAAATATTGTACAAAACTGTAATTATTTGTCACTAAAAGGTTTTTTTTCTATTAGATTTTTTTAGCAATATTTCTTTTTGAAAGCAGATTCTTTTCTTTCGCAATATTCAACTCGATTTTTTGTCAATTTTATTTACAAAACAAAACGGAACGAATAGTGTTTTCTGAATGTAGCCTACGAAATGCCAAGTTTAATGGACATTCCTGCAGTAGGGTGACTACAATCGATCACTAGCTGGACCAGTCCGGATTAACTGCGGGACAAGTGTCTCGAAAATGATCTATTATATCCCCCTTTACCTCATCAACGTACTTTTGTGCTGACCCCTGTTGTTTTAATTCCTTCTTTTAGGGTTGATTTGGTACTAGTTGGGAAGGGTTCCCTGGAAAACGTTTTTGAATGACAGATGAATTTTTTTTTTTTCTAGCGAGATTGGCAAATATAATTTTGTGTAATGCAATGTACAAAAAATATCTTAATGCCAAAAATAAGCAAAGCAAATATAAGACAAAAAGAATAGTATAAAATAAGATTAAGTTACCCGTATAGCATATAATTCAAGTTAAACCAATCTTTATTAAGCTCTATGATTATGCCAAATAGTAGCAAAAGCGAATAAACTGAAGAATTTATAGTAAGCACTAGCGAACACTCGACAGTAAGTTGGCAGACAAAAATACGGGAAAAATTTCCTCGCCGGTGCCCCGGGCGCAATCAGCCGTCCCTTCAGTCGATTATTGCAAATAACTATTATTTCCTTCTCCTTTCAATTGGCTGCGAATGCGGCCCCGACCTCTCTTTGTATTGCTAATTCAGCTAGCTAGTTTTATTTACTCAGAAAACGATCGATACAATACAATTTTCTCACTAAACCGAAGAACTTTTTGGTCCTGCCAAATAAAATCCAATCATACAAACGATTATCACAAGCATTTGTCCATCTGACGTTTTCAAACCGCTATCACATGGGGCCGCGTAATCCTCACTATTTTATTCATCAGAAAGCTGTTCACGCAAATCCCAACTATTGCATTTATGAATGAAACAATTTTCCAGTTTCGTTACGATTTTGGCAGGCAATTTGCTAAGCAGGCGGCCACCATTAGTCATACCCGTATCGACGCGTCTAGCAGATTGGTCATTTTTTGTCCGTAAAAGGCGGGATAGCGCCCACTGGGGTGTGTGGGTATGCGATATCATCTATTGTACGATTATTTTCACTGAGTCGACGTTGCGTTGTCATAGTGGGATGCAATTTATCTAAATTTTACATTTTTATGTTGTAGATTTTTCGAGATTTGTCATTGTGATGATTTGCTTTGATCTTTCTTTTTTACATTCACATTTAAAAATGTCGTCGTTCAAAGAATATTGCGAAGTGCATAGAATTATTATGGATTTATGCCAAGACATTGTATTCTAATACAACGCATTTTATTTAAATTCTTTAAAATACGTCATCTGAAGCTTGGAAATATTTTTTGCGCTTTCTGTATTATTTTTCATGATCATAATCAAAATAAATCGATAATTATTTTCATTTTTTAATACACACTTACAAACTCCCTACACAGCCCATAATAATCCAATAATTAATTACAAGTGTCATACACTAATAAACAAGTGACATATTCAATCAACGCGTTGCCCAATTTGTATTCGCACAGCGTGTCAAACGAAAATTGGATATGACGTGATTATTAAAGTCTGCCTAAAGAGCGGCAATTTGGCCGGCGAACAAATCGCCCGTCCCAGTGGGCCGGCTGGGACAGGACGATTGCCTTTATTTATTTTTGTCCGAAAATTGTTAGGCAATGCACCACTGTTCAGTGGATTTTTGCGAAGGGATTTTACGATTTTTGTTGAATGCCCAAATAAAAGCCAAAAAGAAAGAAAAATAAGTTGACGTGATATTTAAAGTGACCAAACTAATGTCTTTGATTTTGCAGGTCATGGCATACCTTTAACATTATTATTCATTAACGGTTAATTATATACGCAAATATATTACTTAGCTTTGCATTGACAGATTTCGTAAACAATAATTACGTCAGACAATCCAATTAAATATATGGATGATTCTTCATTCTCGTCTCAATGAACATGTTGTATAATAACCTCTAAGTATTTTTAAATTCTCGCAACTCAAATAAACTCTTTTATGCACTTTCAACTATTAAAATTAAAGGACATTGCCCAAACCTAAATAACCTTTATCCCGCCTTTCCAATCATTCGGACACAGTGTCAGATTGTCGGGCACAGTCGGGCATCTTCGGAAATTCGCCGAGTCATATTAACCTCATCACCGGGGGTGCTATAGTAAACGTTCCCGGGACGTTTGACTGCCTCCTGTCATTATCTCCGAATGGTAGCGTGAGCAGTCTTGATACTTCGTTTTTTAAAATAGGTAATGGATTTGAAGGTGTCTTTTCCGTAGCACTGGTGTTTTAAAAAAACATTAAATACTGTACAGCTTGGGACTTCATCTGTGGGTTAGCTTTGTTGTGAGCGCTGTCTGAATGAACTTTTAGTAGAAAATTGCTGTCTTTTGACATGATTATTTTACCTTTGTGTCTAGTCTTTAAAGTCATTAAACGTTTAGCTTAGCCTACCCGAGAACTCTGCTCATCAAATTAAAGTAGGTACCTACCGTAAGTTGAGACTTTTGCTTATCGAAACAAGTTCCAGTTTAATCCTTTTACCAATTAATTACACATAAAACGGAAGTAGAAAAAATTACAACACTCATACATATCTTCACAAACACTAAATGTCAGTGACACCTAAACGAATGCCAAAGTATTATTGCACGGTTAGAATGTCAACTTTTGGCTCTCAGCCGAGCTTTAAAGTATCAACAAAATGCTTTTATTATAGCATTCAGTTAGTTGTCGACAACAACCCTAGAAACCCTTCGAATGGAGTCGCTTTGGCCGAAATCCGCTAGAGGCATCATCAGTGTGGTGTAAAAGGGTATAATTTTTTCAACGCTCAAATCGTATTACTCTCAACATTCACCTACTATACTGCCAGTCACCTTTTACCGGTATGCGTTAACGGGCCTCGTGATCTTACCTTTGACACGCTTGTCCCAACGATCGTGGAGCACGACTTCTTGACACTGGCTATGTTTTTGCGAAGAAAAACTTGTTGGATCAGGAAAAAAATGCTCGGCATATGGGATTAACGATACTGGAGAATACTAGTTCAAGAATTGAATTAGTAATATAGATTGCGAAACGGGAAATACCGTATTGGCCGAAGAAAAAAAACTTGGTTGAGAAACATTTGCGAATGGACCGGAGTCTCGAGTGCTGCTGAGCTGTAAATTTCACATCGCAAAAGACGAGGATAAATATACCAAGTTGATAACCATCAGTGACTGGAGAACACTAAAAGTAGAAGAAGAAGCGATAGCGAATCCACCAAACGCATGTATAATTGATAAACAAATAAGAAAAATCATAAATTCTAAAGTAGTGGAAACTGGAGGACCGAGAGGTTTCAAGTGACTTTTCATTACTTATAATATACGAAACAATGAAAGATAATGGGATGATTCACTTTTTAGTATAACAGGACTTATAATAAAACTCTGACACAACTAAACAGTTTATACAAGGTGTAGTTTTGCAACCTCGTAAAATTTCAGGAGGTTGTCATAGAAGACGTTAATAATCAATATAAATTGCGGTACCGGTCAATAATAATAAACGCTGCTTTTTTTATTTGTTTTAATTTGACACTATTTCAGAATCAAGCCCTTTTCAAAGAGGAGAATCACCCGTTTATCGAATAAACGTCTGCGTTTGTTTGTGTGTGTGAAAGCGCGGTTATAGGGCTAGTATTAGACGGGCCGCGTTTTAATACGGGTGGTATACACTTATCGATTTCCGATATTAAGAAAAAAAAATAAAAATTACCTACCCATTTTATTATTGATTCGGGTCGAGAATCATTAGCATAGTTACCTCCTTGAATTTGACAAGGATGCAAAACAACACCTTGTATAGGAGTCCATGAAACCATTAGTCAGTACTGAATCCTGAGGGTTTAAAATGTTAGCAAAGCATCACAATAAATTAACAATTAAAAGCTAAGCCGACACGCAATAGTTAATTGCTCAACTAGTGAGCAATCGTGTGTAACAGTATCTTATAAATTAACAATCGACTGAACGGTTGTTTGGTCATCAAAAGATTTGTCTATCTTTCTTGAAGCTATATCATCATATAGTTAGCCTTTCTCAACTGTGTTGGGATCGGCTTCCAGACTAGCCAGATGCAGCAGAATAATAGGAGCGTCTACCTATCTGAGCTCCACAACCCAGTTACTGGGTAATACGATATCCCTTGGTAAGTGTGGTCGTCAGAATTTCAGGCTTCTGACTACCCGTAATGACAGTTAAAGATCTACAAATGACAGCCGGGACCAACGACTTAACGTGTTTTTCGAGGCACATATTTCCTTCTAAAATCATATTGTAATCTTTATTAATATCAGCTATCGTAAATCGTGCAATATCAATAATCCTTAGCGTACGTATTAAGCCGATGACATTTTCATTTCCTATATCAAATATGGTGTCAACTGCCCCCTTCTCTTATTTGCTCGTATAAATAAGATGTATCATTACGGGTGGACTTCTATTAATTCCGACTGTATTGTCTGATTACTCTGCTAGGGGTTCGGTTTGAATATGTAGGGAAGTGTGACTTTTAGCGTAATAATGGGTATTTGTTTTTTCTTTGGGGCTAGCTTTGGGGACACATTTTGAAATTGTTCTTGCTAATGGGTGCCACAAGGTGGTTTTTGGATTGTGAGTTTTTTGAGTATATAGACTGGGATTAGATCAAGTATTTCTTACCTACGGTTGACAATTTCTTTTTAATGATAAATTAGAATGAAGTAATAGAACGATAATCACAAAACAGGCGATTTTCCTCTCGCTGCTCTTCGTGAACTCGTATCCAGCCAATGCTGAGTACAGGTCTCCTCCTTAGCACGCCATTTTACCCGGTCTTGGGACTCCCATATCTAACTCTTGCCTGCTACTCTCACCAAGTCGTTATTCCCCCTAGCTTGTGGTCTACCATCGTTTTTATAGTCAGTTCTGGGAAATTTTGGACATTTTGTTTAAGTCTTAATTGCTTTACGCAAATCCAAGTGCATGTACAGTACAGTACAGTACATGGTATTATGAATCTGAGAAGATAACCTAATCTGAGTGAATAACCGTTAACGTCTTTGTCAATGGCAAAGCCTGACGCACCAACGACTAGAAACCCTAAATCCACTGTCATTAGAGTGAGAAGACAAGACACAGCGGATGGTGTCGATCCTTTCACGAAAGCCAGTTACGGTGAAGTCTCGCATTAGCATCGTTTTAAACCACGATTACTACAAACTAATTAGAATATTAATGGAGTAGAAAACAACAGAGCTGGATGCTTGGAATGCCAGGAATAACCTCGGTGACTAACACCCACGTCTGATTAGTGTCTGTCTTTTTATGCACTACGATTTTTCTTTTTATTCAGCTCGCGTACTTTGTCTCTAGTCTTTGCTAAGTATAGATGCTACTGCTTTGCGCTATCTCCTTTGACAATATTGGGTTGCTACGTCTTTTCTCTCACGATCTTCATTGGCAGAAACTTTTTGTATTTCATCACATCTTTCAGCAATTAATTTATATTTCACAAAAAATACTTGAAGTTGGAGAAATTACCTATTAAAAGATAGACTCTCATCTCATCAGTTAAGTTAATTTGTCCTGGATTCAATTAGCCGATGGAGCTGGCAACGTGTCAATACTTACTGTGATTGTATTACTTTGAAACGTACCGTCATTATGCCAAACGTGATTTCCATTAGCTTTAACTGACACTTTATTTAACTCTCTGCATTTTATACAGTCAACATAGATTCTTTTACTCAAGAATCATGTGATCATCTATGGAGTATTATTATTATTTTAGCATTTATTTCGGATTACGCACATAGTGTAAGTAACGATGATCTCAATTACTTGTGTTAGTAGACATACATGGTTTATTTTGTGTGGAGTTTCATCCAATGTCGCAGCATTGGAGACTCCCATCTATCTGCGACTACACTAAACTTAATTTAAAAAATATGAACTTCTTACTGAATTACAGTTTTTGCGATTACTTACGTAACGACACAAACACTAGTAAATACTTAACCATTTCTTAATCCGGTAGGATTCCTTCAATGTAAGAATCTCGTGAAATTCAAAATATCTTACGTCTTTTGTATAAGAAAGCTTGAACATCAAAAGCTCTCAACTTCAAAATTTTAATGCAACAACCAGGTACTAGATTCTGTTCAAGTTGGACGCTCATAGCGAATCTTGTTGCAACACTGTCACATTAGTCATTCATCCAAAAGAATGTGACTACAGTCAATTTATTTGAATTTCTTTCAACTGACCGTGGGGTTACCAAGGCTCTAGGGACGAAACGCTTGACTAAATTCCAAGGGTTCAAATGTCCATGCTTTTAAAGAAAACTAGCCGACCCGAAGCGGAGGGTGTGAATATCTCTTTGAAAAGTTTCCTAAAGAAAGTCCGGAGGTATTCAGAAGATTCTGGGAGATTAGATGCTTGTAGATTGAAGTGACTTGCGCTTTCACAATTGAAATTTTATCACGAAACTGTTTGAAATGCAGTTTTAATTTTGTAAAAATTCACTCACGGATTGCAGGAAAATCCTGAAGTTTTCAGAGATATAGATAGCATTACTTGGCACGAACCGAGATCGATTGAATATTTTGTGTAACAGCTGACAATTTCAACGTACTTATTGTATGACCATAAAAGCTTTTTAAAAGGTGTCGCAATTGAATCACCCTGTATATTGACATCTTTGCCACCTTAAACGGTTGCACTACAAAGCCAATCTTTTATCTACCACAAGAAAAAGATTAAGCTGTTAAAATCGAGGGTTGGTTCCAACCCTGCACCCATCTTCCCAAGGTAGCAAGAATATAATATTATCGTTCAATAGTTCAATACCCACTTATAACCCTAAAATGTACAATGTAAAATTAAAAATCATACAGTATTTATTGTCGGGTATAGAAATATGAAGTGTTCATAAGGTGGCAAAACCACTTGATAATGAATATGATGTGTCATATTTGGTATTAGGGAAAGTTGTTGTGTACTGTATACAGGGTGTAACATAATAAACGTAAGTCCTGTCGTGTGGTGACTCAGACCATGAAACTGAACAAATTTTGTTCTATGACTTTTTTAAATTTGTAACTTTTTTTTAGTAACCATTACCATAACCACAAAAGTTGTTTAGTTTCATGGTCCCAGAGACCACGCGGGAGGTCTTGCGTTTATTATGTTACTTACACCTTGTATATTATAGTGGTTGATGCTTATGAATTGGAGATTTCTTTCAGTATTATTTAGGTATGATTTCTTAAATTCTATAGAGGTATATCATATAAATATATACTAATTATTATAATAAAGAGGTAATGTTTATGTTTGGATAGATGTAAGAGATAATTTCAAAAAATATTTAGCTAATTTAAAAAAAAAACTTTCACGATGAGAAGCGACACTATTGCTGAGAGCCAAAGAAGCGAAGTCACGTCGATAAGCTAGTATAAAATAAAAAGTCCGTTTTCTAATTAAATTAAATAGTAATATTATTGAAGCTAAGAAACATAATGTAGGAATTATACAAGATTTATCTTCAAATTACATCTTTATTTAATAAAACAGATATAAACAGCATTCTTACAGATGTATCTTCATCTAGTTATGTCATATTCTGTCGTATAAACAGCAAATTAAATCTGTAAACAACTTGATACACTTTATAATAAACGGAAGACATCATTACAACCTAATTTTATTCATCTAAATAATAAAACTATCCACCATTATCTATTTATGAACCGTTAAAATTATCTTCAATAAAGTTCTCTAAACCGCAACAAAGAACCAATGTTTAGACTCGGAACCATTCAAGGGGAAAATGAACAGAAATTCCCATGGTCTTCACAAAAGCGGGGTATTAAATACCCCGTTTTAGGGTTAATCGGGAAGTGTTAACCTTTCAACGATAACCCTAAAGAGGTGACGGGTGACAATTTAACAAGCACGGATCTATTGACGTGTTGGTACATTTCGGATAATCTTTTTGTCAAAGATTTCGGGAGCGGCATTTTAGGGTTGATAGTATTCGATGCCTCTGATTCGGTCCCAATTAAGTGATAGAGCGTGAATAATGCCTTTTGTAAGTGATTTTTAATGGTGGTATGGGAAATACACGTGATAATTGTCAAATGTGAGTTATTTCTTCATTAATGTCATAGGTTTTACCAACAGTTCTCCAAGATCCGTTTTGTCATCATATTATATGAGGTGCTGGGTTCGATTCCCGGGTCGGGCAAAGTGTTATTGGGTGTTTCTATCAGGGATTTTTTAGTAGCAGCCACAGAGTCTGGATTTGTGCCTGGTTGATGGCATAGGCATTAGGCTCGCCCCCTATTACATGAAACATAAACATGACTGGCGACATGTAGATTTACTGTTAGGTACACGACTGCAAGCCGACCCCAACATAGTTGGGAAAAGGCCAGGCAGTTGATGATGATGATTTGTTGCCCATATTAATATAACACTGTTTTGAATGCAAGTAGTCAAGGTAGTTACCTAGACTTCCTCGTTAGTCTACAGAACATAGTTCCCTCTCGTGGAACTTCGCCTTGCATCCCTTTTGCGGCATATCTGCTTACCAAACAAAACAAACAGCAAGGTGATACCTCCAATCGATGACAATAAAATGCAACTCATAAATAGTCATGTCATATCCGTCACTTATCCCGGAGTCCGGGAAATATCCCCGATTCCCGGGGGACAGCTAATTTTCCCACTCGGGCACAACTCAATTTGTCCGGGACACATTAACCGTAACTACTGCGACACGGTTGCGTACTAGGCTTTTTACGACCTTCCCCGGATTCGAATCCTGGACTTTTTTTCTTCGAGTTTCTCCTATTTCAATTTGCAGGATGACTCTTTTTTGTTTCATTCTGACTTATGACTATAGATGTTATTTCGCTGTCATAGAGCTCAGATTCCCCTGACGAATTCGAGAGATAAGCCCTTTTCAGAATATCTCACTAATCATCACTGACCAATGGAACGATTCAAACGCGTTTCAGATTTTGATCTCTATCTTTGTACGTCCACGGTTGATTTTCAGTTGCGGTTTTCAAGGGTGTATTTGTAGAGGGTCAAGGCGTTAGCTGCGTATTGTGGGTTCGATTCCCAGGTGTGCAGGGTGTTGAGGCACGTACACGGACACTTAAAGACGGCCACTTCTAAGATGAAGGGAGTTTCGTCATAAAAATTGGACAGAACAAAAAGCATTGGAGTGTCTTGCTTTTATATTTCTTTTGGTTTTACTTTTGTGTGTAATATTTTCTTTTTACGGTTTGGGATGAAGAAACGAATTCCAATGAGCGGATCACCTAAAAATTTTGTTACAAGTTATAAAAATGCTAAATATGTTTATTTATTTATTCACAAGGCAACTACAACAGGTAACAATCACATTATTTCACTAAGTTCACATTGTAAGTTTCAATCTGAATTATTACCCAAAGCGGCACAACATGACCAGAAAACTCAATTATAATGATGTTGAAAACTACAGTAAAAAGGTAAGTTCATAAAATTACAGCTACAAGGTCTGTGCGTCTGCCCTCTTTGCCCCACTTCTAATTAGGCAGGTAATGTGTAGGAAACCAAAGACTCCATAATTTCACCTCACACATAAAAATACCTACAAAAACTATAGGGATTTGAAAACTTTATCGATAAGCATAATAATACGAGAGACAAGACAAGAGCTTAAATATTTAAGGTATACAAATCAAAACACACAAAAGTAATGGTTTAATTGTTTATTTCGTGTTATAGTGCATCGCACTGTTTGTCACATATTTGTATCGTTGGCGTACAGGGCACGCGCTTGCTTGTCACGTTTATGCTACAATGGCGTTCAAAACGTTAAAGAAAACAGTATTTAAAAAAAATTGTTTTAATTTTACCCTTTTTAGTTATCGCATCACACACAAATCCTTGTCAAGTATCAATTTCGCAATTTCTTTTACTTGGATGACATATTTTTTCCAGCTATTTTGATTTAAAACCAAAGTTCTGAACCGATTTTGATGAAATTTCTGTGGGACCAATCGGAAAGGGAAAGTAAATCCATTCAGATAAAAGAAGAATTTTTTTAAATCGGTTCATAAATGACGAAGATTTGAGATAACAAACAAAAAAAAAACAACCTAATTGAGAACCTCCTCCTTTTTTTGAAGTCGGTTAAAAAGCACACGGATATTAAAAGGAAGAGTGCATACATGTCTTCTGAAAGCAGTGGCATGAGAATCGAAGATGTCAATACTGTTATTGTCCTTTGAAATATCATTGTAACGTCGATAAGTTTGAAGTCAGAATTAAATTTTTGAAAAGAAACGTAAACTTTAATTCCGCTCTTTATCTTTTTGGCCATTTCTAATGGTTTTAATGACACACTCATGTATATAATAGCTAAAGGGATAAGGAGACATCCCAGCTACCTAACAGTCTATAAGCTTCATTAGGAAAAAACTGAATTGACTTTGCATTTGGGGAAAAGACAAGGTAATTTTTCGGTCTTTATTTATTGTCCGATATGCAGTCGCTCCACATAAACTACTGGTATTCCACTGCATCTGGTTAGACTGGAAGCCCACCCCAACATGGTTGGGAAAAGGCTAAGTAGATGATGATAATTCGTTGCCCATATCAACATAACACTGTTTTTAGTGCAAGTACCTTCGTACATTTTTGAGTTTTGTTTTACATTAAGCACTGTTATTATCATGATAAGAGTCGTTTCATTTCTTAATATGGTTGCAAAACCATTTTGAATATGGTAAGTCAAAAGTACCGTTTTATTTATGACCTAACTGTTTTTCAAAATGTTACGGAGTATGCCGAACAGCACAATGAACATCCTGACTCAAAGAAACTTTAGAAGATTTTTTGAAAATGAACCGCGTTCATTGTACATAACATAACAAAAATATTTTATAGCTATTAACGCTAACAGCTCTTGATCCTGATTAAGCAGCACTGATCGCGTTCATTTTCGTTGGTAAATTCGCCCTAAACCATTTAGCATAAAATTATCCAATCAATTATATAAAAAAGAAATCTATCCAATCCATAATTCACCCTAATCTCGGGGCGGTCAAGACAGGGGGGCGTTCAACCCTCACTGTAAAGTTATTTTAAACAATGTTATACCCCTAACTGACCATTGTAACCCTTGGTTTAAATCGGACTTAGTTAAGGTCGGTTTACACAGCGACACAATAATTAAAGAACTAACGGGAATTATAAGAAAAATATGGTTTCTTAAAAATAATTTAAAAGATACTAATAATCTAAAGGATTTATTTACTACGTAATGCAAAATATTAAAATACATTAAATATTTAAGCCATTAGACAGAAACTCTTCTTACAAATATGATTTTAGCTGAACTGAATTTTTCCGTACGTAAAACCTTGTGAAGGATTTTTACTTTTTTGAAATCATGAGTAATCCCTGCAAAATGAGGTGTGTGTTTATTTATAAGTTAAAAGCAACTTCATATACAAGGTGTTGCTTTGCATCCTCGTCAAATTCAAGAAGGTAACTATGCTAATGATTCGCGACCCGAATCAATAATAAAATGGGTAGGTAATTTTTAATTTTTTTTTCTTAATATCGGAAATCGATAAGTGTACACCACCATGTATTAAAACGTGGCCCGTCTAATACTAGCCCTATAACCGCGCTTTCACACACACAAACAAACGCAGACGTTTATTCGTTAAACGGGTGATTCTCCTCTTTAGAAAAGGGCTTCATTCTGAAATAGTGTCAAATTAAAACAACTAAAAAAAGCAGCGTTTATTATTATTGCCCAGGTACCGTAATTTATATTGATTATTTACGTCTTCTATGACAACCTCCTGAATTTTGACGAGGTTGCAAAACTACACCTTGTATATGCATCGTAACTAAATTAAGTGGAATACCTATCAGGTTTATAAAAACAGTAGCCAGGTTTAGATTTATTATAATTGAATTACTCACACAATCACTCACTTAGAAATATAATTACCAGATTCACCATAACCACACATACCTACCGACCCTATAATCTTCTTCTTCTTCTTAGCGTGTCGATGGCAATCTAAATTGTGTCAGCCCAGAATTGAGCCACTAGTTTCGCGCCTTCAGTAGCGTCCATCAGTTCCTGTAATGAACACGCAACAGAACACGTAGGACATGATGTTAAGTGCCCCATCGTTTGTGGAACAGCACCACATTTACAGTCCAGGGCAGAGTCATTAATGAATCTCCACCTGAGCAGGTTTTCCTTGCTGTGACCAACCTGGGTCCGGAGTCTATTTAAACACTTCCAGGTCAGCCATGGAAACTCATGTCCAGGTGGGAGATTTTCAGCAGGTGGAACGAATGGGTCGGGTAAGGATGCACTACCTCGCCACAGCTTTAGTCTTTCCGTAGACCGCTCGCCAGTGAGTGACCCTATAATGAGTCAAAGGCTAAATAAATACTCCGCCCATAATCCTCTTTGCTATGTGTCAATTCTTCGAATCAATCGACCACATATTTGCGTATCGTTTAGCATATCAACTTATTGTTTTATACCTACATCAGTTGTACTACAATGGCGAATTGTCTAGACAAACGTTTTTGAACGTAAAATGTTGTAATTTTTGTTTGCAATAGTACTGACACGCCATCCAAAGTAAATGAGTCAAGAATTCTCGCAATATATGACCATTCAACTTTTGAGAGAGGTTTTTATATTATTATAATTCATCATTTTCAAATTAGAGTAATTGGCGTTGAAGCTATAATTTCTCAAAGTATCTAGGTAACCCATCAAATAAGCAAAATAACGTACTGCAGTCAAGTCAATTGCAGTGAAATTAATTTCTCAACTACTACTACGACTAGACTTTTTCTCGTTTTCCGAATTGAAATCCAACTTTGAAACAAAAATTTAAGAGCTCAATGAAAGTTTAAAGAAAACAGTAGTATCCTTTAAAAAAAGAAACAATATAATATCGTGAGAAAAGTTTTGAGTATGAATGTGGATGGGTATAAGAGTAGATGAAGACCAAAGAAACGATGGATGGACTGTGTGAAAGAAGATATGGCTGGAAAGAAGTTAACTGCTAAGATAACGAGTTACCGAGAAGTATGGAAGAAGAAGACATGCTGTGCCGACCACAAATAAATTGGGGTAAGGGTAGGAATTGAAGATTTAAAAAAAAACACGCAAAATACTGTGTTTACATTGTTAAGGGAAAATATTACTTCTACAACTGACCAGTCCCATGTAACCCCACCCTTAACCCTAACAGTTTACTACTGTTTATCGGAAAATCAGATTTACGAAGGGGTTGTTTCACATTTCTTTATATTTTTAAATGCTATTAGTCCCTTAGGCGCAGTTATTTAAGATAAGGTTTAAGAGTTACGTTTTAAAATAACTATAGTTGTTGCAATCATGATTGGATAAAGTTGCTTTTGGATCGGAAAAAATACTTCCTGACGAAGTATTTGTTTTTTGTTTGCTTTTCTAGCTACTTCAAGTTACTTTTTATGTGGAAGCAGTTAATTAACGGATACGTGGTGGTTGGTTATTTTTAATTTACCAGGATATTTTTTTGGTTTTAGACAACATCATGTGACACAGAACATCACACGTTAAGCCGTTGGTCCCGGCTGTCAATTGTAAATCTTTGACAGTCGTTACAGTCTTACCAAGGGGCACCGTATTACCCAGTACTAACCGAGTTGTGGAGGTCACATAGGCAGTCGCTCCATGTACAATACTGGTATTCAGCTGCAACCGGTTAGACTGGAAGCCGACCCCAACATAGCTGGGAAAAGGCTGGGCAGATGATGATGATGTGACACATAAAATTCCATTATGCAGTAACATCCAGAATATTTATTAAGGCTTACTTTAGGCACAAGAAATTAAAGCATCACATTCACTTACTTACCCTTGTCTCGTGTTACGTGGGGTCAACGCAACATGAAAAAAAAAACAAATGAATTCGAAAATCCAATTACATTCGAGAATAAAAACATTTCTGAATCCTATTCCTCTTTTAAAAGCAGGTGATCAACCTCGTTATGAAGACTATACTAGACCGTCTCAGATCCAGACTATCTCTAACCAAACAAAGAATGGAAAACCTTAAAAAAAATCGTAAAAAGAGCACCAATTTTCAAATAGCCTTACTCAGGTGACGATAAAGCGGGGGTCTCACGGGATGGCCGGTAATCGGACCGGGTCGTAAAACGGACACTTCGCTTAGTTCGCACCTTCGGTTTAAACCCGGCTGTAAAGTTTCCGCTGATGTAGACTGAGCTTAATGTTTCATTATGGCTCCGGTTTTTAGGAAAATGCGGAAAGGTATCTAACCTTTTTGCGTTAGGATCATTTTCTTAAAAAAAAATGCTTAATTGAAATGTTCCAATGATTCGAGTGAATTCAAAACTTTACTGCACTTTTACAACTTTTCCATGCTCTGTGCACAAAAAGTAGGTACCTAAAATTTAATTTCGGTAAGTAGTCTTTGTTAATATTCTAATTTAAGATCTGAAGAGCTTTCAAAATTAAATAGTATTTGCTAGCTTGGTATCTAATACGAGTTTTTCTCAAAAGTACAATCGCAAAAAAAAAATAAAAGCTAAGAACTTTTACAGATCGGTATTTAAAATTTCTGCCAAGTCAAAAAAAAAGCCAAGTAAAAATTTTAATGAAAAAAATTTTAATCACAAGTTTATTTAGATTACTTTTGACTTGGCAGATATTTTAAATACCGATCTGTAAAAGTTCTTAGCTTTTTTTTTGCGATTGTGCTTTTGAGAAAAATCGTATTAGAGACCAAGCTAGCAAATACTATTTAATTTTGAAAGCTCTTCAGATCCTTAATTAACTTAACTTCATAACTAAACCTTTTAACAGAAAACCCAACTTTATTACCAGACTTTTAGATTCAAACTTATACAAAAACATGTAAATTAAAATTTAATTATACAAAAACATCTTTCGTTTGTAAGTTAAATGCAAATGTCAGAGTTTTAAATGTATAAAGCGTTCATTAGTAACTCCGCCTTTGGGCGGGTTGTGGGAGTGTACGGGACCACACCCATTGCTGGGCTAGAGATTTGGGCGGATTTTTCTTTATCAAATGTTGAAAGATCTATTTTTGAAGGATAGAAGGTAGTTTTGTGGAGGGAAACATTTGGGTATGGTACGGACAAGCTTGTCAAAAACACGGCGTTTCAGGAACGGCGTAACTGTAAACGAATCTGTGAAATAAGAGATAAATTGCGGTCGGTTATCTAGAAAATAGCTATTCGTGAATATTTCTTTACCCATGCAGGAAATGCATATAATTATTATTGTTGTAAACATTGCCGTGTGAAAACGCAATTCATTACCTGAATCTCTGTCCCGTTTTTTTTTCTTGTTCTTGTATAGAAGCAGTACAAAATCGGGCGAATACAATACAGTTTAATACGCATGCCTGGTTAAGGAAGCTTCCAAAAAGTCTACTTGATGCCTTTCCAAAAAAAATTCAAAACACTGTAAAAATAGTTTTACTCTACAAATCTGAATTAAAAGCAGACCCAATACCCACACATAATGGGTGTAAAAATACCCTTATCGACGCTGAAAGGCACTTCTTCTCTCCGTTATTGCGATCATTGTTTTGTGCTACACAATACCAGGGAACCTTCTAGTTACGGACATATTGGAAGTCAAAGTTCCTCCGCGACCCCCGAACTATTCAATGCATCCATCAACACCATGTTTTGAGTGCGGTACATAAAGTCCAACTGTAAAACATGATTTTTCACCCCAAAAAAAAAAGTCATTTCCCCGCAAGAATTTTTGCGTACTTACTTAGTTTGATGTACAGAATGCTTGTTTGATGGCTCCGTGAAGGGTCCGTTTACACCCTGTATAACTACCACCAATCTAACACCCCCCTTTCTTTACAGTATCCTCGAGCTTCGAAAAGAGAAGAGCAGGGACGCAGCTCGGTCTAGAAGAGGCAAAGAGAACTACGAGTTCTATGAGCTGGCGAAGATGCTGCCACTACCAGCTGCTATTACCAGCCAGCTGGACAAGGCTTCCATTATAAGGCTGACTATAAGCTACCTCAAGTTAAGGGACTTCTCCGGACATGGGGATCCGCCGTGGAGTCGCGATCCACCGCCGTCGAGTAAGGCGCTTAAAGGTAAGGACTTATTTTGTAGAAAACCCAATCATATACCTCGTTGAACTATAATTAGATTCTCCTGATCTTAGCTCAAATTTATTAGGAGTCGACGCAGCATGTCTTCTTCTGCCATCAGAATTCTTTAGTACTGTCATCTCAGTAGTCACCCTTTTTTAGTCTTATTATCTTTCACACAGTCCATTCATCGTGTCTTTGGTCTACCTCTATAAATAGTATTCAAAGAAATGTATTTTTAGCAGAAAAGAACTACTTGTAGTGTTTAATACTGAGTTAATGATGATTATTTGTACTTTTTCTGCCTGTTTCGTATTGAAGGTACATCTTATCAAATTACTTAGGCCCAGTAAGGGGTCACTGTAATTAGTAAGCTACTATTATGAACCGAGTTGTCAATTCATGTCAACTACAGTACTTTCACAAGTTATTATGCCCTGTGACTGGGACAGTAGCTTAGTTTATTTTTTTGTGTTTTGACATTCAAAAGTGCCTGTAATGCTCTAATTGAAATAAATGCTTTGAGTTTGTGTTTGTCCTAAAATTCTGTACTACCTACTACTTTGAACTCGGAAGCTAACTTTCCAGAAAATAAAAGAAAAACCCTTAAACTTTCCAAAGGTGCGAGGTATAAACATGGGTAAAATTCAGGGAGAATGGGTAATTGTTACCCTGTATTGCAAAATTACGCTTAAAACCACTGTCTGCTAAGGTACACTAGCCAAGACCTCCAACGTATATGTTATGAGTTATCAAGAACTCATTTTAATTAATTTATGTCGGTTTTAATTCATGTTGCTAACACATTTGTGACTTAGCTCCCGGATCTCCCATCTATCGTCCATCGTTGCTATAATAATTATAAATTGCTACAAATATATTATATATTGCTACAAAGTGGAACTTTCTTCTCTTTTTTATTTATTATGAATGAATCAATATGTATGCGAATTCAATACAGAAATCGGCGGAAAACATCCGGTCTTACATAACGGACCATACTTTTTGAAACCTGAGTTGGAGTAAGTTCTAACATGCTTCTATGCATTTAAGCGTATTTCTTTTTAAGCGAGTTTTTTCGATTTGGAATAGGAGCGAAATGATTCCATTTCATTATTTTATAATGATTAACATTTTTTCTTGGTTGGTCCTGGTTTCGATTCCCGAGTGTTGATATTGATATCCTTATTTTTTCATTATTTTACAATCACAGACATTTTTGACAAACCTAATCTAGGAAACTAGGAATCGAATCAAGCTAAGTCTCCATACGCAAATATCACACTATCGCATTCACGGGGTCTATTTCGTCAGATTTATTTATGAAAAAACCAATTACGAACTCACAAAAGCCAAATAACCCACATCCAGCCACCTTAAATGAACCATAATCCTTTACAATTCACATTAAGTTTATACCTCTAAACTTTAATACAGTAAATATCCAATTGTTCAACCCTCCCTCCGCTGCCATGCAAAATGACAGACTAGCTTTAAAATAACGTTGGAGGGTTCGCAAATCAGATTTGCCTTCGTCAAGTCATTGTCTGGCTAACCACGTTACTGCGCCCCTTGTAGTGATGGCAAAACAAGTGTTGGGTAGGTACTGTTGGCAGAATAGGTTGGGTGATTGGCGGTTATTAGTGAGGTAACTTCGTTTGGGATAAAGTTTACCTTGTTCTGTTATTTTACCATATTTTGATTTTATGTGATAAGCAGTTGATCTTAGAAAGAAATTAAGATGTTGAGGCAGTAAGAAAGAAAATTGCATGAAAAACCAGAAAAAATATCCTTTAATATTTCCTAAAAAATATTACGATCATTTAAACACAAGATAGTAAAGTTATACCAGAAAACCCGCACAGTGCGTCAAAATCAAATCTATTTGGACAAAAAAGCGCCACTGCGGCGTAAATCAAAACAATGTGAAGCGAGGCGTATTCACAAATAAATGCGCCTAGGGACACTGATTCACCGCGAACTGTCAAATAAAATGCTTCCGATGCAGCCGGGTGAAAAAATACAAACATTTGTTTTAGTGATCTACATGCACATGTGACTGATTGAAAATGTGAGGTGACTTACGCTTTGAAGTTTGTAATAGAGTATGGAAGATATTATAGTTT
Organism: Standfussiana lucernea; assembly: GCA_964057025.1. Taxonomy (NCBI): domain Eukaryota; kingdom Metazoa; phylum Arthropoda; class Insecta; order Lepidoptera; family Noctuidae; genus Standfussiana; species Standfussiana lucernea. The sequence goes on from OZ059804.1 coordinate 11,526,781, forward strand.
TTTTTTTGTTGTTTTATTTGTAATTGCCAAAACTTTGTTCGCAGTGTTGTTTGTGGAAAAAGGGCGAGATATTTTTAATTATAATTATCTACCCACGCACCTGGCCCACAAGGTAGATAATAGCCCGCTCTCTCTCTTACAAAGAAGAGGCTTGTATGGTAGTGGGAAAATTATTTAAGCTGATCATTTATGTTATGCTTCATTACCTACAGATTCTACTTCATAATTAATTAATTTAATACAGATAAAAAAAATTGCTAACGCCAAACAACTTAATGCAAACTAGAATTTAGTACCTGCATTAACCTCAAGAATGTTTTATAATTGATAGTGTTTGATCTTTAGTTCTATAAATAATGTCTATGTAAATGTTTGTCCAAGTATTGCGCAAATCCTCACATCACTTACTGATTTATATCAGTAACTAATTAACAAGTTAATAGTAAGACGGTATTAAAATATGCAAGGGTCACATTAGAATATCTTGGAAATAGAAGTGAGCTAGTAATCTCTGCGTGGATTAAATTTGTATCGATTACTCAGTACTGTATTAATTGAATTCGTTGACACAGTCCATTACTGCAATATTGTAACAATTAAAGGAGAAGAAAATATTAAAACGAAAGTTAATTATCAGTTTTACAAGATCTTTTTCAATACACTTCCTCGAAAACTGGCTCTTATCGCACTACGATTAGGTTCAACATGCTATGGATTTCACCGTCGTGGTTTTCTTCAATATATTCCCGCACTACAGTGCGGAAATAAAAATTCCACACGTGGTGAGGCGGCTCGCCCCCACAGTCATTTTTATTTTTCATTTTTTTTTCTATTCCATTGAATCAATTTGGACTTTGAACAAATTTGGACTAAAAACTAAAACCAAAAAACTAAATGTGTATTGAAAAACGTCGTTTGATACACGTGGGCATTTGTTACTGCATTTCTCGGCTCCATAACAAACTTTTCCAACTTATATCAAAATGTACTATTAACATATAGGTCATTAAAATCACCAAACATTACTTCCTGTGGCATTCGGTTGAAAATATGTTATGTAGACAGAAATGCAATAAATAAACGCAGAAAATATTGTGAACTTACTAAAACAGAGGGTTTTATAACTTATAAGATATTGGAAACGATTTTTTTTCCAATATAAACACAGTACACATACCGTCACATTGACAAAGAGCTTTTTTAACGCACAGTGTTCCTAAATTCGTAACAAGTGTACCAATAAAACGCCCCCGACAAATCCAATTTTGGCCCCTAATGCGCTTAATGCGACCACGGGGCGAATCACTACGTATGCCACTGTCATTTTAACTCAATTTTGAAGGTAGGTACTACGTATTCAAATAAAAATATTCAAGACAATAAAACATGAGTGTTTAGGGGTGTCAAAATTGTCTTACAAAATGTTATTGCAGGATGAAATTTTGTAGTTTGAATACACTCGTGTATGCAATAAAGATTTGGAAGGGAATTTAGGAAAATGTACTTCGTGTCGTAAAAAGATGTGCGTTTTTTCTTGCGTTGCGTCTCATGTGTTATATTAGCATTGAGAGAATTTATTGGATACATACGTCACTTACGTTTTCTGTCTTATGGGGGCAATAAGAGCTTGTAGTGTAATAAAATGAGGTGTATTAGTATTAGTCAAGAGTATAACGATATATGAGACCATTTAAGGGGTGTAAGTTTGAAGTTGTCCCTCTTTTGGTAATGCTAGATATAATTTACATATTATTACAAAGTTACAAAATGTAGGTACTCATAGTGACATTTTTTTCAAAATAATAATTGCACATCACCATTTTATCGAGATCACGACTTCTTTATGATAACGTTCATTCCATAACTGCAAACCTTATCGTGAGTATACTCTTTCCAACAAAAGGATTTAATTACACTTTCCGTCTAATCAGATTTCACACCTCAAGCTATCCGTGCCATCAAATATTTTACCCCACAATCGCGTAACAAGATCAAAGTTTTACTCCACAAAGAAAACCAACAGGCTTATCTAATAATCCATCTGTCAACATCCAAATTGTAAAATACACCTTTACCATTAAAAATAACTAATTAATTCGTTAGGGCAGTCCCCTAATGTAACAATACGCCCTGAATTGGGACAAAATTTTTAATCTAATCAATTAACAATCAGTGCAAGCGATATACCGCTTGTTACTGCTGCTTATTTGGCGAACGTGACTGGCGTATTTAAATTTTGTACTGGGGTTCGTTTGACGATTTTGTCTGGCCCGTTTAATTGGTGTTACCACTGTGCGTCTTGCGGTTTGAATTTGGAAATTCGGTGGGTTTGTTTCTTTGATTCGACGTTGAGGTTGACTACTTATAGTGGTTTTAAAATCCATTGTGTTTTATTGATTTTTATTCAAAGGGTTTATGTGCGACGCATTATGTGCTACTGCAACCTATTGGTATGTATTGTATTACGTAATGCGACATATCATTATGAAATAGCATACGTAAATAGGCGTTGTGAGTTCAACATTACCTAATTTTGCCAGAACCAAAAAGTTTCAGAAAAAAGGAACTCGGCCAGTACAGTATAACACATTCATAATTGAAACTTTTGAACCTATTCATGCATATAGTTCTGCACTTCCCTGAAAAACGCTATACATATTTTTACCCGACTGCGGCAAAGCCCAAGAGGAGAGTTATTAACAAAATTAACCGAAGACTAAGATGGAAAAAATATTATACGTAATACCAACTCGACCCAAATGTGACGGCAGATTTTTTTTCTCGATTGTGATGTTAGAATAGAATAGAATATACTTTATTGTACACCAAAATTGAAACAGAACGGTTTTACAAAATTGTTAATTTTATGGTTACAATGGCGGTCTTATCGCTGATAGCGATCTCTTCCAGACAACCTTTGGATGGACTGTACGAACATGAAATAGAAAAAAGGGGGGGTAGTCAGTGGTGTAATGCTAATACTATACAAAATGGTGTTGGTCTAATGGAGAAAGTGGTTTAGTTTGCTGGCCTATAAAGGGTGTAAAAGTACCCTTAAAGATGCCGAAAGGCTTCTATTCTCCCGGTCATTGCGATCACTTTTGTGTTCTAGACCATACCTAGAGATACTGTGTGTAAAAGTTCCAACTTTTTAACAAGTATTTTTTTTAATATAAGTTTTTCATGTTCGAACATCACTTTAAATACCTTGCAAGACTCCCGTACTATTCAACGCATCCATCAACACGGTGTTTTGAGTGCGTTAAATTGAGTTCTACTGTAAAACGTAAACGTAACGTAATTACTTACATTTTTGCCCCCCAAAAAAAGTCGTTTCCCAGCAATAATTTTTGCGTTGAGTTACTTAGTTCGATGTACAGAATGCTTGATTGTCGGGCTTCGTGGACGGTCCGTTTACACCTTGTATAGTAACCACATCCTTAAAATATGACGTCACCTATCTAATACGTGCTGTATATAAGTATAATAATACAAGGTGTTGCTTTGCATACTCGTCAAATTCAAGGAGGTAACTATGCTAATGATTCATGACCCGAATCAATAATAAAATGGGTAGGTGATTTTTTATTTTTTTTTCTTAATATCGGAAATCGATAAGTGTACACCACCCGTATTAAAACGCGGCCCGTCTAATACTAGCCCTATAACCGCGCTTTCACGCACACAAACAAACGCAGACTTTTATTCGATGAACGGGTGATTCTGTTCTTTTGAAAAGGGCTTCATTCAAATTAAAACAACAAAAAAAGCAGCGTTTATTATTATTGACTAGGTACCGTAATTTATATTGATTATTTACGTCTTCTATGACAACCTCCTGAATTTTGATGAGTTTGCAAAACTACACCTTGTATAAATAAATAATTAAACTTAAAACATAACATAAATAACTAACCAATTTCTGCAATTAACCACTGCTGACATTCTAATTTATTCGGTTGACACAAAATGTCAACGATGTCAATTCGATGGCAATTACGTTTAGTCGATGGCGATGTAATTGAGTGATAGGCATTTGCTGACGACCGGATTTGTTTGACAAATTAAGCCGAGATTTATTACCTCTGTATAATGTTTGACTTCAGACATAAAAAGTTTCGTGAAGGGCTAACTATACGAACGAGAATGTTTTGTGTGCATCTCGATTTTTCATTTTTGATGAAAAAGCGGTAAAAGTTTGCCTGTGAGACTAGGTTTTTCTGACAAGCCAAATGTTCACAATCATTATTTTTTAACATTGCAAATACGTGTTTAATGATAAATGATTATTCTGCACATGTGAATTGTTTTATACAATACTTTTACACGTCGTTTTTTATACAAACTAGGTGAAGTCGGTGTTTCCTGTCCCAATACGCTGACCAGATCACTGAAACAAACTAAGAGGTTTGTTTCTTTAGCTTTTAAGCATGCAGCACGCGTAAGTACAGTAGTAGTGCCTTCCTCGATCTGTTTTAATGAAATAACATAACATTACGCTTGTAATTCCCGAAGGGTTAAGCAGAGGTGTACCTAATAGTACACCCACATTTCGCCAGTTATGTTAAAGTTGGGACTTTACTATGGGTGTAATAGCCTATTGCCATCAATCGGGCACAAATCCAAACTCTGTGGCTGATATTTTGAAATGCCTGATGGTAAAAGAAAAACCCAATAACACTTTGCCCAACCCGGGAATCGAACCCAGACCTCATGCTCTGCAATCGCGCTTGCCACCACTAAACCAACGAGGATTTTGGCTGTGAAAATCTATTAAATTGTTGTCAAGTCATAATACACCCCGCTCCCATGAAAAGCTTCAGCACCCACTAGGGGGCGGTACCGCCCCCGTTGGGAACCTCTGTCCTAATATTTCGGGGATAACAGGCTGGTGTTGTAATGCAGTTTGGGAGATACCTTTGTCCAGGATTGAACTGCGATACCCTAAATTGATCAAATTTTATGTTTATATGACTTCTTGACAACGGTGAGATTTGTCAGATTAGGCTCAATTAAGTTTGTAGGTAAAGCGATTTATGGTTTTAAATAGAACAGAAAAATGAGATGAACTCAACTCAATTGTTTTCCTTTTTTTTATCCACAAAGAGCCTTGACTAACATCGGGGTAATAAGAAATAAACGAACCACAAAACTGAAGAATAAATTAGGTCTATCCTAAAATAAGACTTAACCCTTCACTGCAGACGTCCTATCTGTCATGTCTATCAAACACCCAGATCAATAATATTCGCAATCTAAATTGCCATACATCATACGTTTAATCGAAACCGTAAGAAACAAAACACAACACAAGGCAATATTTCTCAATACGGACACAAGACAAGGCAGATAAATTCGACAAATTAACTTCGGCGTAAACACATGTTTCGTTCCCCATATTACCGTTTGGTGGCAGCACGGTTGATTTATGGCCATAAGGGCGTTGGATCACGCGGTGTACAGACGTGTGATTTTAACTGGTTTTCGTTCGATGTTAATGTTTTATGAGGTGGTATTGGTTTTGTGTAGAAGATAAATAAATTACGAATGGCTCATCTGACAATATAGTCTATTTTATCAAATTTTTGACAGCAAATGTCATTGAAATAGTGAAGGGACATTCAATTTTGATATAACTGTCGCTGCTGATTAAAAATACTAGTTCGGAATGAATTTTCTTGCAAGACATCATCTCACGCAATTTAGATTGTCATTAATCTTAATGAATGTATGCTGATAACAGGTAAAATTTAGTATCTCTCAGAGTATTAGTGTTTTTAACAGGTCACAGCCAAGTACTATAAGTGCAGCTCTGCCCCCTTTGGGAATCCCCAACAAACATGATCTTTCTTACATCTATATAAAGGATACTAAAACAATTTAAATTTCAAGACCCCTTACTCAAAATACCTAATATAAATCTCAACCAAATCAATAAATCACTAGAAAAAGTACACTTTTCACACTGTAGAATAAGAAAAACTAGTTTTCCCTGACCAGTAGCGAGTTGGCGTTATAATTCACGTCCGTTCCTTAATACAAGATGGCTGTAAATCATAGCGCGGCACATCTGCCGGCGAAATAGAAAAATAACAATAAATAAAGGAAATAGTACCGCGCGCGACACACGGGTTTCTACAGACTGATATTTTGTTGCAGACATTATTTGTTTGTGTGTTTTGGTAAGAATTTTTCGTAGATTTTGCAGAAAAATAATGTTTTGTGCGCATCCGGATGTTCTTTGTTGAAAAAGTGTTAAAAGTTTGCTTGTGAGACTAGATTTTTCTGTCGAGAAAAATAATAACACACATTATTGCATTGCAAATATGTGTTTAATATTAAATGATGTTTGTTTTGCAAATAGGTTTTTACAAACACGTCTTCTTTTTTTTAAACTAGATGAGGTCGGTGTTTCTTACCTGACTACTCTCAGAAGAAACAAACTCAGAGGTCATAGTTTCTTTTAAGGTCCAGACAGAATCTTGATAAGCTCACATGAGGACTATGCAGATGAGTGTCTGAGATGGTCTTTTGAAGAAAGAACCACACAGATTTGAGTGGACCTATCCAGCCAGTGCAAGCATTTGTCAGTTATCGTGTAGCTCGACTCATAACTCGAGGAGCTCAACGAAACGACGAACAGTACCAAAGAAAGGACATTTGTGTAGGTCGCTTATAGTAGTGATAAAAGATTATTCTCTAAATTTGTATTGTTTCGTACATCACTTTTACATGTCTTTTTTATCCAACCTAGACAAAGTGGATGTTTCCTATCTACTACTCTCACAAGAAACGCTGAGACAAACAGAGGTTTGTTTGTAACACACAGGTTTGCTTATAAGCATTTAATCACGTAAGAACTTACTCACGTAGTAGTGCCTTCCTCAAGTTATTTTAATGTAATAACATAACATTACGCCTGTTATCCCCGAACAGTTGGGCAGAAGTGTGCCAAATAGCACACCTACATTTCGACAGTTATGTTTAATTCGCATGTAAAAGCGGGCAACCGGGCGCAAATCCAGACTCCGTTCTCTCACCAAGAAATTCCTGATGGAAAAACCCAATAGGACTTTGCCCGACCCAGGAATCGAAACCAGGACTTCATGCTCAGCAGTCGCGCTTGCGGCCAATCGACCAATGAAGCAGTTTAATTAAATAAATCATCGTATTAAGGGACAGCTAAGAACGAACCACACCAACTAACTGTATTATACTGAAGTCAATCTTAATACCAGTCTCAACAGAAGTAAATAACAAAACTTCCTAAACAAAAACGTATCCCCTTATATCCTTGCCCGGATCTTGCCCGCTCAATAAGCTAACCCTTCCGCTAATCCAGGCAATAATGAACTGCGTGCTTGCCCGGCATTGCCCGGTGCCGACAATACTGGGCATAATTAAATAGAAGCCGGCTTATTAATATGTTAAAGACTTTTATATTGAACTCGTGATGTGTTTGATGATGCGATTGGATTGTGTGTGAATTAAGAAGTTATGTGTTATTAATGAAAGGATATTGAGTTATTAGAAGGTTGTTTGTTTCTTGCCGTGTCAGTTGTGTTGGTAGTCAGAGGTGATTGGTTATGATTTCTTTCAATTAAGAAATTAGCAGACGCTTTATTTGGGCGTATTTATTATAGTATTTACTACATTCCGACAAAGCACGTGTAGCTTTGGCAAATTACGTATTTTACCATGTTACGGAGTTTTATAGGAATTATTCAGACAAATTCCTTCCAAACCTTCTTACTTATACATCGTACTATATTTAATTGACATATACATATGTATTGTATAGAAACGTATTTGCTTGCCCGCAAAGGAACTAAAAAACCAATTCGGAACGAATCTTAATCATAACTTTTACCAACATAACAGTACCTCGACTAAACGAACATAGCATTACTTTCAATCTATAATAGTCACCGTCGCCATTTTTGTCGGTCCCTCAGCCGGTGCATCACAATCATCACCCAGCTATTCTATATTGACACTACGTGTCCCGAATATTGGATCGTTTTCCGGGATTTCGTAGCTATTTTTATTTGGTATCGACCGTTTTCGGACTGTCGGGTCTTTTGGACCCCGCGTCGCGGATGAAGGGTTGGCCGCCCGTGTAATTGGCTAGTTATAATTCATTATTGTTTCGGAATTGTGTTTTTTTTTTTGTATTTTCGGGTAGTTGTGGGCGATTGGGTGGACAGATTTTTGTTTCGATTTTCGTAAAAGGATCGTTTGTGGTTTTGAATCGTGGGGATTCTTTTGATATATTTTTATGAGTTTTAGGGATAGATTGAATGGTCGATATTATTACTAAAATATACTAATACTTGAAACTTGCCAGATATTCAGACGTTCCATGTAAAATACTGGTAAATAGCTGCATTCGGCTGGACAGAAAACCGACCGCTACATAGTTGGGATAAGGCTAGGCAGATAATAAATAATAATAACTAAATATGACTTAACTTCAAATTTGTATCTCTTATTTGACAAATTATTCAATTAAACAGATACCTTCTTCTTCAATCAATTGAATAAACTCCCACTGCGAACCAAACTTTTCTCAAAACCGCTCGATCGCTGTCAAATAAAGAGGTTCAAGCACAAAGGGCGGTAATTCTTCATTAGAGGTCCCAAGTTCCGGTCAAGTAGCGCCCCCTAGGGGTTGGTAATCAACGCTTCTAACTTGTGTTATTTTAGAGGGAGGCTGTAAGGCATTTGGATAAAAGTTATAGGTAGTTTTTTTAAGCATGGTGAAGAAGAAAATACATTTACTTGCACTAGACATGACGTATAAAGATACAAATAATTGCTTTCAGTAATATTAAACGTTTTAGGCTCTTATAACGTTTTTAGTGGTTTTTTTTTCTCAATAAATGATTAACAAAAATCATAAAATGAGCTACTGTATTTTTCCTTGTATAAATGTAGTAAATAAAAAAGTAATATAAAGTCATCAGCGAATTTCGCAAAAAATACAATCCATCGCTTATATTTGCTGTATTAAAAAAGCATATAAGAGACATAATTAAAGAAATTTGCTCGAAAATCTCCAAGCTTAACTTAATTACATTTTTATTCAAAGAAAAACTGAGAAAAAAGTCCATCTTTTCAAGTCCTTACGACCCCTACAATATTAGTCCGAGTTTTATTTAATTTTGGCTCTATGCTAACACTCCAGTGTCAATGTTAGTGGTCGACCGCACATGTCCAAACGGGCAAATACGATCAAATAAGACCAAATTATTGCTCTCGCCGTCGATAAATATAGCCATGAGCATTTGCGGGTTAAGATTTGCACCGTAACGAATTTATTAGAGTGCAGTTTGGGGTTTTTATTGGTGTTGTCAGACGAGGATTTTTTTTGGGGTTGAAATGATGGAACTGTATTTGAATTTGTTTTTCAGTTTTCAAGATCGACAACACATTCTGTTGTCTTGTGTATTTCAGCAAAAAGTTTTATTACAACTTTAATTTTATTTCGTTCATTGAGTTGAGAAAATTCTTATTCAGGAAGTTTTGAATATAAAGTTGATGTCTTTTGAATCTTAAATTGGAAATTGACAAATGCTCGTATTGTCCCCAAATGCACTGATGCTTTTGGACTTGACATACATAATATGTCAAGTAATACCTACCGACTTCTTATCCAATTTTTTGACGTTTCTTAGCTTTCAGCAACATATATAAATTAAATCCGCTTGTGTTACGCGTCGTTGTGAAAACGCCCACGTCTTTATTTCGTAACAAACCGATAGGTTGTAAGTGTTGACCATCTTAGGGTGCTTATTAAATTTACCCGGCTGGACGACGCGTTTTACTGAATTAGTAAGGGTGTCCTTTTTCTGTTTTGGTAAAAAAATCTTTTAGTTGTGTTGTTGTGACAATTTGCCCTTGGCCCTTATGTTTTATGTACAAGCTGTTTTCTATGTTTAATTATGTATGTTTTTAGTTTCTATTGAAAACTTTGAAGTACACAGCTTTCTACGAAAAACATTGTTACAAGTATATCTGTTTTAATATCATTTAAACTACTAACTTTTGACCACGGCTCCGCTTGATTCAAGGTTGGAAATTATCCCACGGGAACGTCCTAATGCGATATCCCGTATCTTAACCCATGTCTAGCAATGAGCCAAATTCCGTTCGACCGTTCGGCGTGACAAACAGACAAATCAACATATCTAACATAACATCACGCCTGTACCCGAAGGGTAAGGCAGAGATGTACCTAATATTAAACCGCAAGTTATATTTGAAGTCCCATGTAATAAGGGGCGAGCCTCCGTGGCTGCAACTGAGAAATTTCTGATGGAAAAACCCAATAACAATTTGCCCGACCCGAGAATCGAACCCAGTAACTCATGCTCAGCAGTCACACTTGTCACCGCTCGACCAAAGAAGCAGTCATACTAACACCCTCTCTACATTATCGAAAAAAAAACCAGCATTAAAAGCACATAACCTAACTTTATTAACTGCTAATGCCCTTACAAATTACGGTCGTGATGGCGACAATATCTGACTTAAAGGCAAGGCGGTATAATGAGAAAATTATACGAAGTCTTAGGAGGCGTTAATAAAAATTTGTTCGCGTAGGGTTGATCAAGCTAAATAAATGACGGCTACTGTATAGGGTTTAGGTGTCGAAGTAGATTTATTTCTTGAGATTTTTATATTGACATAAGGTGTGTTATTTTTAAATGGTGGGATTGTGTGAAAAAACAGATTACGATCACAAATAAGTTAGTGTCAAAAATGCAGGGTGAAATGACACCGTTGGATTTGGCTAGATTTAAGAAGCAAATTAAAGAATTTTTATGTTATAAATGCTATTATAATTTGAATGACTATTTAAATGACACTGACATATTAATTTAATTCAATTATTATTTATATTTTTTTCATTTGTAACTAACATTCCTTTTTGAAGTTTAGCTATAATTACTAAAAACATTATTATTTTATTTTATATAATTGATCACCAATCTTAATTAAAATTTGTACGCCCATGTGGTAGAATATGATGACACGATCAATATAAACTCAAGACCATGTTATATTCATACCGACCATGTTCTAACAAATAAATGATTTGATTTGATGCTAAAACGATTACTACGTATTCATTACATCATTCTGAATCAACATTCTAAAATCAGCTCTACCATACATTTTGACCGTGTAGGTATTGCAGGAAACAGCTGTTTTTTTTTTTAATAACCGACGAAAAATTTCTATGTGAGGGGGTTCATAACTGTACTTGAATACGTGGTAACCATTTTAGAGTCGGTGTCGTTCCGACCTTGTATGATCGGAAAAATGAAAAACGTAAAAAATTCTGACTGGTGTTGACCTGCTGGATAAACTATGTGTGTTCGTCTCTATATATGATACAAGTTTTTCTCAGTAGCAGCCACGTATTACTCAACTACCCTTCAATAAGTTTTGTGTTGCATTGCGGAAGTGGTTGTTACAAGAGTGTTTTTATTCGATAGATGAGTTCTTTCAAAAGTGTCCCTGTAAATTCTATACATTAAAGCACAGATATATTTAACTGTTCAATTCAATTCAATTTTCAATTCAATTTATTCAAAGTTATTTTTTGTTTTTCAATACAACATAAGTCTTAGAAATAATGTAGGTAAAACAGAGTTCGATGCCTGTACTAGGATAAACCTGTATCACAGGCGATGTGTTCTAATACTAAGTACATATTTGGACAACAAATTTTTAAACAATATTTAACATACGATGTTTTTTTTTTAAATTAGTGAAAAAAATTGTTAATTTATTATAATAATAATATTAACCTAATTTACTTTAACTCTATTATTTATTAGATGAGAACAAAATGACAATGAAAAAAAGAAAAAAGGTCTTAAACATGTAGACATGTAGATAAAAGCTATGTACAATTTTGCGCTTAATTAATTACACTATTACAATAGTTTCAGCAGAATTCATAAACAAGTTAGACTCGGTCAAGTAAAAATTGCAAAAATCAATGTCATGATATTTTATATAGCGGTCAAGAATTTGCTTAGACAGCAACAATACGATGGTAAGTAGGGCAGGTTGTCTCGCATAGGTATCGTTGAGTCAGGAAAAAAAGATAGAAGCGGAAGGCTGGTTTTGTATGACGCACTAGGCGCCGTCATAATCGATGGAGTTGATATATCTGTGCTCAGCTATTTTCCTGGCAGGGCATTCACTGTCTCCGGTTTTATGGTCACTGGGTTTTTTAAAGCGTGAACAAGTCGCGCATTTCGGAGTTTCAGATTTCTTCGCGCATTCGGACATCACATGACTTTCTTCACCACAGTGACTACACGTAGAGTCGATCTCTCTGCAAGATTTTGCTGCATGGCCGTACTGTTGACATTTATAACACCTCGTTACTAATGTAAAGTCCCTGACAGGACAGGACGACTAATTTATGAAAATCCTTGATTGAGGGATTAGGGTTTTACGTATATTGGCTGAAACTTCAATAACGTAATTGCAGGTCGCAGCATCTCTCTTCCCAGATTTATGGCTTAATTTTACGGCGGTCAGGAAGGATTCCAAGGTCATCTCTGGAAACTTCTCGGCTACATTTTGTTCGAAAATGCACTTGAAGACCTCATTTTCAGCCAAGGAAGTCGGCACTCCTACAACTACGATCCGGGGTTTGCGCTTCTTGGGTTCGTCGGCGGTAAGTCCAGATGTAGCGAGCTGGACTGCGTTCTTCAGTTTATCAGCGTCATGTTTCGTCTCGGTACTTATTATTACGCCACCATTTTTCGTTTTTCGAACACCACGTACTTGAAGCTTCATTTGCTGGGGCCGTATGACTTTTTGAACTAGTTCTTTTGTTTCGTCACTTGTTTTCAATTTATCATTGGGATAAATGGCGACAGAGCTTAAGTTATTTGGACGAATGAAATGGTTAGATCCCTTTTTCACCATATCGGCGAAAGAAGCATTTCCCGCAGAACTAGAGTCCCGTATCGTCTGCTTGAGCTCCGAAATATGTTCTGTCAAGTCGCGCTGTTGTTTGAGGGTCTCTATCATGTTATCCGCGCGAATAGCTTTTTGCTTCAGCGACTGGTATAGGACTGCCATTTGCGACGTACCAGACTCGACTTTACGACAAAGGTTCGTAATCTTCATTTTCTGCTCAGTGTTGAGTTTCCCATCCGCGGCAGTTGAGCAAACGTCGTTCAAGTACTGCTGGATGGTGGCCATCCATCGTTGAATTTCAGGCGTTGAAACAATAACTTCGGTCGTGGCCGACTGCGACGGCGAGTCGAAGGGTTGCGCTGGCCCCCTTGGGTTACTGGGGCTGTTTTCCATTTTGTTAGTTTTATTTAACGTTCACTATTTCGTGTCCATTATTCACTAAAACTACACACTTAGCAAGTTTACTTTATGCATTACGATAGTAATACACTAAAGGAGGTCACTATTATTAATGTAGGTATTATTTAAATATTGCTAATGAGCACGTCTGTACGCTGCGAGTGCACAATTGTTAAGTAGGTACATAATTTGACAAAATGTAGTTACCTAGAAATAATTAATATCTTAAGTGTAAAAACTTGTACTATTGCATGCTTTGTATTGCCCAAATGTGTATTACTAAATATTTTATTTAAGAACTTCATGTACCTACCATTTTTGATGCAATAAATGAATTGAATTGAATTGAGCTTGGATTCGTGTCCGGTTGATGGCAAGTCTCGCCCTCTATTACATAGGCCTTTAACATAACGGGCAAAATGTGGGTGTACTATTAGGAACACCTCTGCTTAACCCTTCAGGTATTACAGGCGTGAAGTTATGTTTCACAAAAAAAGTTAAACCTTTCGATTCTCCAAATGAACGCTAAAAACAATCAAAACTACTACTTATATCGGCTAGTTTTTTTCCCAACAGCACAATACGATTCTGTCAAACTAGTATGTTCACATGGTCAGAGTTGGCCGGTGGGACATATTTAACCCTGCGATGCTGAGATAGCCTCCGCGTGTTCTTTATTACGATTTAATTCAACAAAACTGACTCGAGCCCGCTTTGATATGCCGACTTGCATGACTGTAGGGTGACTATAGCTGTCTAGGTACCTATTACTTAGCGAAAAGATATACTGAACAATGCTAAGGCTGTAAAAGTTATTTTATAGTGAAGAAAAGGTCGTGTTTTGTAAGAGTTACACAAAAATGGCGTGGTTTTGGGTACCTATTGATGCAAAAAAATGTTATATACCTACTAATTATTTTTATATATTATTTTTTAATTTAAATTTACCTTGTACGTTTATTTTTATAATTAACTGTTTTTTTTATAATTTTAATTTGTAATTTTTAAGTTGAGTTGACATTTTGTATTTACATTTTTAATTTTAATTGGCTTTTTGTATTCTAATTTGCATGTCACTAATGACAGAACGTAGCGAGAACCTTTACTTGCTTTTAATGTCTTTAATTGTAATATCTAGGTTTAACAATTTTTTTTTTGAATAAAAAATTATTTTATCTTAAAAACAAATTAAACAATATCATAAAAGTATCTTTCTACAAAATAATTTTCATAACTTCGGAATCTTTTTAGCTCACGAAGCTTTTTAAATAAACCTAACCAACCATTTATTTTTTATTCAAATAAAAATAAGATTACACGATAACCATGACATTTTAATCCAAAACAGATAAACGAATCCGATACTCCATATCACATGTTCATTCATAAAAACCACTTCATAAACATGGCACTATCTGTCCCATACATAGTACATTATTCCAAAGCCCCTATCTTACGGTAGGCCCCGGTAGCTTTGAAACTTAAGACGGGACAGTCCGCTGAAAGCGTTGAATTATGGTCACCCTACAGCTGTATAAAGTTGTAGCAGAATAGTTTTTTGTTTTTGTTGTTCAAAAGTTAAATTACGATCGTCGGATATGACAACGATATAATTTAATGTATTTTGTGTAGTTTAACATTATGGGGTATGTAGAAAGAAAATAGGTATTAAACAATATTAAGTTGAAGTTTAAAATATATAAAAGTGGAAACTTTTTGCTAGCATGTCGATGGTAATCTAAATTGAATCAACCCATTTGGGGTCGTTTTTGACACCTTCAGAAGCGTCGGCACTACAACCATCTTATCTGCGCAGCTGGGAAAACCCTGATCTAAAATAAATGTACCAAGTTTGACATATCGATGCATATTTTCTTGACAAGCAGAGCCACCTTGAACTGCACACTTAAAGTGGTCATACTGGAAGTGGAAACTTATAAGTCAACTGACAAGCATGTTAATGAAAAGCAGATTCGTTCATAGTTCGGTGAAGGCTTTCCCAATATCGAAGACCCTGAGGGTTTTTAATGTTCCATTAAAAAAAATGAAAACTAAACTTGGCATGAATTGACCAAAACCCCCTTTCCCAACTATGTTGGGGTCAGCTTCCAGTCTAACAGGATTGCAGCTGAATACCAGTATTTTACATGGAGCGACTGCCTATCTGGGCTCCACAAGCCAGATTAGTACTGGGTAATACGATACCCCTTGGCTTGACTGATAGTCAGAGTTTCAGGCCACTGACTAACTGACGACTACATGCAAACATATAATGGAATAGAATAGAATATACTTTATTGTACACCAAAATTGACACAGAACGGTTTTACAAGATTGTTAATTTTATGGTTACAATGGCGGTCTTATCGCTGATAGCGATATCTTCCAGACAACCTTTGGATGGGCTGTACGAACATAGAAAAAGAAAAAAAGGGGGGGTAGTTAGTGGTGTACTGCTAATACTATACAACATTTAAAATAATACAAGTTATTCACTACTTAACATAATAACATACCTACCATTGGATAAGAAAAACTTAGTACGTACCTAGTATTCTTAAAGCAGACATGTTGAAGCTTCTTAAAATCATGAGCATTATAAGAATTCAAGTCTCGGTATGTTATTAATTACATTGCCTTCGTACAACCCAAGCGCCATTTCCCATACTACCAATTATACAAACTTATACCAATACCTAAGAAAATCCATTAATTTGCGCTAACACTTCGTGCGTGCGCAATAAAGTGCGCATACGCCGACAGATAACTTGTCCAGTCACGACCGCCATGTTTCCGCTACAGGTATATTACAATGAGGTATCTTCACTAGTCAATCGAATGCGACAAATTACATAATGTATTGTGTAATTTTTACATATTTCTTTAGAAAAGGTCGGTAGGTAATTATGATTGCATTCTTTTAGAATTTGTAGACATGGTGTGCAAGTGCAAGCTAGGTCAAATTGAAAAACGGTCAACCTTTCTTTGTATTTAATTGATTTAGAATATCTTTAATTTTGTAAGGAACTAAAACATACATACATACATAAACTTACGCCTTTTTCCTATGGGGTAGGCAGAAACCACAGAACACCACCTGCAGCGATCCTTACATAATCCCTTTGCCTCATCCACGTTCGTGTTCAGAATTAATGGTCAGGAACAGAGGAACTAAAAGTTTTCTGAAAAGTCGGAATAATTAGTCTCTAGTTCGGTACAATTCATAATTGAACCATACCACCTTATTCACTTAGAATTAGATGATACCACCGGAAAACTGAGTCCAATAGTATAATGCAAAAAATGTCTACTTTACCAATCTTGGTGTAAATAATTGCAGTTCACAAAGCTAAACATTTACCTACATCAAAAAAAATAACAACTCAAATCAAAGACAGTATCCGCAATCCCGACAGTTTAACGACACACGACCAATCCCTAATTACAAAAAAAGAACAACACTCAAAGTTACCTCATTGGCAACTCACGAATCACGTTGAAACGCCAAAAATTTTACACACTAGCAACCTTACCTTACGCAATATAAATCTGCAATAATTTCCACAGCACCTCTAAACAGAACGGTCACAGAATAATACAGATACAGAAGATCGGAGTCCATACAATGACCAAAAACAAGCGCACGCATACCTAGACGCGACGTACAGTGATCTCAATCAAATGACAGCAGCCAGTGCGCTTGCACTCGCTGTAAGTGAAGCCTTCTGTCATATTTGTCACCATTATCATCACTCTTCTGCCATCATTCATCATCCATGCCTCATTTTCTTCTTTCATCATCATTCTCTATTATTATTCTAGCCATATCATCTTTCACACATCTATCGTTTCTTTGGTCTCCTTACTCTTACAGCCATCCACATTCATTCTCAAAACTTTTCTCATGACATTTTTCACATTCCTCCGCATCACATGACCAAACAATGACAATCGATTACCACACAAGTTTTCAGTCACCGATGCCACTTTCAGACTTCCTCGTACATACTCATTTCTCTTTCGGAAGCTGGCCTTCTGTATCTATACACTCTGTGTTCGCTATAAGCGGTCGTGTCTGTCCGTCTGTCTGTATGTCCGCCGACGTCACGAACTTCGGTCACGACCGGGTACGCGTGTCCTTGCGCGGACGGGCAGAACACATTGTCAAGATGATCGCCACTTTCATTTGGTGGTTGGATGTTTTGAGGATTTTTGTTGATACATATCTTTCGATATAGTAGCAACATCTACAATGAATTTTCAGTCATTAAGTCGCCTTCTACTGTCAAAAAAGAAGCACAGCTCCTTAAGAATTACTGTTGTCTCACACCTCTACATTTCATAATTATTTACAGAACCATTCATTGATATTTTTTTTATTTCTAAAAAGAAAAAAATTAGTTGGTTGACATTTTTCTAGAAGTCCATCGAAAACGCTTCGGAGCTTGTCATAATTGCTTAAAAGAAAATCCTCAGAAAATTGTCCTCAACTTTGAGTCACTGATTTTCATTGTCATAAGTTAGTAAGTTCCTGCAACCCACATCTACATGTTTCAATATCAAACTCTGTTGAATTTGCTATAAGAACTGAATTCTATTGCAACAACATTTGCTCACGCAGTGCCCATTTAACAGTAACCACACAACGCATTGTCAATATCTTTATTTTGTAATTCGTCACACTTTTCGACTGAGTCATTTCGTCTAGCTAGACCAAACACTGTTCTTTTTTGCCCTAGATTTCGGTATACTAGTTACATATTAGGCTATTAGGATAGATTTCACTTAGCTTAGTGTCTTGTTTCTTTTTGATGCCAAAAGTCAGCATAGAGTCAATATCATGCCGGTTGATTCAAATTGCTACTTGTTGAAACTGTAATTTGCTGACCAATTTGCTATCAATTGCTGATCAAAAGCTTCAAATTAGAAACTTCAACACTCTCGTTATTGATCGAGATCAAGAAATTAATCGTAGTTATTGCACTGACGTGAGTGATGGCTAGGGACTCGAGAAAGGGGACGTCTACTGAGATGATAACTAATAGAGACGTTTGAAAGAAGAAGAACCCAAATAAATTGGGATAAGAGTATGAAACGCGATTCGCATTTGTAAAACATTTTGAGGTTGCTCTTACTCTGGTAGCAAGAACTGTTAATAGTAAGTATAGTTCAAGCTAATCAAAGGATCGTTTAAAAGTATTTAATCACCAACAGTAGTTACCGACAATATTTATTTATTTATTTAAACTTCATGTATAATAGTGGTACATAGGCGGACTTAATGCCACAAGGCATTCTCTACCAGTCAACCTTTGGGTTAAATTGGACAAAATTGTGATAGGGTACAATAAATAAAATTAAAATAAGAATACTACTTGTTTTCGAAAATGTAGGTATATACTTTTATAGATACTAATACACATATACAATTTAAATAAACTAATAAATATTTTAACAAATACCAAAATAAAAAACGATAAACCTGATAATAATTACTATGACAAGACTTCTAGGTAATTGAGAGCTATTTAGTCTGACTTAGATAGCGGTTCCGAACTTTTCTTTTAAAAGTGAATTTGTTTTCAGCTTTTTTAATGGCAATAGGTAGCGCGTTCCAGAGCTTTATAGTACAATATTCAAAATCAACGCAACAGCAAAAGCCTTAAGTACCGAAATAGCCGACAATCCATCATTCCCCGATGATTCACCAGCTCAATAACCTCAAGACAATACCACAAATGACTCAAAACTCAACTTAACAATAATTTTACATCTTCATTTCATCCAGTTTAAGTTTAAAGCGGATGATAGTAATAAAACACATGAGTACGTCATCGTAAAGAAGTCGCAGGCGCAACCTGACACCGATGATACAATCGCAGGGATACACACAACAGTAGCTACAGAATAACTGTGGTCTGTAGGCTTGTCTGAGGACGGTGTAGTTACTACTGGGCTAGATTCAGTTCAGGTTTTGATAAAGATGGGTGAATTGACATACGAGTACATGGCCCGTAAAATCTACAGTATGATTTGTTTGTTCTATGAAGCACCAACAGTAATCACTATAATATTGCGGGATGGAAGCTTATCTGAAGATGTTGTAGAAAATATGGATGATTCTTATAGAAAATACTGGTATTCAGCTGCATTCGCTGCATCCGCACATTTGAGTGGCCACAACTAGGAAATAACTAGGTAGGTGATATTGATGGAAGATTCTGATTCACTAAAATATGATTTGTTTCTTAGAAGCGTCAACATTAACTAAGGAGTTATCGTGTTGTGGAAGCTCGGCTTAAGATGATGTATTAAATACTGGGATAGATTTCATTCAGGCTTTGAGAAAGATGGATGATTTAAGTTTTGAAATGTGAATAACTTATAACAGATTCTGTTCATATATTATTAAGTAAAAAAAAAAAAACTTGTTTAACAACAAAGGATGTAGGCCGCTGTTGATTAGAAAGATCAGTTTCCGTTAATCAAGGTTTATTTTTAGTTGATCCAGATTTAAGTCATAGCACTTGACTGATAAAAACAGCTACTCTATTTCGAGTATTAATTGGTTCATAAAAAGAGCTGTAACTTGCATTGTCATGACAGACAGTAGTAGCTCATGTCAGGTAAACAATAGGTGGCTTGGCTATTGTTTTTTTAGCCAGATAACTTTAGTAGACCGACCAACTTTTTATACCCAACTTCAAAACAGCACCCAAAATAGGTTACAGATATTTACAAGAGTTAACAAAATCGACCGAGGGCCGGTCGATATGACGACATTTGGGAGAGGCCTGTGTCCAACAGTAGTAGTAGTTTTAGTAGCTCAAATCTGTTTCGGAGTCTATTTTCATTTTGTTTGACCTCATCATAGGGAAAATGTACCTACCTAGGATTTCGAATTCTACTCCATCATCGGTGTTCTTCATACTGATAAAGCTAGACTATTTATTATTTTCAAATATTATAGGGGTTCTTCCAGGGTAAGCTTCTTCTTAGGGTATTGATGGCAATCTATATTCCGTCGAATCAGAACATGGCTACGAGGTTGGCGCTATCGCTAGCGTCCAATTCCTGTGGTATGCAAGAATCTGGGTCCGCAGGGTATGATATCAGGTTTAGGTGTCCCATCGTTTCTGGAACAGCATCAAATTTGTATTCTAAAGCTGAAACAAATACTATAGTTACTACAAACAACTATTTTTCCTAATTGTTGCAGGTGCACAAAACAGACGAACGGCGATAGGGCTGGCCATGGAATTGTTCGAACAGCACCAAGGAACACATATATTACAGGTAAATACGAATATATTAACGTTGTATCGTTATCTAAGGCAGCGGAACTGCCTATCACTCGCTTATCATTAGTGGCAAACTTAGTAAGTTGTAAGGTTTAATTTAGTTGGTAACAAGAATGGTTTTAAACCGTTAACGTTTCTGTGGTCTTGGATTAAGATGATATGGCAGAGGATATCGATGAAAATACAATTGCTGATTGACAAAGGTATCCTTAATTTCCCGTTTTTAATTTTGTTTAGAAAGTCATTGTGATAATTAACCAACTCAAAAAGCTAATTAAACTGTAGCACGACGTTAGCAGTCATGAAAATAACAATAATTTAAAAATAAAAATAAAATTGAGCAAGATCATATAATAGAACTTACCTTAGTTTACTCAAGCTAAACAACAAACAATACGAACATCCACTGCCAATTGTCAACGGTAATGAAACTGTTAACAATGACGAACAAAACTCATTATAGGACTCAATGTTTGACAGCTGTTAACAATGCATCAAACTTAGTCATCACGACCTTGCTTTAGAATTCGTTTACATAAAACCATCTATAAATGATAAAAGAGTTCACGAATCTATAACTCTTTCGTCATAGTATGAAAAAACAGTTCAAACGCCTCAACATATTTAAACTTGACTTTCCATTGAGCAATATCTTGGCCGACTTAACGCTTTTTTACTAACAAAACATACAATGGAAAGTATACAATAGACACTGCAACACACGAGACAGCGAATTTGAAAAAAAAAACTCAATTTAATATTTCACAGATTTCACGAAATTTCATAACAGAATTTAATTGAACATATACTTTGTCGCAAGCCGAGAGGGTTAAGTAAAAAAACTTGGTCAAGATCGAATAGATTACAATAAATCACGTTCCGTATAAAACATCGAAGTGCATAATGATGATTTGAGCGTTACAGTTGTGGTAAAGAATCATTTCGATAGAGGTGGAAGGTTAAAACTTAAATAAGTTGATGAATTAACGGCATAAAGGTTAACCCTGTCTTTTCCTCATCTGGAGTAGTCTTTACTCCAATTATAGACGATTCATATCTAGTCACATAAATTTTAACTATGCAAGGTCTTTGACCAATGTAACTTCTTTGTCGTTCGGGTTTTCCACTGTTGCACTGAACTCTAAAAATTCAATTCTACCTATTCTATCACGTAAATTATCATTTTGCAATCGATTCTGTGTCATTATAATATTGTGGGCAGTGCGGTTTCTACTCCCAGCTGTAAAATAGCATTGTACGTGATGCCTTGTATATTTTTTTTCTACATTATGTAGAAAATCAACTGTTTTGCGGGACTGTTTGTACGTTTTTATGAAAAAAATTAAGGACGGACATGAAGGAACTTGGGGTTTCTAACATGTTTTGTTGCAAAACTTCGAATTTGTTTGTACCTATTGTATCGGCTTCGTGATTGTGTACTGTTTGTTGAGGAGCGCTTAAGGTAAAGAAGTTGACGAATTGAAGTCAATCAATCTGCCTAGCTTTTTCCCAACTATGTTCGGGGTCGGCTTCCAGTCTAACTGGATGCAGCTGAACACCAGTATTCTACATGGAGCGACTGCCTATCTGACCTTAACAACTCAGTTAGTCCTGGGTAATACGATACCCAGATTGACGAATTGGAGTATTGTGATTTAAAGAAGAAGATTAATAGTTTGTTGTATCAATTAATATGGACTCGTAAGTTGTACTGGTTCTGCAGTGAAACTGTTGCGGATTTCTTCCTTGATTGCATTAGATAACATTGGTTAACGCTGCATTTGATCTCCATCTTCATCATTGAGAATGTTTAATATGTTATCCTAGAACAGCTGTCGTGTTTTAATGATCTCGTCAAATCTGCATTCTAGGTATAATTGGTAGTGACATAAAAAGAAGTTGATGCATCATGACTTGTAGGTCCTGTAGATTCTTCATTCTATTATTCATTATGATGATCATCTCAAAGCTCATTGGGCCATTTCTTAAACAGTTCACATTGAAATTGAAATTTCGATCAACCAAAAAGTATCTCATTACAACTTAACTTTTTAGGTACTCTCTCCAAGCCCTTAATTGAAACTCCCTATCAAAAAACTTATAAAATGAAAAATCTAACAAAAAACTAATTGAAGAAGTAACCTTTAAAATAACAAGGACCACGTCCCAATACTTTTTAAATAAAGTTTGGGACACACAATGGTCTATCAGTTTATAATCCACTCTTTTTACCGGCTGGTACCGTTTAATCGCGGATTTATGATAAAAAGTTATCCATCACGATGTATTTTGTCAACCGTGCATCTCATTATAATCTTGGATTGAGTTGTGATGTAAAGATGCTGGAAGGGACATTTTTGGTCGGGGTTTTTTTCGAGCTAACTGGCGTTGAAGAGAAGATGTGTGTAATTCAATATTGATTACACTATTGATATTTCTTTGAGGGCTGATTTTACCATTGAAACTGAACTTGTCGTCATCGCTACGGTTGCTCTTAGTAGCTTTGAATTTTAATTTTTTGCTGTATGTTTCACATACCTATGTAGGTACGTGTATTCTTTTGAAATTTAACAATTACACACATTGATTCGTCAGGAGGTACTTGCCTCATCATGTTTCATCAGTTTCTTCGTCACCTCGTTCTCGACGGTCATCAGAAAACCCTTGATCACAAGTCTAAGTTTGATGTCTGCCACTTCTAGTTTTAGTATAACTATAATCAACTTCATTCATTTTGGCTCGTGGAGTTTTTCATCAACCAACTTCTGTTTGTTTACTTTTTTTGCTGACCGTCACAAAACTGATGTAGAACTATTACTTTTAGAGGTATGGTGTGCAAAAAAATCAAATCAATTTATTCTTTAATCTGCCATGTCGAAGGTTTAAATAGAACACTTATGGGTTCAATCCGGTAGTGTCTGATTGTCTGTGAAACTGTGTTTTTTTGTTCTGTACTATTACTTGCTAATTTTTGTCTTTTTTTCCGGTATCTGCTTACCGTGAATAATCCAAGTGATTGCCAATAAAGGTGTCTACGTCTTCAATATGTTCCTCTTTACCGGGTACATCGTTGCTTAATTTAATTTGGTTTTAATTCTTTTTTCTAGTCCAATCATGATTGTTTTAATGGTTTTCTTTTGAACATCCTCATCTTGCAAGGCAGTGCTTTTTTCAACTATGTTGCAGTTGGCTTCCAGTGTAACCGGATGCAGCGTGCCTGAGTTTTCTTAAATAATGACCCGAAATGACTTTCGTAAAATATCTATTCACTGTTGAAACATGTTTTGGTATCAATAGGAAACAATTTAACATTACAATAAATTATAGACTTTCGTCACAAGTCTCAAAATCAATAAAATTATTATATTGTGCTATATTGTATTTCTCTGCTGACCGTACTTGTCAAGTTGTTTCACGCCTGCGCTTGCGCACAAACCGTGACCATTTTTAATACAAAACAATTGTTTAGCTATAATGAAGCGTGGTTTTTCTATACATTACACACTATTTGTTGAAATTAACAAATATTGCGATATAACTGTCAATTGGAATATTGCATAAATGACAGTAACGAATAAAAATGGAGTATTGTATATCGACATGTTTGACAGTTTATCTGTCAATATCAATTTATTTTTGGCACCGATTTAATATAATATTTATCCGATATTTGTGCAATTTTCTATTCGGCATTCGGTATTATCATTATAGAAAGATTAATTACGATATTCTGTTACATTCCTGAACGAACAAATACACGAGTCAGGTTAAAATTGCCTTGTTGTTGAGCCCTTTATTCTAAGGAATTCTAACTTCCATATTTATATGTTTATCGACGTAAAACGCCGATGGGCCAAGAATTATTATTGTTCATGATGACCCTCACACCGTGTAGATTCGTTGGCTCGTTCTTTTTCAACTAGTTGCCATGTATTTTGCTTCATTAATAATTACTGTTTTTCTTTGTTTACAGTCCTTGGATGGGTTCGCGTTATCTGTGGCGGCAGACGGCAGGTTCCTGTACATATCTGAAACTGTTTCAATATATTTAGGATTATCACAAGTAAGTATATTATTATTGCCTTCTGTTCTGTTCTGTACTCTAGCCCCTTCTTCTTCTATTACTTGATTGCCATTGTCATACACTACATCAAAATCATAATTAAATAAACTCACCCTGATGCAGTCTACAGCTGGTCATAAGCCTCTTCCAGTTTGCACTACATCACCCTGTCCTCTGTCTTCCGTATCTAGTCTGCCCCAGCCCTTTTTTAAGGTCACCGATATAGATCGGTGACCTTAAAAAAGGGCTGAAAGGGGAAAAAGTGTATAGACACTTCTGGACTCTTTTACTGCATTGGCCATCACATATTTACAAACTCAGCAGATCTGTTACCTACCTGTAAACTTCACGAGAATGTTAAGAACAGCGAGTAATAAGCGCAGACATTAATAACTTGTTAAACACATACAGTTAAAAGGATGTAAGAAAACTCCTCATATTTTATGACCAAACCTGGAAAAACAGAAACCTTGACTCAGTGACGATTCCGACAATTTTTGTTTAAATAGCATGACATTGAAAGATTCGAGGAAAATTTTCGTCGAAATGACCTAGAACTAGGCGAGCAAATTCCATGATCACGAAAAGGACAATGCTCAAAAACGCAACAAAATTTTCTCGCACACTTCATAGAGTTTGCCGCTTCAACATACCTTGAACCTTCTTGATATTCTACCCAACTCTTAGGCAAAGCACACAACACATCTAACTACATAGGTACAACCAAACTCATTCACACGTGCACACCAACATACACGATTTAATCAGTTGATATTCGGCGCCGCCGCTAGAAAGACGTAACTGCACAAGATGGTAGATAAATAAACACGTGTCGCCTTATGTCTCATACGTGGCCAGGTTTTTTTACTTTACTATCTATTTTCGGACCATCTCTAAAGGGTTAAGTTTCGACAAAACTTTTTTCGATGAAAGGGTTATGGTTTCAAGTTAAGTCGGTCAAAGTTATTTTTGCTGCCGGTTCCTTTTTTTTTTTGCGAATTTTTAGATAATAAGACGATCTTTCGTTGTAATGGAGTTTTGCAGTGAAGCTATCGTTTTAATAAAAGTATTGGTAACATAAAAACTTTTATAAAGATACATTTAAGATCCATTTCAAATTTGTATCATAAAAAGCAATAATGATAAAAGCGATTATTCTCAGAATAGACCATGAAAAGTAATGTGAAAAAAATAATTTATCCTAAAAATATGAAATGCTTAAAATACATGCACAGAAAATAACAAATTCACAAAAACGGACTCCGAAACAAAAACACAAGCAAAATTAAATAACATTACAAAATTAAAAGGCGCTACGAAAAGAGTCGAAAACTGGGAAATTCGTTTCCAAAATGGCTGCAGGGGGTGGTGCGAGCGAGAGGGCAGATGGGGGGAAAGGGACGATACGATATGCCGGTCACGTTCCGGGCAAGGCGCGCGCGTGCTCTTCATTCTAATGCCTGAACACACACATCCCCAAACACACGCACACATAGCCGAAAAAAACATCGAAACACTTCACATACGTATGTACGGACACCTACGCGCGTGTGTGTAACATAAAATACATAAACTTCCTGGTAAATAAGAGTAGATACAACTTTCTTATAAGTAAAGCCCGTGTTAGACGTTTCGGCTATATTAAATTCTGTCTTTTCTCTTTTGCCTTCAAAGGCTGATAGCAAAATGGGAAATCATATTTTCCTGTTATAAGCAGTTTTTTGTTCATTTACGTTTTTATTAGAAAACCATTTATGTAATGTCCTTGGTAAATTGATTTCGTGGGCCTAGAAGCGGATGAATCTTCTGAGCACTGAAAATTTTATCATCTATCTTTTTTCCTTTTTCGTTATATCAAGCTTTTCAGTCTATCTTATGAAGCTAGAAAGCAAGAAGAATATACTGAAGTTCAATATCTGCCACATGTTTCATGATGGAGTTAAGTTAAGAGTTATCATCGACAATGTTATGATCTTCGGCTTCTTTAAACCCACCTACTATACTTATAAATTCACCATGCATCTTTTCACCAACAAATTCACACTCAATTTCCATACACTTAACACAGTCAAGATTCCCATCTCTCTCAAGAAAATTTTCCACCATAAATATCCAACGACGAAAAATGTGTGTCCCATCAATCGGCGAATCGGTAAATACCATAAAATCCTTACCATCATTCTCAGAACCGACCACCATAACGTCACCATTGTCTTAGACTATTTACATGCAGGTCCTGACTGCGGATACACGCCTCTTGAATGTGTAATACGGTCTCACAATTATATTTGATAAATTTATTTAAAGATGCATTTGAATAACCCGTGAAAGGGTCATCGTGAAAGTTCTGTTGGCACCGTATGGATTTTGGATGGATTTTTTATCGTTTTTCTTTGGGTTTTGTTTATGGTTTATGTTTGGACGTTTGATTAGTTTATGATGTGATGTAGAAGTTGGCAGTCCTTAACCGTTTTTATGTTTTCTAACTCGTATTATTTTAATCATGGGTTAAATCTTTATTCTATATCTTTTTTTTGTGTTTGCTCCTCTTAATATCGTAGTTACTTGTTATCGTTCTTATATAACTTAACTTAGACTTCATCAAAACAATCCTTAAGCACTATTCATCCTTCCTTACTATGTTTTCAACACAAACTACCAACGTCAACCCAGACATCTTAATTGCTGTAAACTCAAACGATAAGGAAGATTTGACAAAAAGTTTACAACCTTTTGTCATCGCTCATCACACACGTCAGCATCCTCCTCCTCTAAGATAACCGCATCTAAGTCATTTTAGTCGTTCTTTTTCTACTTCATCTACAATCACTTAGCATGACACTAGAGATGAAATCTTTCTGATTGATACTGTCTTCCCGTTTATACAAATCCTGCCTCACTACCCTTTCAACACAAACCACAACAGAAGCCCAGACATCTTCGAAGCCATAAACTCACGCGATAAGCAACACCTTATCAACAACTTTACAACCTTTTGTCATCGCACACGTCAGCAGCCTCCTCTTCTAAGATAACAACATCTGCGTCCCGTTCACCATCATTGTCATCAATCGTCTTGTAAACACCGTCTCGTTAGCCATTTCTATGAAAGTCACCTGCTATGAGATGCGAGATAACTCTTTCATTCATAATGACGATACTACGTACGTGACAGGCCACCATTCAGCCTTCCTCTTTCCTTGGGTTTGAAAGACTGGTTTTTTATTGGCTAATAATTTTTAAACGTGTAGGCTGTGGTTGAATGAAAATTTGCTTCGTAAAAGTTTTAACAACTTTTTGGGTGGCTTTGTTATCTTCCCTATAATAACTTTTATTAAATGATGTGCTTGTTTATGGTTTTAAAAGTTTTGCATTTTCATATCTTTTTTGACATCGAAAACACTTTGTTCCCATGTCATCATTTTCCTAGCGTTTTCCTGTGTCGAGGATTGGCTGTCGGTCTAACTGGATGCAGTTGAATTTTTCTTCCCATTCGTACTACTTTATTTTTTGCAGTCTTTATGAAACAAAGACCTAACTCCATCATCTCTTCCACAGGTAGAGATGACGGGTAGCAGTATATTTGATTACGTGCACCAAGCCGACCACGCAGAAATAGCTGAGCAGCTAGGGCTGTCCCTCACTGGAAGACCTGGTCAAGCTGGATTGAACAGTCCAGCCTCAGGGAGTGAAGAGGGCAGCCAGCATGGAACTAATAACCCTGATGGTGAGTTGAATATAATTCTTACTTAAATAGTTATCTGAAATCAGCAAGCTGTCAGAGTGGTCCCCTAGTATAGAGGATCATTCAATGAGTGGAAAATTTTTCACTAGAGATAATAAAATTATTTTGATTAAATGCCCTTTTCAAGAATTCAGAAGCATTGAAAATTATAAAATTTAATTTTCAATGTTTAAATCAAAACTTTTTTTGGCTTTTCGCCTAATTATTTATCAGTCGGCTGTTCCACTTTTGAATACTTGTAATACCGTTTAACTTCATTTAATTCCAGCCACTGTGGTAAAAACTCTTCAAAAAAGCCACTGAAAACAGTAAAGCAAAGACTTTTTACCGTTATTCATTCTAAACAGGTGTCACATTGAAAACGAGAAGCAACAAGAATTATCGAATCTTCGTTTCCAACAAAAAAATCGGTTCGGAATTCAATTAAACTCGACTTATTTCGGAGGCCGTTGCTCCATCGACAATCGGCGACAATACCGATCTAAAAATTTCACTCGGTATATCGAATCGCCCAATGCTGGCACTAATAAGTTGTGGATCAAATTGAAATTAGATTATGGAGCGTTCACGCCGTGTTGGGAGCTTATGAAACGGTCAATGGGGTGTCAGCGCCAACCTTTATAGAACAAATTATAATTTCATTTCCAACGCTATGGGAATGTGGTAGGCTGGCGATGATGACAACTGCGCATCAAATCAAGGCGCCAATGATGGCTGTGCCATTAAATCAGTCATCTGTTTAATTTTCTAAAGAGATGTGGGTGCCGACTTCAATTAAACGCGAAGATAGGCAAAAAATTCATTGGTATCTATAATAATTTTCACCGTCACTCAATGTTATTCGGTCGAATGAATTCAGAGTTTTTATTATTGTTGTGGCTTCGGCCGCTCTGTTGAAAAACTTGCTTTAAATGCACACAATTCCATTTCAATATTTTCTTTTGATTGTTTTGTGTAATATTTTGGATTCCAAGAATGAAATGAAATGGAACGAAGTAAATTATTGTTACAACCTTTGCACGAATGCATTGAGGAAGTAAATCAATCAATAGATATAATTTTCAGAGTAGAGTGCAACTCATTATTGTTGTTAAAATTGTTTTAAGAACTAGGAACAGATTTTTTTATATTTCGAAGCCAAATTAACAACTTGTTTGAAAATTGAAACAGAAAAGATGCGATCAGATTTTTTTTCCAAAAACTCATTCCTTCTTAATCGTTAACTGTAAGGACCCCAATTTTTGCCACCACAAGGTCACACCAATTACGTCAAACAAAAAAAACTGTTAACACATCAGAGGTGTTTTTCAAAAGCCACCATCATCATTTCACATCGAAGGGCTAGAATCGATTTCAATTTACACTGGGCTGCTAAAAAACTCGATAAAAAAATCAATCAGGATAGAGAATCGAGATGGTTTGACAGTGGACCATTGTGTGGTGACGGGCGTGGTGAAATGACTCACAGAACAGTGGCCCATGTTGAAATCGCCACATTGTCACCGTGATGACCATGGCTTGATGTTTTCTGAACTGACGGACCTGTGGTTCTAAAACTTGAGCCTGGTTGGGGGTTGGCGTTAGATATTGAGCTAAGACAGCAAAAAGATTGATATAATTACGTTATTACGTAATAATATACGTAATTTCTCAAACTTAAAAAAAACATCAGACCCAGGTAGGGTTTTTGATGATGTCCCAAAGACGATGCCGCTTTAATGATGTTTGCTAGCAAACAGTTATCAAAGGTTGATTACGGCAGGCATAATCAGGAATTTTGAGTCACAAAACAATAGTAAAACAAAACAGATCGATCCAGCACTTTCCAATAACGAAATCATGAAACCTACTCTCAATATAAAAATTGAACATTGCATAAAATGTTTCAAACCAGAAACTCGAAACGTTTGCATAAAGCATGAATATTAAAGAAGTAATAGAAATGTTGGAGCCATTTAGATAATATCAGATTGTAAACGTTTTGCTGAGTATGCGACTCTCCCACATACCACTACAATGATATCTTGGGATATTGCCATAATGTGCTAAGCTGTCGTGGTATCGTAGGTGGTAGTGACGTCAGAAGTATACGTGGTATTATCCTAAAGAAAATCCGTAGAACAGACGTAAGTTTTGGACTTATACAATTTCTTGGAAACTGTTTAATCCCTATCATCATTTAGGTTAAGTGCTAGGCTTGAAGCTTTTCAGAGGTCTCTAATGACAATTAAAGTAAATTATATAATTACCAAAATAGACAATGGAAAACATAGTCTTATCCCAAAAATTTAAGAATCAACCTGAGTACTCTAACATAAAGAAACTGTTACTAAAATAGACAACTCACAACATATCGAAACACAAGACTTGATGATCAACTTCAATGAAAATCGAGCCACCGTTTTTGTCCCACTTAAAAACAGCCTGATATATCAAGGTTACACAAATATTTGTTCGCTGAGTCAATCCAGTTAAGTATTACAGCAACGTGATACAAATCGACATACCTTTTGTCCACTATAATGGTCATTGTGCCTATTGCCAAAGATTAAAACTTGCAACAGAACCACATGCGCGTTGAATTTCAAGTTGGTTGGCAGCTGTTTATTTTTCAATGCAGTCTTATTTGAAACGTTCAAAGAGGAAATGGATTTAGGGTGATTTAGTGGTCTCTGAATCTTCGTGGGCAATATTGGGGATAATTATTCAGGATCATAATACCCTGCGCAAAAGAAGTGGAAAAAGGCAGGCTATATATGCCGCTGACTGGGTGATAGATGGGGTAAGAAGGTGTTGGACTGGGGACCGGTCATGGGAGCATAGGCAGGCCACAAGCCACGGATAACCTGATTAGCAGTCAAGAGTTGGATGAGGGTGGCCCAGGACCAGGTGAACTGGCGTACAATAGAAGAGACCTACACTTAGCATTGGGTGGCCAGTATGGAGAAGAAGAGAGAGAGGTGGTCTTTCAATCCGAGTTTTTACTAATTCATCATCTTTTGCAAGTTTTTCAATTGTTTTATCATTTTTAGCAGGGTGGGTTTACTTTTGTTCGTTAATCATCACTAACAGTAAATAAAAGAATGAACTGTAAAATGTAAAGCGTTTTTGTTTTTTTAGCCTTAACTGAATGATTAAATCACCGTATAAGCTTCTTCCATTCTATCTCATCTCTATTATTACTTCATCCACTTATTTCTCAACGATAAAACCTTTTCAAACGAAATTAAAACTTCTCATTTTATGCTCATTTACGAATTCTTTGTGACACTATGCATACACCCAGCACCAGAATAAATCTGGCGAACCTTTGTTCAAACCGAAAATAAAAGAAAAATGATGACAGAACTTTTTGTGCTAGATTGGGCTAAGGAAATAAAGGAACTGCGATGTATCGATCTATGACTAATAGTAGCAAAAACTAGCTATTGAAATAGGAACTTAAAAAAATAGTATAAAACCGCAGTATGGACTGTTGAAAAAAATACAATAGATATATGATCATTTTCCTTAACCTCCTCGAAAGCTCTTTGAACTTTAAACGCTTTGAGCTTTACCTTTCCAGATTTATTTACTGACACGTAATTTTTGTCGCACTTTTCTTTCAAATTTTTGGTAACTGAAAAGCCCATCTTGTGGCTACAACTTTCGATGGTTGAATTAGGCCATACAATAACATGCAACATTGATACATAAATTAATACAGTAAAACTTTTTCGTCTAGTCTTGCTTACAATTTCTTATCATCAGACTCTCGAAAAGTTTTAGAACCATCGTTAAATAACTTAGTGGCTGGTCCAGTGAAATCAATTACAGCGTAGTGTCGATCGTCCCGGTCTCATCGCAGCACAGATCTTATAATTAGCTACACGTCCACCCAATCAATCCACTCACTGATTGATTCACTTTTTAACTAAAAATTGACTCTATTTGTGTTAAAATTTGGTCTATTTCTTGGAGCTTTTCATTGCTTTTTTGGGTATGATATGTGTTTATAAGGAAAGGAATCAATTTAAAGTTTCAAGAATCACGGAATCAATCGTTGGACACTATTGTTATGTTTAAATTCGTTTTCAATAATTCATCTGAAATAATTCGGTAGTTAGTAGTATAAATAAGAGGACCAAGCTACGAACGTGATAAAAATAGGTATAGTGTCATATCAAAAAGATGCGATCAAAAGGAATTTATGTATCTTTAAACGGTTTTTATTAACATATATTACAATAGATCAGTCGATATCGCATCACCGACACAATAACACTATACCTACTGTAAGTATAATATTTAGGAAAAATTACGTTAATTAAACGTGGAAACAGATGACTATCGTTATCTAAAGAAGAAACGAAATGTACTTTTTTTAATTTTTAAGCATGTGTTTGTATGCTTAAAAAGTGATTGCGTAAAAAGTAAAAATTATTGATGTTGGCAGTAAAATAGAAAGATGAAAATTTTTAACTGTATACCAATTAGCTTGTTCGACTGTACAACATCATAGATCAAGTAATGACGTTACTTTGTCAATGAGAGCATCATTATTGAAATTGTTTTTCAATTGTCCACAGTATCAGCACAAATGAGTCTAGCGGCGAGTGGGTCGCTTTACCGGGGGATGGACCGCGCTTTCTGTATTAGAATGAAAAGTACGCTGACGAAGAGAGGGTGCCACTTCAAGTCTTCAGGATACAGGGTAGGGAAACCAGTCTTGATGACGTGTAAAGTGAAGATGCTGTAGAATCTCAACCTAAAACAGCAGATACTCGTATGTTTTTGGTGTAAACAAATGTTTTGAAAGGGTAAACTGACTGTCTCTATACTTGGACACAATTATTTCTATAACACATTTCCTTTCACATAATTTTACCATTTTTATGTACATTCTACTATATCTCCACTTTATGCGTAGATATTACTATCGATTAAAACTTACAACATCATTATTTTAACTTACATTAAAATAAATTATGAAAATTCATAAACAATGATTTTCAAAAATAATGTATTAACTAAGAAGACTATGAAAGTTTGTGGACATTTTTCTTATCTAGTAACTTAAAGAGAGAAATATATGGACGCTGAATTTTCATTTTCGATCTAGGTTGGAAGAGGCAAGGAGGGTGAACCAACGAGGTCCGAGAGTGGTAACTGGCGGGTGGGTATCATGCAGAATGCGATAATTGTCAAAATTATGAGTAACTTTCGTGAATATTTCCAACATATTCTTTCAGAGTCAAGCTCTGTACTTAGACCAAAAATCCACGGTAAACAAAAAAGGTTTTAACACCATCGTTTGACAATGTAAATCATCTTTTTCTCCACGTATATTCATGAAACTGTAATCTCATAACTCCATATCTACGCTGCGAGTAACAAATGGATTCGAACGACCTCTTTATCCGTCTTAGATCACAAATATTATTGGTTAGAATTATTGTTAGCTTGGGGTGCCTCAAGGCAGCATTATACGGCCCCATAATTTTTGCCTTAACTCGGTGCTAGGTCATAAAACGTGATTATATCACAAGCGACTTGCGAATACCGCAATAGCTGAGCGAAATTGCCGGTAGATTGTTTTCGGGGTGTAAATTCTCATTTTATTTTATAAGCAGTTTCTTGGTCACTTCCTTTTATATTTAGGGAGTCGTTCATTTCTTTATTGCTTGTCGATTGCTCTTTTATATCTATTTTAAAGGGTTGTTAGGTACTAAAGTAAAAGTAACAACCATAATTTGTTTTTATCTTCATCTTAATGGGTAGCTCTGTTTTAGATTCAGTAGAGCAATTAATACTGAAACGCTTTCGATTGTATGTTACGCCGAAGGCTACGGTTTTATTGGGAAAATTGCAAATTAGTTGATCCTCCTTACATTTGATCTTCGAATTCGATTACCTGGTAATATGTATTATACGTGCCTCAGCAACATTACGGTGTGTAACAAATAGCTTTTCAGTTTCTCGTTATGTTTGAAAGTTTAATGTTCTTACATGAGACACGTTCCGCGTTTTCTATTTTACGAAAACGAAGTAAATGTGAAAGTTTTAATGATGTTTTTTATTTTGTTTTTGATAGAGTTCGTTTCTTGTTAGCATTTTTATCAAAGATGGACTGCTGTTATCAAGGTTTGGCAGACACAAGAAGATATTTTATTATTCTTTTGATATTTTATAATCGTTTCAGATACCTACTTGCTTCATATTGAGGAAGGTTTTTAAAATTGTATTATTTTGCTTATTTATTTACATCTCTATCGTAAACTGTGATTCAATCAAAACTGTCCTCGATTTTTTTTCTATAAGCAACTCTTCAATGTCTATGTCTTTCTTTCCAGGTTGTTCTGATGCTGTGCCGCCTCCGACCGCAGTATTCGTTTTCCCATAGTCGCAAGTCTCCAACAGTACTCCTGGGCATGGTGGCTCTAGCCATAGCATTACCGCCACCATCAGTCCATGAGATTAGGCTGGAGTCTGATATGTTCGTCACAAGAATCAACTTCGACTTCCGAATAGCACATTGCGAGCCCAGGTAAGCCTCGACATGATTTACTTCAACAAATCGTGAGATAATATACAAGTCTTTTCTAATTTTCTAAATATCCCTTGACGAAAAATGCCTATGACAATAAATGTGGTGTCTTGGATATAAATAATCTCGAAACGCGCATTCTTCTCTAAAAGTTAGGCAAAACAAGAATGCCTAATAATTTTAGACTGGTGGTCATACGCATAACTCAAACGTCAACAAAAACTACAAAAACGTCTTAATTATCACTTTTTCTTTTTACATCGTTCAAGCATTCATTCACTATCAAAGTTTTCCTCAGTTAAAACATCATTCTCCTGGCTCATACTCGGTTAATACAATGTGATTTTTATTTTCAGCCGAGTATCTGAACTCTTGGGCTACACAGCTGAAGAATTAACGGGGAAGAATCTCTATGCCCTCTGCCATGGAGAAGATGCCAACAAACTTAGAAAATGTCACGTAGATTGTAAGTATTTCTTCATGTTTATTTCTTTTACTCGTTGTGTCATTATTTTCAATTGCTATATCAGATTTGAGGTCTTGATTATGGACATAAAAACTAGCAGCAAGTCTTGTTTTTAATATTATCGCCGTTAAACTTTTGATTATTTTAAATTGCTTTATTATATTTGTAGGTAGTCATATATTCTAGAATACTTTTTTCCCCTCCTCATTATTCGTATGCTTAAGGATTCCGTTAATGACTTCCTATTATTAATTATACCTTTCAACATTTCTTTCAATAGTTAATCAATCTAGTTAGGCAACATTAACTGTCACCTCTATTTCTAATTAGCCTTGCGAGTATCATCAATTGTCTATATACGATGCAACGTCCACCCATGACCCAATATATGTGGTGAAATCCTTCGTAGGTTAATGTCGTAACTACCGATTTGTATTCAGTTTGTGGTCTATAGAAATCCATGTCAAGAAGACAGGCAGCTCAAGGCGCAAAGCGTTACGAGGAAAATTTATAAGACCAACGTTTTGTGGGAACATTTCTTTTGTAATGAATAATGATTTTCGATGTTACAGTTTTATTGGCTTTTGTTATTCTCGATTTAACTTGTTTAAAATGTTCACTTTCTTACATTTTGATACTATGATATCTCGCATATACCTACTGAGTGAATTACTTCAGTATGTGAGAAGCTCACATTTAATTGAATTCAGAATTCCCTCAGAAATACTTTGCCATTTTACGTTCGCCGCCTTCGCATTCTTTCCTGACATTTCGCACAGGATCATATGTATACAGAGGAATTCCTATTCAAGTAATGTAATCTTCTCGTATATGATATTATTACTTTCCTGCGCATCCGTCAGTGGAATACAATTTAGGCCTAGCGCCACGCCGGCCCGTCTCTACTCAAGTTGTGATTTGAATAATAATTTTTATACCACCATTTCGGTTTCCTCTCCCTTTACGTAGACGTGGGAAATGTCATGTCTTAATGTCCTACGAGATGGCTTTTTCTGTTTATGGTTATTCCTACCTGAATTATTGCGTGATTCATAGTTTTTGTTGTTTTCAACTTCCTCTGTTTTTTGAGGTTTTCTTGCACCTTTTAAAGTATCAATTTCCTTATTGAATTTTATTGCTTCATAAATTTCATCAGTATTGTGTGCATGTGCTGTTTTATTCAACTTCTGCGAAGCTGTTTCTATGACATCTTCACTATCGACTTATATGTTGAAATGCTTTAACGTCGTATCAAGCGCCTATGTTAATTCATCGATGAGGAAAATTCGTGACGACCTTAATGTATCTTTGTCATCTGAACTCAATCCGATCTAATGCGATAGCTCCACCACAAAAATACACGACTTCAAGAACAAAGATGTCATGAATGGAAGGACTCATAATCCTGACGTAATCATCCAACCAATCATCGTACATAACAAGATGGCTGACATTTTGAATGCCAATCACGGTGTAGCGTTAACGTCATGCGGTTCTAGCACCTTACCATTTGATAGCTTTACGAGACCATCAATTTGAATTTAAAATGTACATCTATGTAGATGCCGGTCAAATGTGGACATTCCTGGTCTGGAATAACAATTGTAGATATTAGCATAAAAGTCCGGGTGTTTGTTAGAAAGCGGGTAATTTGGTTACAACTGTATACGCGGTTTGGTTACGAGATGACTTTATTGACGATCGCGAAGCGTATGATATTCAAATTTTGTGCATACGTCCAATAAAATTAAATGATTATGTTTGGGACTTCCGACAACAGTGACGCTTTGGCATTTGTTTGGTGTTCGCTGCCTGAAAAACAAGTTGATTTATTATTTATTGTATACGATTAAACATAATGACCCTCTGTCTGTATTAAAGATGTCGTCAACAGCCAAAAATATTATTATAAGTTTAGCTCTGTTTTATTTTACGTAGACATTTGTACCTAATTTCATGTGTTTGCCATAATCTAGTGGCATCGTTGTTTGTGAGCTTTCTGTATTCTTTCATAGTACAGAGAAACTACTCTCTTATTTTATCATTTTTCGATAACTGTTTATTGTTTTGTTTGTATTTTCATATTATTCTTGGTTAGATTTTTTAACGCTTTGCAAATTTATCTACACTTTTTTAACTTGAACAATTTTAAAAGCAGCATCGATATTCTCATGCCCGAAACACCCAATCATCTTCTTCCATACTTTTCTATTCAGTAATCGTCGACTCAGTCCCTCATTCCAGCCATATCTTTCACCCACCCATCGTTTCTTTGGTCTTCCACCAATCTTTTGCAATTTGATACATTTACGTAATATAACACATCCCTCTTAACATTCCTGTCTCAGCTGAAAGCATTATTGCCTTTCAATTGGCCCAACATTTTAGTCTATCTTTGAATAACACAGTATCACCGACTGACCGACTCTTCCAATTATTACAATCATACATTTTCTTCAACCATCTTTAAACAAAATAGACATGAAACACTGCATCAGTTTCACTTATTGGCTTTCCTCCAACATCAAAATGCATCATTATTAAAAAATCCATTGCCAATACAATACATCAACAATGCCAAAAACTGCGTTAGTGCTAATGATTCACGTATCACAAACACGTGTTCACTATGTCCTTTGTGTAACAAATCTATTGAATATAATGACGCTAGTACTTATACGTTTACATTTTTGTTTGTTTAATGCTATTGTTCTAATGATCACGCTGAAGGTCAGATGGTTAAGGTAATCCTATAGTCCTATCGACGTCGAAACTATCGATGCAAAATCGCGAATCTATCTCTTTGACCAAAAAAGTGCCTGACCGTTATTAACCACCTGGGATTTGACCTAGTAAGACCCATACACCTCGTACGTACATGCTGGAATTGAAAAGCATTTCTTCATCGAACTAATATTTTCCAGCTTCAATAGCGTGAGACGCTCAGTTCCACTTCTGTTTGGAGTTTTGTTATGTGCTGATATCCAGCTTTTCTTCAGTACCTAAGGATAACTACCACACAACAACTGCAACTATCAGCCGGGCAAAATACACGTAGACATTCATTTCCGTGCCGAATCAGGCCTACCCCAACATATGTGAAGCACGCCTATAGAAAAAATAAAATCTGATTCCATAACCACCAGTCCACAAAACGAACCATGACATCCGTACACTAATCAATATTCTCTTTTGTTCTAGTAATGAACAAGGGTCAAGTCCTGACGCACTACTATAGGATAATGAATAAGCTCGGCGGTTACACCTGGATGCAGACCTGTGCCACGGTCGTCTGCTCCTCCAAGAATGCTGAAGAACAGAACATTATTTGCGTTAACTATGTTATCAGGTAAGTTTGGAAAGCTACATGAAATCCTACAACAGAGATTTTCCAAAAAATGTGAAACAGGAGACCTAATATTTTTATGGTCACATTACTAATCATCAATCTTTATACTTTTCAGTGGTCGCGAATACCCAAACACAGTAATGGACTGCTGCCAACTAGAAGAAAGCGTACAAGGAGTAAAGAGAGAAGAAACAACTGGAGACCCAGAAAACGGTCCACCTGATACCGACAACTCGGGAGCACCGCCCGCTCCGCCACGTCATCAAGTCGAACGAACCGAACCTCCAACGAACACTGACTCAGCATCATCGGCTCCAGTACCAACCTCTGACGTTACTCACCTCACAAGACTCAGCGACGCACAACCTTTACCGTTACACACGAGCACAGAAAGAACTTCACCAATGCCAGCCAGAAGACAGAAGAAACGAAAGCATACGACTGACTGTGATGACGAAACGGAAAGAGATGAAGAAAGACGAAAGGCTGCT
This sequence comes from Standfussiana lucernea, assembly GCA_964057025.1. NCBI lineage: Eukaryota > Metazoa > Arthropoda > Insecta > Lepidoptera > Noctuidae > Standfussiana > Standfussiana lucernea. Next base: position 11,566,072 of record OZ059804.1, read on the forward strand.
TCTAATCCTGGAGCTGCAATTTCGCCGGCAGAACGAGACATTTCCAAAACCAATCTAGCAATACCTGAAGGTGGTTCTGACGCGACATCAGTGAGAGACTTAGAAAATGCAATGTCGAAGCACCTACCATCAGTAGCGTTGGATGGAAAGGAAATCTCCCACAGGCCAACAGACTTCTCCACAGATGCACTCTTGAAACAACAGCAGCAGAAATCCACGATACAGTGGATAGGAACACAGAACCATCACCTGAACCCTCTTAACAGGCAGATACCTACAAACCATACTTCCACACCAGCATCAGCCTTGTTGAGACAACTTTACGCAAATAGAGAAAGCGTTATCCGAAGCAACTTCTTAGGTGATGGTAGAACTGGTGGTTATTATTCTGGTGACGGTCAATCAGGACCCTTGCCGACTCCACCGGGAAGTGAAGGCTCCGGTTACGGCGAGCAATTAGGACATAAGGGTACAGACATAGGATCATTAGCTTACGGAGGATACGCCGACTACCATTCGGCTATGACGCCTCCAGGCTCAGTATCCCCAAGAGACAAGCAACAATATGCGTTGCCGTACGACAATAGTGCTTATTCCGAAGCGTTAAGGCACTCTTACTTAGGCGAAGCTCCTCTTCCGTTGAAGCCTCAGGCGTATTCAGCGGTTCCTGGAGCGTTAGATTATGCGTCCTCGTTAGACCAGTCGCAGTTCTTCCATCCACCTTCATCTTTCCATTTGTATCACCCTCAGACGCACTCTGCACATGCGTCACATTCGCACCAGCCTGTAGATAAGTCCGCCCCACCAAATACAAACTGGTACTCGTCAGGGTCATAGCCGACCATTCGGTAATCTTCGTCTTTTGTTCGCAAGCTTGTGTTAAACCGATCATTGTTAAGTTTTCACATTTTGTTGTTTCGGGGCTCAATTAGAATTAATGGGAATATCCCTGATGCATTATCATCATCGGAAAATGTATACGGTTAACAAGACTTCCAATACTAAAATACTCAAAACGACAGTTTAAATGGAGTTCTCTATTTTTTTGGAGTTAATATTTTTGAATACTCTTAGGGGATGTGCCAAAAATTGTGCTTCGGGCACTAACCTTGCATTTATATCAATTACATACTCTCACATATTTTTAAAGACGGAAATCATTTTCTGAATATATCGATCTGGATAATCGATATCATTTACAAATAGGCGATTTTCCTTTAATGGCTTTCGATTAAAATATTTAATCGATGATCACAAATAATCACAATGCAGATCAATACTTATCGATAGAATATCGAGAATGTTGCGTACTTTATTTCAACAAAATTAAATAGATTTTTATTTAATAATTCAGTGAAATCATAAGCTATATCAATAGCTTCTTGCATATCATTTATAGTTAAGCTTTTTGTAAATTATTGTACAATAGTTTATCAACATGACTGTATTTAGGCGATAATATAATCATTTAACATTGTAAATTATAGAATCTAAGTATTGTATATTATTTTGTTAATCAATATAAGGTTTCATTGTACATAATTACTTCTCATCTACACTACTAGAATTAAATCGAATTTCAAACAAAATATCGACAAATTTTTTATCGATATGTTACTTCTCTTATTTTGACAGTTGAAATTCACGTCGCCATTTTATATTTAAATATTATAAATATCAATATTTTTTGGAAATCAGTAAATATTATCATCTCATTATTGTCATTCAATTGATCATGACAAAATAATTTATTGTAGCCAAAATACTCAAAATATTCCATTTTTTTATTATATTCAAGCCAAATACAATTTATTATTTTTATAAAGAAAATTGTAATTTTTATATTAATTCGATTAGGTGTTATTACAATAATGATAATTGGTAAATATTTATGCTATTTTTAACTGTGCAATACGAGTGGAAAAGTTGTTTATTTCAATTTTTATAAGGCTTCGTTAATGTATCGTAATTATAAGGTAATAATGATTAAAATTGTAATAAAGTTGTAATTATTATAATAAAATTGGGATAGGCTTGTCATGCAATTATCTGTTATGTTTTTTTTTAAATATTTTCTTCTGAAAATTCAACGTCATGTATTTGTTTCTTTGAATCATGATTGAAAAAAGAAGTTTATTTGTCCGAATAAATAATTAAGAATTTTCAATAGTTTTGTTTTAATTTTTCCCAATTAACAAGGTATTCAAAAGGTTGTTGGCCAGAACAGCTGGGTCTACTAAGGATGATGCCACCTGTCTAGACTTGGCTCTAGTTTTACATACGTGGTTAAATTTAAGTCGTTTTAACCCTCTACCACCTACCACCTAATCTTGTTACACAACCACCTACCATACGTCTCACAGACGGGCGAGTAAAAAGACTTTCGTATGTAAAACCTAAGGGTGAAAAGTTTGTTTTTTAATTAAAATCAATTAAAATACATATCAAAGTCTTTATTAAAGCAAACAAGGCACATAAAAATTAACATATTTTCTTAAAATCTTAATTTATTTGACACAACTCTTAATTCTTACGTAAAAATTTTCTTATTCAAAAAACGCGATCTACAAAAATAATCACAAGACATAGGAACTTATTTCTTTCTGTTTAAAAAAATATAATAATCAGTAAGTAATATAAAATCAAAACTTTCTCATTATAATCATATATATTGCAAAATTGCAGGGCATCAATCTTATAGACTTTCGCGACAGTGGCTGCACATTTTTTTGGTACATTCGATACAAATCGGCTTTTTACCTCAAAACACATTAAGAAACGCAGGTGTGTCCTGTGTCGCAGGTTGAGCAGTTTTTTCGAAAATCCAATCTGTCTTCGGAACTGCATCCACCTGGTAGAGCTGATGGGGTCGAGTCATTGCCGCAGGTGAAGTATTCGAATATCTCGGTGAATCTTCACATTGTTTTGTCAACGCTCCATATGCGGTCTGGTGAGCTGTTCAGCTAGCCTTTTCATAAATTTGAACCTGCTATCATTTTTTTGTCCTTGGGCTTGAGCAGATAAACTGACGACGTAGCAGTTTGAGACCGAAATATCGAGCAACCTGTAAATACTGCCAATGGCCATCACCTACACGTTCGACGACCTGTGGTATAATTGGAACACCTTTGATCGAGTATGTCCACTCCGATCTTGGTTCGATTGTAGAAAAGTATGATTTCCGGTTTCTTGGTAACTTCTTGGAAATCTACTACTACTAAACTTGGAAAATCATGACATTATTGTAATGTCATGATTTTCCTCAGCATTTGGTAGGTTTTCGTCGTCAGATTGATCTTGTTCTAACCAACGCTAAATAACACTATCACTAGAAGCCATTTTAAACTGAAACAGTAGAAAAACACAATAAATCACAATTTCAAAAAAGTCACGCAACCACCTACCATACGTCCCACAGACGGAACACGACCATTTTCTACTTACCAGTGAAAAACGCGCGCACCTCCGACCACGACGAGCGCTTGGGTGGCACTGAGGGACGCGACGGGAAGGTACAGGGACGTGCAAGTTGATACGCGTTTTGCGCGCCAAAATATTAACGATTTTAATTTCCTGGCGTCTGAGAGACGTGTGTCAGGTGGTTAAGGGTTAATCCTCTTAAGGGGTCATTGTACTCATTATAACGAACAACTTTTACTATAGGACCAAGTTTTTTTTTCGCGATTTCATGGTTGATTAAAACGACTTAACTTTAACCATGTATTCGCCGTATTTGCCTTTGGCCCTGCATTGGACGACACAAATAAATAACATAGCATAACATCACGCCTGGAATCCCAGAAGGGTAAGGCAGAGGTGTACCTAATAGTACACCCACATTTCGCCAGTTATATTTTAGTTTTAAGCCTATTGCCATCAACCGGGCACAAATCTAGGCTCCGTGGCTGCTTCTGAGAAATTCCTGATGGAAGAACCCAGTAACGCTTTGCCCAACCCGGGAATCGAATCCAGGACCTCATGCTCAATGAGGTAGTCTAAACAATTCAATACTATTCACAAATAACAAAAAGAAGATTAAAAAATTCTTCTGCGTTTAATAGTTTTTTTTTTTAAATACTAACTAGGCTTGCACCGCTTTGGCCACAACTTGCCTGATGTGAACCGATGACGCGGCCTAGGGTGGAGCACGCGCGCCTAGAAGAAACCGATTCACTCGAACTTTGAAGAGATCAACATTATAATGATCCGGAAACAGCAACAGAGGCGCCGCGGCAGTGATTTCCACAGACTGGCGGTCCGCTGTTCGACCGTAATAGCTAGTAAATACTTTAAATGTTCAGTGTGTATTACTTACTATAGCCACTATAATAACAAATAATTAAAATAAACCGTTTTATTACAAAACCCTTCGTGTGACTCGCACTTGGCCGGTTTCTCTTGGTCCTGAAACTTCCTAGTATCGTAAGTAGTTTTAACTTTTAACTTGTTCGCCCTAAAAAGGAATCTTATGATTTTGCTATGTACGACGTACGTACATAATACCCTAGACACCTAACCATCGTCGAATCGACGAATACGCGATAGAAAATTGATTATATCTCTTTAACGTGCGTGCCAATAACCGTGTTGTCGCTAGTTAACCTTTACTCGATATGCTCTCAGAGGAAGCAGTCGTGTTCGGCGGGTAAGTGCATAACTTTTGAAGTTATCACCAAAATACTCGTCGTTTTGACGAACGGTTTGGTTTAGTGTATACTTTTTGATAGCATCGTGTGGCGTTTGTTTGCAGTTTTTTTACAATGCCTTTGAAACAATCGATATCATATGATTAAACTGCGCGTATATGATGGAAAAGGAAGTCACTAGTGCTTTAGAGGGAATTATCTGGTAGCGTAAATGAAGACAAACCGCCCAACCCTGAGGGTAGCCTGCTAAATTCAACGTTCAACTAAGTCATCGTCTGTCTAGCCTTTTCCCAACTGTGGTGGGGTCGGCTTCCTGTCTGGCCGGATGCAGCTGATACCAGTATTTTACATCGAGCGACTGCCTATCTGACCTCCCTTTGTAAGACTGGTTATCAGACCTTCGCGCCAGTCTACCTGTAACGACTGTCAAAGACCTACAAATGACAACTGGGCCCAACGGCTTAAGGCTCTTTCCGAGGCACGGAGGAAACTCGTTATGTAATGGGTGGACCAACCAAGGCAAGCGTGGCTTAATCTGAAGATCGAACCGAGCTGTTATTATTTAGCGACGTGCTCCTCAACGTCCAACCAAGTGAGGCACCAAATGTGACAAAAAAATAAGTTTGTGCACTTGGTTCATATAAAAAACCGCATGACAAAGACATACTGTTCAAAGTGTGGCACTGCCATTTGTAGTGAACTTGAAAGTTGATTTTTACTTAAAAAAATGTTGTATATTGTTTATATGATTAGTGAACATTTTATAATTGTAGTTCGCTAGAGAAAAAAAGGATACTTCTCTGTTTTTTAAATTTAAATATTTTACATAATAAGTTCTCCAAAATTATCCCAGAAAAACTAGTGCCTTGTTAAAAACAAATATATGATGTTGTTTTTTTGTTAAAATGTCAATAAAATCAATCAAATCTGTCAATAAAATCTTAGTTTTATAAATTAATGTTACAAACATTACAAAAATGTAACGTGAAAATATACACCTTAAAAATATGTTCGTCGAATGGTTAGGTTTATTCAAGTGTAGTTTTGCAACCTCGTCAAATTTCAGGAGGTTGTCATAGAAGACGTAAATAATCAATATAAATTACAGTACCTGGTCAATAATAATAAACGCTGCGTTTTTTAGTTGTTTTAATTTGACACTATTTCAGAATGAAGCCCTTTTCAAAAGAGGAAAATCACCCGTTTATCGAATAAACGACTGCGTTTGTTTGTGTGTGTGAAAGCGCGGTTATAGGGCTAGTATTAGACGGCCGGCGTTTTAACACGGGTGGTGTATACTTATCGATTTCCGATATTAAGAAAAAAATGTAAAAAATTACCTCCCCTTTTTATTATTGATTCGGGTCGAGAAACATTAGCACAGTTACCTCCTTGAATTTGACGAGGATGCAAAGCAACACCTTGTAGAGGTGCATGCGAAGGTTAGGTGTCTAGGGTTAAAAGATTTGAGTTTCATTACTTTACGTGAGCCTGGTATTTTTCTTACCCTGATGGCCACCATATTACACATAAAAGAAGAGCAAAAATATTTTAAAGATTTTGCCAGAACAGAACAAAAAATAAACAAGTAACACAAAGAAACAAATAAAATAGACCGGCTTTAAGCATTCTGCACATCAAACTAATTAAAAAGAAATTGGTGAGAAACGATTTGGTAAGAAAAATCAGTTTACAATAGCGCTCACAGTATTAATAATAATTGTTGACATAACGGTCCCGCATGACGGGAACCTCGTGAAAGCCGAGAAAGATAATCAAGTATCTTGACTTGGCTCGCGAGGTTGTTGACATGTGGGAAGTGGACACGGCGATCATTGTGCCGATAGTCGTTTCAGCCCATGGCTTAATTGCCAAGAGCCTCGACCAATACCTGAGGAGGCTCTCGTTAGGCGGCTGGATCAAGGGCTTGATTCAGAAAGCGGTACTCCTGGACACGGCTCGTATTGTTAGGAGGTTCCTCTCTCTGGAGCCCTGACCGCCGGTAGCTTGGACCCTGTTCCCGATACCGGTGGGCTACTATTTTTTATATTTTTAAATGTTTTTTTTATTTTGAATTTTATATAGGAATATTTAAAAATGTAATTAGTAAGTAAGAAAAATAAATAAAGGAAATATAATAATAATAAAAACGTTTATTTCGGAGACTTGCACCATAGATCTTTGTTAGTGATACAACTTACGTAACTATGTTAGTACTTACATTTAATTAAAAATAATAAAATAAAATTAAAACATACAATTATATTAATTCATGTATTTTCCTGCAGAATCAGACCCGTAGCTATGCATACGGGTCCAACACCAATGCAATGCAATGTAATGCATTTAAAACATTGTGCTGATAGATACATGGAATAGTACAGGAGTACCATGGAGCTATTTAAAGTAAAGTAATAACTTAGTTACATTTAACCTTTTGAACGCCAGAGCATAAACTAAAGCGCGTGCCCTGCACACCAAGCCACAATTTCACTGCATGCAAAAAAAAATACCTAAAAAAGGATACGGATTCCAAAACTTTATCAATAAACAATATTATTAAAGAGACAAGACAAAAGCTTAAATATTTAAGATATACAAATAAAAACACACAATTAATGATTTAATTGTTTATTTCGTGTTATAGTGCATCGCATTTTTTGTCACATATTTCTGTCGTTGGCGCACAGGGCACGCGCTTTGGTGTCACTTATATGAGACAATGGCGTCCAAAAGGTTAAAATGTGTGAAAAATTGTTCCCGTAACTAGAAGGTTAGATTTATACCCAGATATGGTCTAAATTGTCTAGAACAAGTACCTCTTGGCTTCGTTAAGGGTGTTTTACACACACCCTTTAGGTTTGCTTCAGGAAGACAACCAATAAAAAAGTGTAATAAGTTAGTTTAACTTCATTTATTTATTCAGTCATAAAAACATCAGTAGGTACATTAATCGATCAGAATGGTTATTCTAATACTATTAAGTTACATTAATGCAGAGACTAATAATTGGTAAAATAAACTCTTCCTCAGAAAATGAATGCGTAAATTGTATTAAGTATGTTATTTTTACAAAATAAAAAATATTTTGAAGATTCGTTTTAGAACAGGTGTTTGTCATTTTAAAACTTCAATGCCAATAACATTTCACAAAGTAATATTGAATAAACATTAGCTGCATTAGCTAAGGAATTTCATTGCCAAAAAATGGTCGCATTTATACATAAAAATACACAAATAATTATGTCTACTGATTCAATTGATTTCAAAATTATTTTTATTAATATAAAATTGATAAGTCAAATACAAATATATTTATCAAATAATACATAGCAAATGCAAAAACATTTGAAAACGAGATTCATAAATGTATAAAATGATAGGTTTAAGATTTTTGTATAAGTATAATATAATTGGACGGATAAAATCAAGTCAGTTCTTAGAACTACAGCCAAAAACAAAATAGTGTGGTGCGGGCACAGTAACGGTTCTACAGGATAGTATATGTGAGCATACACAAAACATAACATCACGCCTGAAATCCCCGAAGGGCAGAGGTGTAGGTGTACCTAATAGTACACCCACATTTCGCCAGTTATGTTTAAGTCCCATGTAATTGGGGGCGAGCCTATTGCCATCAACCGTGCACAATTCCAGACTCCATGGCTGTGTACTGAGAAATTACTTATTATACGCAATTTTTGTGTTGCAGGTCCAATTAGCCATAGAGATATAAAAGTATATTTTACCGTACCTCAAAATTAGTTTCTACGGAGATTGTAGTGCCAGTGCTGAGAGACAACCTAAATGTAGGTAAAACATGTTTATCCCATTAAGGACTAGTTGTAACAGGCGCCCGTAATTGTACACAGCGTATTTACAAGCCATTTTACCTTAAGTTGCGTATTGGTGGTCCTACAATTGTACTGTCTATCCACCAACCCGCACTGGGGCCACATGGTGGATGGCCCTTTCTTAAAATCAAAATCAAAGCATTTATTTCAAGTAGGCCAATTACAGGCACTTTTGAACTGTCGAAACAAAGACAGCAAAAAAAAATGAAGCTACAGTCCCAGTCACAAGACATAATAACTGTGAAAGTACTGTAGTTGCTCATTCGAAAGCGTAGATCTCTATGGAGAAGAATGGGCAAGAAACTCCATGGACACTCTTTTAAATCATAATTTTGTTACAAAAACCTTGGATACATCATTCTTGCTGAGATGGTACATTATGTGAGAACGATATAGCAAGACGTGCACGTTAAAAGTCTCCGCGGTACAAACAAAAAAGACAATTCAAAAACAAAATAATTAGTTCAAATAAACCATGGCAACTAAGAGATGACCAGTCACAACTGACAGCACCCGTTCACGAACATAACGCACGGATCAGCCATCATTCAACTCAACCATTTTGAAGGGAACTAAATGACCCGACACACACGCCACCATCAGCGAGACATTTGAGTGAGCATAACATACTCTCAACCGCCAGGGCACATTCAAGTTGAGAAAAAAGTAGGTTTCCTTACAGACAAGAGGCTTGTGTACAAGCAGTGGTAAAATTGTAGGCTGATTACTATTGGTCCTACAATTCGTTGCTTTGCGCCGCACTAGACTGATTTGTTTTTGTCCAAATTAAAGCTAAATACACTAAAGGCTAGGCACACGTTATCTATATAATAAATGCTATTTCATTTAACTGTAATGTCTGTATTTTTAATAAATACTAATAACTTTATATATAATCTTTTTGAAAACTTCGATGAAAGTGTAAACAAACCCTGTTCAGGTTAAATTCATAGGCAGACAATGAAGGGAATTAGTATTACATTAATATTGAGAAGTTTTCAGGTTTTATATCTTTTATTTATTGTTTGAATAACTTTTAATTATTTTTTGTCATTAATAAATCTTAAGACGAAAATTGTGGTTGTGAAATAACCTCAATAATTTTCAAATGAAAACCATCTTAACGGTGATTCAAAATTAGAATTTATGGTTTAAATAATCATATTAAAGCACTCAATTGGTAAGTAACATTACAAATTGGATTCATTTTCTAACCAGTTTGTTAACATTTTCATCAAACAATTTTGGAACAGGCTATGGTTGAAATGTTTCAAATATACTAAATTATAAAATAATACAATATTATGTTACATCATTTGAACACAATGAAAGATACACATAGTCAACTTGTGAGCCTTTTACAAAGCATTTTAACTACTTTAGGCACATTCGACAATTACAACTACTTACATATACAACAAATATATATCAATCTATGTAATAAAGTCTACTTATATATTAATAAAAGGTTGTGCAAAGCTAATAGTCAACAGTAATTATTCTTTTAATACTAAGTTTGCTGTTTTAATTTACGTAAATACAATAATTGATTCAATATGCCTTTTTTTTCATAGAAAATTCATTGTCTAGTGAGTGATTTTCAAATAATCTTACCGCATACATTCGTTTTAATACTCCACTAATATTTCTATGTTTGGCGACTGCATCTCTAATATTATTTGATATTGCGAGAACACGCAGAGCCAGCAGTAGATCTGAAAAAATAAAACAAAAAATAAGTCACAGAACTTAGTGACCATACGCAAAATACGCGCTTTGGACATGGAGTTGCGGACACCAGCTTGTTATACAATAAGTCACAGAAACTTCCTACTTCCTCTTTCTCTCTGACAAAGCTCGACTCACTCAGTCAGTACTGTCATCCCCACATTTATAGAAACCTATAAAGTTATGTGGAAGTGAGCATTGCCAATTGCTTACAGAAGGGACAACTGGTGAGGCAGAATAGTTCTCTCCCTTTGACGATTTTTGCCAAAGGTATAGAATAAATGCTTCTAAGGTATTTTTATGGCCCTTGGTCAGTGGCCTTACACTTACGACACCCACAGGATAGTCCAGTTAAGCAGACGATAAACTCCTAGGTTGATCTGTGAGATGCCATTCATAAAAAAAAGTACTTTCATGGAAGTTAGCTTTCTGCCGCAGTAAGAAGGGTATCTACAGAAAAAAATGTAAATAAAATAATCCTTACTTAATATTTTATACGCGAAAGTTTGTATGTATGGATGTTTGTTACTCTTTCACGCAAAAACTACTGAACGGATTTGAATGAAATTTGGTACACAAATAGTTTATGACCTGGATTAACATATAGGATATAGGAGTTTAATAACATTTAGAACTTTTTATCCCTGTAGTATCGATCTCGTGGGACAATAACCGAACTTCACACGGGCAAAGCCGTGGGCATATGCTAGTCCTTAATAAACATAAAAGTGAGGCTCATTACTCCTTCCATTCTTCAGATGAGCCCTTTTTACATACTGTAACAAGGTGGTGACTATGGTATCTTTACTAAATCTGCTGCATTGCTTCGCCATGAGTTAAGCCGCGTTTCCTCTAGGCAACATTTGGTGCGCGACACGTGACGCTCAACATGTACGGCAACGCTGCACAACAGCGCGTGACGTTGCGAGCTCGCGCAACATGACGCGCGGCTTGTTGTTTGTTTATAGAGCATCCTTAGTTGAGCATCAATTGTTGTCGAGTGGAGACGTGACGCGCAACAATGTCCGTAGTGTGGTGTAACGAACGAGTGCTTAAATTAATCGAACTGCATGTCGTCGACGACTGACGTAAAGTAGTAGATGCGTAGACAGACAACGTTGTTCAACAAAAGTTCTACTGACTTTCAACATGTTGGGCAACTTGTTGTGCAACATGTTGCGCGTCAATTGTTGCCCAGTGGAAACGCGGCTTTAAAATAATGTTGTTGCTGAACTTACATTGTATGACATCCACAGGAAGTCCACAAGTGCAGCAAAGGTAGCATCCAACTGAAATAAGAAACAAAATAATTATTAATTACGCCATTGGAAATACAGTTTGCGAGTAAAGCTAAGATCCACATATTTTATCTTTTAATTACCGAAAGAAAACAGGTTTGAAAAATCGTGATGACAAGATTAGACATCTACACTCTTCATTAGTAAGAACTATGATGGGATATAGTATTTTATATGGAGCGACTGCCTTTCGGACCTCCGCAAACGAGATAATAGATAATACAATACTCCTTGGAAATATTGCTTAGAACGGGGTTCTGATTCTGACTACACATGTTAATTGTCAAAGATCTACAAATGACAGTGAAGACCAACTCCTTTGCATGCTCTCTGAGAAAAAAAGAGGAGTCTCAGTATTTACACACAAGCGCAGACGACACTTCTATTTTATTTAAACTCAAACGTCAGTAGCTAGTTACTGACGATGTTAATAGCGCCCTGGCAAAAGTGTTCAAAACGAAATGTATTAGGTTTAAGATACCTCAAGTAATACAAGTGGAAACTAGTGTACAAATCAAGGATGAAGAGTTGAAACCGGAAGATAACACAGTGTTCTTAGGCATAACTTTGGATGCCAAACTTCAGTGGGGCCCCCACATAGATAAATTATCAAAAAAGCTTAGCTCTGCAGCATACGCCGTTAGAAAAATTCGTGATATTACTGATTTAGAGACAGCTCATTTGGTTTATTTTAGTTATTTCCACAGTGTGATGTCGTACGGTATTCTCTTGTGGGGCAGTACCGCCGATATTCAAACAATTTTTATCTTGCAAAAAAAGGGCAATTCGTTCAAATGTATAAATCAAGTCCCAGATACTCCCTCAGAGAAAAATTTAAAGAAATTAATGTACTTACTGTCCCCTCTCAGTTTATTTATGAAAACCTTTTATATGCACATAAAAATATTAATTTGTTTAAAAAATACAGTGATATCCACAATATAAATTCGAGGAACAAACACAAATTTGTTGTTCCTGCAATGAGGCTCAAAAACTTGGGGGTATGTTTAGATGCCAATTGCCAATGTATACGTTTTTATAATAAATTTCCGAGCCATATTCAAGCACTAAGCCTAAATAAATTCAAATCGTTTATAAAACGGAAACTATGCCTAAAAGCATACTATAACGTTAATCACTATCTCGAAGTTAAAAAGGATTGGGATTAAGCTGCTCCAATTAAATTTGCTCAATGAATGTCGAGATTTCAAGTTTTTCATTTGTTTATTGTTTATTCCTTTCTTTTATACACTTTGGCATTTAATGATTTGGCATGAATATTTACTTTTTTATCTTATTATTATTAATTTTCCTTGATTAGTGTGAATGTGAGGACAATGTGGGTAATTTTTATGTTTTTTGTTTGTTTTTACTATTGTCTGGCAATTTGAGTACTATAAGCGACCTACACAAACTGACAAATGCTTGTACTGGCTGGACAGGTCCACTCAAATCTGTGTGGTTCTTTCTTCAAAAGACCATTTCAGACACTCATCTGCATAGTCCTCATGCATGTGAGTTTATCAAGATTATGTCTGGACCTTAAAAGAAACTATAACCTCTGAGTTTGTTTCGGCTGTTTCTTAGAGTAGTCAGATACGAAACACCGGCCTCATCTAGTTTTAAAAAGAAGATGTGTAAAAGTGTTTGTAAAAACCTATTTGCAAAATAAACATCATTTATCAAACTGACCTCGGCAAACATTGCTTTCCCTTGAAGATCAATCTATGCGTCTTTTATTTAATAATAAACACCTCATTACAAACTCATATCAATACAATGAAATGTGAAAAGCTACTCACATAAATATAATATCCTCCAAGAAGCCAGAGTCCAAACAACAGCTGGAACACGATGATCAGTCCCATAGTGCACAGCCATGGTAGAATGAAGCCTCGCATCCAGATGTTAATGCCAACCACCTGGAAATTGAAGAAAACACCATTTTAGTAACTGCTAAGTCAACTATTTTTATGCATACTTCGAAACCACAAACTGGGAATTTCTGTTTCATAATGGGTGCACTTATCAACACATGATCTACTATGAAGTAGCTGGCTGTTAAGGAATAGTTGCATTTCTTATTCCCCGATGGGCTATTGCAATATCTTTGTCATGGAAATGTTGAACTGATTACTTACAATTTGTTTTTTTTACTTACCATCAATATCGAAAAGACAATTAGCAGTATGAATACTGCAATGAATATACTCCCAAACACTAGCAGAGCTAAAACAACAATTAAATTGTTAGAGTAAGTTATTTTTTCAACTGAATTACTTTCATTATTATTTAATTGACCTCTCTATCCATGAATTCTCTACTTCAGAGTTTTTAAGAAATATTTTGCCACTGCAATGCTCATTTAAGTGGTAGTGATAGCATGATTCCTCAAAAGCAACTTAATCTTTGGTATGTTTATGCAATGTCGATCTGTGCAATCATGTTATACACCACAACGCAGATCCACAACAAAACAACATAATGTTTTTTTTTAGATAACTTAAGTTTAGCTTGCGCATCCGCATTCTCACATACCAAAAGTTAAATGGTCATGCATTCTACTAGAAGGCATTTCCTGGTAAGCATTAATCAGTTTTCAGGATTACCAATATCAGGTGACATATTATGATGTTTCTTGAGATAAGAAGACAAATTTAATCCAACTTGTTTGCAGTTAAAAACAAGTATACATTCAACAAGTCTTGCATGATTTTTGAACTAATGGAAAGGACTGGAACATGGAAATATAAGTAGGTATTAAAGTTCTTTATGTAAGACGATCAAACAATGGCTCAATACAAAATGTATACAGATAATGAATGAAGTGAAAGTATACTCACATCCTCTAACATCAGCTTCAAACAATGGGTTCCAGAGCTGCGTGGAGTCACCGCCATCCATTTGGTAAGCAATAAAGGTGATTAAGATCACGCTCATTGCTACTGTATAGACGGCAACCGCCCGACTTCCACTCTTCACGCTTGATGACCAAATACATGGCGACCAGCACGAATCCAGTAATGGAGCCATATTTCGTACTTTTAGAACACTCTTTCGTATTCACAAGCAACGTTTTAATACCAATTTCAAGCGTATTTTGCGAGATATTCGCACGAACAATTATTGCCACACCTAGAAATTAACAGTTATTTTGAGGAAGAGTTTTTGACTGAAAACTTTGCTGCTTTTGGTTATTCTAGCTATGGCGTACTTTCATATTGGTGGCTTGTCGTGATTTCTGAAGCATAGCTCCTACAACGATAGAAAATTGATATTTTTGGTCAGTAAATTACGCCCAAACAACTTCGTTGTCGAAAACTTTTGAATTAGAAAGTGTCAAAGTTTTAGGTTTTGTGCAGTTTTCTTGCATATCTATCAATCTTTCTCGTTCTTACTATGGGTTTGAGCTGAGAAAGAGCATTGCGCAACCGCTCAATAAGTAGCATTGTCTGAACCGCCGACTGGAACACGCCCTCATTTACCACAGGTAATCTATAATTACGATTTGTTTAACGTAAGGAATTCATTACTAATGTAGAATGTAGTAAACTTTTAAAAGATCTAGAGAAATAACATTCTTAAAACGGTAGTATGTACAAACAAGAGCAGCTTACAAACGGCACATGCCACCACTGTTTTTAATTTATTGGTTATAATTATTATGGTTCTAAACCGACGCAACGGCAGTGCCATCTGTTGAATAAAACAGTGAAGCACTGTATTCAAGCTTTCTAATGTAGTTTCTGAGGGGTACAGAGATGACAGTAAAAATGTAAGAAACTATACGCTGAGCTTTTAGGCAGCTAATTAAACAAATACGTAATTGCCCTGTTAATAAAAAATCATATTTCAGTATGTTCTGCTTTTTTCAAATGGATACCCATCAATGGTTTTTCTTCTTCCCATATTGTTTCTTGATGCAATCATTTGAGTAAGATCTATGGTACCTACTTAATTGCAGGTATAATTATAGAAAGCGGCGAAAAAGGTCTAGTTAGGTATTTGCTATGATCGAAATGATACAGCACATTCCTCAGGGATTCCCAGTGCACTTCCTATCTTATTACTTATATTGATTAATTTGCATTCAATAGACGCAGTCGTGACTTGCTATCAATAAGATAGAAAGTTTATAAAGGATATCGGTCCTATGATACCTACCTGGGTAGGTATGCTTAATTAGATAGAGGCCAATGACCGTCAACATGCTTGTAAAAGTACCTAGACTTTCTTATGCCATGCTTTGGTACAGTCCTCGGATAGGCGTGAATGTGAGTAATGCTAATGTGACGTATCGATGACAGCGAGTTAAAAAATATATGCCACTGACTGTTTTAGAGATCTTCGAATTAGTAACACTACTTAACTGCTTACCTATCTACCTGTAAGAGCGAGACAATATATTTTCAAAGCTTTTCTTCTTAATCGATACAGTTTAAATTGAGTCAGGCCATTTGGCGACGAGTTTGGCACTTTAAAAGGTCCGTGGGGCTAGTTATTATTATAAAATATTGTGAGGAAACCAGAATTTATCATTAAAATACCAACTCGTCTTGAGCAAGCGTGGTGATCAATGATAATGTCTTCTTTGTATGCGAAGACGCCTTTGCTTTGACTTGGGATTGTAGGTACCTAAATGTCTGGTAAAGAGAGAAGTAAGGGTAGTCGTTAAAGTAATTAACTTACTCGGTACCTTTTCTGACGGCGCAGAGGATTAACTTAATTCCCAATGTCACAGCTTTCAATCAATAATCAACTCGGCTAATCGCTGTCCACTTCAGCTTGCTTACTCCGCAAGTTATCTCGGTAACTTCAGTTCTTTTACGGTTACGTTAATTATTTTCAAATCATTTTATTCTTCAAAGAAACTCCGAAAATAGGTCGCTCTACTCCATAGGAAAGTACACGCACAGCACAGCTAACACAATCCATCTAGTGTCTGACCGAACTTCTGGTTTGGGTTTCGGCAAGTCTAAGAGCAAAAACTGCAGACACCTCGACCACGTACGGTAGCTTCCGTATGTTCTTGGGGAGAGATCAGCGTAGTGGAGAATGTCTATTGAATATTATTTACTACTTATGTGCCTTTTGAAATTACCGGTCGATAAGTTTTCGATTATACAATCTCAGTATCGGTCGGACATTAAATGGATCTTTACCACGATGCAATTAAAGCGACATTCTCCTAATAGGTTGACACTCCGCTAATGGTTCGAGAACTAAAACAAAAGAAAACTTCACATTTCTCTCTCACATCCGTCACGGCCATCCGTCTATCAAACAGTGCCATACAACATTCATCAAGTAGACCTGTGTAGTTGTGTTCTGTAATCTGTAAAAATAAAACAAACATGACATTACAAAAACAATGACCACGCAACAACATGGAGTTTCTGAGAATGGAAGAGCCGTTACGATGTTCTGGTAAAGTTGGGGTGTGGTTGATAGCGTTTTCAAAGATAAGGCTTATTGCTTTGTCCTCAAAAGAAATGTAAAGCCTGCTGAATACATCCTGTCTTACCTAGATTGGGGTCTGAATAGGAAGTTATGTGGGAAAACGTCATAATGGGCTGGTGATTTGTAGGTACTTCTGGCTATTTGTAAGATTATTTAAGTAAGTATCTACCTACCCAGTCAACTTTAGGCTATTATTCCGATTGATGCTGGGCTGTGAAGAAAACGGAGAGAGAAGATTAAAAAAGACTGCATGTAACGGAGATGAGAATATTGAGATGGATTCGTATGTAGTGTCAAGATTGGATCGAGTAAGAAATTAGTATAGTAAAAGAAGTTTGAAAGCTGCACCAGTTACCTGAGTACAGAAAAGTTATCTGTGACTAAAAGAGTGATGAATACAATAATCTATGTGAAATTTAGGTCGTTGAAGAGAGAGAGCAAGACCAAAGAAAATATGAATGGATTTTGTGAGGAATGATATGTCAGAAAAAGCAGTAAATGATAGCGTGGCGGTAGATAGGGGAGAAGGGAAGAAAAACAAAACGTGTTACCCCGACCCTAAGAAACACAAGACAAGGGCAGGAAATTGACGATGATGAATGATTGCTACGTTACCAAAACGTTAAAACCATGCTTATCATAAGGCTGACCACTTTACTAAATTATTAATAAATTCGTGTCAACAACTAAAAACGTCGGCTGTGTCCCACTCACAATGAGACCACACACAAAAATTTAACCGAACGAGATTTTTACTTCATTGTGTTAAGCGCATCCATGAAATATCAATATTCAATACTTTATCAATCGATATTGGTAAACTGGTGGTTTAGCCTACAGATATTTATGGCTTTCTAGAAGTCCGTCCAGCTTGATTAATTTACGGGTAATATCATGTCATCCTTCTTTTTCTGGTGCCTCTCCAATTACTGAAGGTTGGCGTCTCGGCCATCAACTCCGGAAAGTCATTGTATTTTGTGAACAGTTTTTAAACAGTTCAGCAGCACTTGTGGTTCTGGTCCATTCGCGAATATTTCTCAACCAGGACTCTTTTCCGGGCAGTGTCATCCAAGGTAGGCCAATTGAGGATTGGCAGTTACTAGGTAATGTCTAAGCATGCTGTTTGATATAAGTTTGCTGTTTCTTTTATTCAGTTCCATGGTGCTATGAAATGAGTTAAATCCAGAAGGTTCATCTAACGAAATGTTCAGCCAAACTAATGCGATCTCTGGCATATGGGGTCTAGATCGGGTGCGTATCATCGAAATCTGTCGTTAGACGGCAGTATAGGTACAACGTCAGGGATAGGTACGCCTCAAGTGGAGTTGGGTCGGACATCTGGCTAGATGGAGAAGTAGATGGAGAAAAGCTTTGATCCATTGGTGACCAAGGTTAGGCGAGACAAACCAGACTCGTCCAAAAGTGCGTTAGGTTGACGATTGCATCAAATTTGCGGGAAACGCCTGGATTAGGGACGCATAAAGCAGAAAGTATAGCAGAAAAAAGGGGGGCCACTTAGCAGCGAGTGATTTCCGGTTACTATGATCGTTATTATGATGCTGTCGACATTGAGCTTCTCCCATTTTACAGCTTAACAAATATAAATATTTATCCTCCTTTATAAATATTTATCAATACAGGCCCCTTCTTATTTACTGCCTTCCAAAAATATAACTTAAGTTTTGATCTCAAAATCAAAACATTTTATTTCACATACCTAGGCCTACTTGGGCACTTATAAAACGTCGTGCACGGTTCGCGTTGGTCGTTTCCATGGAGAAGAACCGGCAAGAAACTCCATGGTTACTCTTTTAAGATCATTTGGTTTTACAATTTTTTTGTTATATCTGTTACGCCTATTACGAAATTAGTTTATTAGAAAACAATAGCCTGTTCTCAACATAGCTCGCTTGGTTTAATTTGAAAGTGAATTATCGGTATCGGTAGAACAATCCGGTTTCGGTTCAATTAAAAGTTGCCATTTTTCTCTTTGTTATTGCGTTGTAAGTTGTAAGGCTTTACTGCGTAAGTTTAAATGTATTTTAAAGATAAACTCAATAATGGAACGACTTGAATGGCGTAATAGTTGTTTATGGTGTAACATTCTATGGACTACTTTAATTCTATCAAGTTTCGAACAAACATCTAACATAACATCACGCCTGTAATCGCCGAAGGGTTAGGCAGAGGTGTACCGAATCGTACAATCACATTTCGCCAGTTACCTACGTTTTAAGTCCCATGTAATAGGGCCCGGGAACATAGGACCTTATGCTCAGCAGTCAGTTTTGAGAGCAGTGGTGTTGAAACAAGCTGGAGGAACTCGTGGCTAAATAATAACAGCCGCTCGGGTCGATCGTCAGGTTAAGCCGCGCTTGCCTGGGTTGGTCCATGGATGGGTGACCACCCATACATACCGAGTTTCCTCCGTGCCTCGGAAAGCCGTTGGTCCCGGCTGTCAAATTGAGATCTTTGACAGTCGTTACAGATAGTCAGTGACCCGAAAGTCTGACAACCAGTATTACCAAGGGGTATCGTATTACCCAGTACTAACTGGGTAGTGGAGGTCAGATAGGCAGTCGCTCCATGTAAAATACTGGTATTCAGCTGCATCCGGGTAGACTGGAAGCCGACCCCAACTTAGTTGGGAAAAGGCTAGGCACATAATGATGGTGATGAAACAAGCTACACTAAAAATTTAAGTGCTTGCTGGAGTCCAATTCATACCACCACCATCACTGGGCCATAACAGCTCGATAGAAGCAGCATTTTTCTTTAATCCCGCAGAATATAAACAAGCTATACTAATTAACAAATGGGAGTTTAGATCGAGATGTGGAAACGCGGGTTATTCTCAGATGTTTCCGCTATCAAACGCTACATTAACCTATTTGGTGCACAACCTCGTTTTCTTTCTTTAATCGGAATCAATCGGTATAGACTGAAAGACAAGTAACCCAATTTGAATTTAGTGTGTTTGGTATTAGTAAGCTAGTCTATATGTCTGGTAGAACACATACATATGGCTCCTAAAACACAGGCTTTTGGCCTAGTTTAGGAGGCAGAATTTCGCATTTAATATGTCTTCCTGTACATCTATATTCACTGTGTGTTATGTAAGTTTTTTCTTTTTCACTCTGTGTACAAATAAATAAATTATTTTTAAAAATGATTATTATTATATACGTTATTTCACATGTCGACACCTGCAAGGAATAACATCGCAACTCAGTTTTAGGCAATTTTGAGTTACAATCATATTCTTGCTGTGCAAAAAATGCAGTTTTTTTTTGCACTCAACCCTGCGGCTAAATTCCTTTACGTAAAGATTTTTATAGTGTCAAAACATTGTAAGTGAGAGTCAACTGTAGTTAATAAAAGTGTTTTTTAAATCTTTAACGCGCTCTCCTCTAAAGTTGCTAAATATTAGTTACGATGTTATTCCTTGCAGGTGTCGATGTATATAAGGTCTATCTATTAATTCACGAAATCACTTAAAGGGGACATTGTACTCATCATTATGAACAACTTTTACTATGGGACCAACAATAAAATCGCGAAAAACAAATCAGTTGTTGTGATGCAAGTGCCAAATAAATATTTTTCTTGGTATTCACTAGATATGGCTATTTTGGCCAGTACAGTTAATTGGTGTCGATCATCTGCATCTGTATCATCAAAGTTTTTGCCTAAAAGTGTGTTATACCCCTTTTCTTGGGTCCGGCTTTTCTTCAGGTAATTTCCATCCCTTTGCAAAAGATTTAAGCTCCGAAGCTTGCATATTTCTAAAAAGCCTTTGTGCATACGGTAGATATTTTATAATATTCCCGTTTGTTTGTGTCTACAGAAAATATGTTTACTATATGAACATACAAATTAGTCAAGGTATCTAATACTAAATTTCGCCTGTTTATTTACAAACCATTATTTGCTTTCACCTAAATCCACAGATAGCTTGACTGACCCATTTCACCAAAAACTCCGCCACAAAAAAAAACATGTCTTCATATCATCATAATTGCTGCCAAACGAGACCATAATATCAAAAACAGATTAGATATATACCATCGGCACAGTTTAATTGTATACTATCAGTATTATCACACATGTTGACATTGCATCGGGCATTGTCGGCTGTTCTCGGGTTCTTATCCGAGCGATATGCGCACGATTGCAAGTGATATGAGATGATAGTGATGTTTATCGGTCAAATATCTACATATATAGCGAAGTTGATAGGCCTCAATTTTCTTTGCGAAGGTTTTGTGCCAATTTTAGAAGTAAATATTTGGGTTAAATTATATTTTGAGGAAGATATTAGTAGGTCTTGGCTTGAGAAGACATTTTAATCCGTAAATTAAACGATATAAATTGAAAACGATTTACAAAGATAGTTGTAGTTAAAAGTTAATAAAGAGAGAAAGACAGTCTTTAGAATATAAATATTCCGAAGTATAACACTATGCACAAGTATTTGAAACGACTGAAACAGCTGTTTGTCTTCTTGTTTTTATTCAATATTTATTCCACTGAGGTGATTAGTGTTCGTCTCCGAAATAAATTCAATGCAACTTCTGTCTTTATTCTTTACGGTATCGGTCCTTCCACATTCAATATGATCTTCCTCTTACACTCCTACAGAATGAGCAGTTTTACTCTACACAGTAATTCGTTTTTAATTGTTTTATTTGTGTTGCAGTTTAATATTGTAATATTCCTTTGTTTCGTGTTCTTTCATTTAAATCCACATAACAATCATCGTTATCTATTGTTTTACAAGATGATGTCTGCGTATTTACTCTGGTAAACCTCAATACCCGACTTTAATTACTGCAATAAAAGTTTTACGCAAAACAGTTCTGCCGTTCTTGAGCAATTTCTTGTACAAACATACCAAAACGTTTTGTTTTCTATTCAAACCATTCTGTTAGTTTTATATCTTCATTAATTAACATAGAGACGTTTATACCAGAAATGCAAGTTACCAACTATTTATCTAACTAAAATAATGTTCTCAACATGACAAAGATTGTACTATCTTATATTTTGAAAGCGTCATATCGTAAAATAAGACATTATCTGCCTACAGGAGCTATTTCGACTAATTAGTATCTAAACGTAAATGGCAAGAAACAAAATGACGGAGAGAGACATATCAATGAAGATAATTATAATGACGTGTACAACTGTAAAGACAGATGTCTTATTGGAGGAAATATTGAAGAAATCATACATAACAATTATTATAGTAAGAGTAACGTTAACAAAAACTCACGTACACAGTGAAGTGAGCGTGTATTGGCTGCAATGGCGGCCGGTCACGAACGATCCTTCATTGGGAGACTTCACGACGACGACCGGTTCGGTCAGTTTTAGATCGGCCTGCGCCGGCGCGCCGCACCACAACCGTTCGCCTACCACGCATCATCGAATCATCGTTTTTTAATCACAAAAACATTCTACATTATAAATAAAACAGTGTACCAGTGAGTTTGTTACGTTTTAAAACAATCGTGCCTACAATTTTCAGTTCATTGTTTTTTGCTACAAGTGACTTTTTGCATTGCAACTTTGCATGCTGTGTTGTGCTAAGTTTTGGTACGGTGAAATTGGTATCGGTACGGGTCCCAGCATCTCGTGTCGATTAGTACAACGATTTATCTTGATTCAACAAAAACTGGTAAGTCGATTTATTCGTGCGCTTTCTTTATTGTTTTCGTTTTGGTCCTGCTGCGGCCTGAACTTCTCGGCTCGTATTATGCATACGTATAAAAATATAGGCGTTGGTGAAGCAAAGACCTCTTTTATTGAAGTCATTGTGGCTTAATTTCCATATCTGATATGAACTCGGTTGAATAAGACTTTCTTAAGGATTCTTGTTTTGCTGTTTTGTAACAACTTGAGGGAAATTGTAAGTTGAATTGTAAAGCCATGCTTAAAGTTATAGAAGTGTTAGATCTCTCAAAGCATTGTTAAAGTTACGAGCGCTTTCAGACAAACAAAAAACAATGCGCTTTCGGAGATCAAATCGTTAAACTAAGAGTTTTGAACTCTTAAAGGCAGGAGGTAGGGATATTTAACTAGTTATAAAGAACTTTAATCCTTTAGAAATCTGCTTCTAGTTTAGGGTCTTTGATTTCAAATTATATTATTTCATTCATTATGTTAGTATTCTCATTTGAATCTTATTAGTTACAATAGGGCCGAGAATGTGCCCCATGGAACACTCCAGTTCAAATTTTGATCTAATTATTAATAAAGACTAATAGGATATACTTAATTGTAAAATTTGTCACATAAAAACAGTTGATAAACATATTTTTTAACCGACTTCAAAAAAAGGAGGAGGTTCTCAATTCGGTTGTATGTTTTTTTTTTTGTTTTTTGTGTTTGTTACCTCATATCTCCGTCATTTATGAACCGATTTGAAAAATTCTTCTTTTATCTGAATGGATCTACTTCCCGATTGGTCCCATAGAAATTTCATCAAAATCGGTTCAGCAGTTTGGTTTTGAAATCAAAATAGCTGGAAAAAATGTCATCCAAGTAAAAGAAATTGCGAAATTGATACTTGACAAGGATTTGTGTGTGATACTATAACTAAAAAGGGTAAAATAAAAACTTTTTTGCAAAAAAAACCGACTTCCAAAAAGAAACACAAAAAAAGTGGAAAATAACATTACTTTCGGAAGTCGGTGCCAAAAAAAGTCAATGAAACAAACCATAGTCACCGACTTCCGAAAGTAATGTTATTTTCCACTTTTTTTAGTGATTTTTTTGGAATTCGGTTTTTTTTTTGTTTTGGGATAATCTGAATCTGTTGAGCTTCTAAACCTCACGTTAAAAATCTCTATTAAAGGGAATACAATTAAGTACAAAACGGGATACAGAAGCTCCAAATATTAATACTGAAGTCGGAAGTAACTCGGGACGAAACTTAATGAGTACTAATTCTAGACTTTACCTTTATACCCATAGACTTTGAAATGGATTGATCAATCAAAATCAATAAAGAATAGATTAATGAAAACCTTGTAGCTTGATTGACTTCTACACATATAACGTTATGTACATTCATACAAGTATATTCGTACATGATCTACAAAGTATCTCCTTCGGCTTTGAGTTCATTGACCCATAAAGTACGCAGATTCATTCATACTAATCTGATGCCAAACATAAACCCGTGATTAGGTGTCTGATTAAATAAACTGTGTTGGTTTTTTTTTTCGTTGATAAAGCTATTAATTTTTGGGAGGGCCCTATTATGATATTGTGCCTATAAGATCAAACAAAGATTGCTTATTGTTGTACACTATAACATTATACTTACTAAGAGTTGATACGGGTTTTGCCAAGACAATTTGCCATTTTTTTGTAATTTTTTGAAATTCATGTAACCTACCTACCTACTTTTTTAATTTAGTGTCACTAAGTTTTGAATTACAAATTGTGCTATTGGTTGATTACGATGAACCATCATAACGTCATGTAGTTCAAGTTTAGTAGGATTTGGAGTCAAGTTGTCCTGTTTCAAATCATCTTCATCCTCAGGCTGTATATACCCATTGCCGTTTATAGTTTCCTCCTTATAGCTAACCAAATCTTCTCTCCTTTACACCACACCCGTCGATGTCTGTTCTTCGATTGCTTCAATGTCATTAACCAAATCATTTAGATAGGTAGGTACTAGCTGATTGGTGACTTCTGTGAGCATAAGTTCATTTGCCTTTTTTTGTACCTGTTTTAGCGTTTGTTTGACAACTTCGAGTCTAAACAGACGTGTCTGAATACCAGTCTATCCAACAGTTCTAAAATCGCTGCATGGTTACCTAGCCACTTAATCACCTAGTTTATTCTTGTTGCTTTCGGTGTGCAGATACTGTCTGAACATAAATTATCATTTTCACCTATTCGTAGTCATAGGTCTCGAGTTCGAACCCAAGACACGCACCTCTGATTTTTCAGAATCATGTGCGTATTGTATAATTATTACTTGCTACGGTGAAGGAAAACATCGTGAAGAAACCAGCATGCCTGAGAGATATTTCTCGACGGCATGTAAAGCCAAGTCAGAGGCCCTTGGGCGGCATTAAAACCCTGCCACCGGGTTAGGCACTAACCACACGATACAGACGAAAACCTATTCGTTATTTTCGTTCTGCTATGAAAGGATTTTCTTTGATCAGGACAAATAATTCTCTGAAAGTGTGTTCAAATTGTTTTGCGTGGGTCAAAGTTATCGTTAACACATGCATACGTACATAGATAGTTACAAAAATACGCAGTCATCAGTAGATAGATGTTCCGTATAAAATAGTCACGTTCTCAGAACTGAGTGCATAGTGACATGCAAACGTTTCGTTCATAACAGTATATCATGGCAATGGTTTACGAAATAAAAGTTTCATTGTGTAATATGTTATTGAACGATGATAAATATGAAGGTCTTTGTCTAGTTCACTAGATATGGTTAGTTAAGAAATTATCTTCAACTTTGCGTTATTAATATCTATGAAGATGGTGTTGAAGCAGCTTAACATTTTGCATTAATTTCGGTTACAGATATCTCTTGCTATAGATGTATGGCTTGAAATATGGGTAGTTTTTTTTAGTGACGCATTGTTATAAGACTTACCTATAAGCTATGCACGGGTTCAGCATCGCCTCAACTCCAGCCGTTGGATTATTTCTGTCTTTCTTTATAAGCATCGAAACGACAGATAACGAAACCTTAAAAACAATGGAGATAAAATATACAACATCTTTGCTGTAACTCAGGTTTATCCTGATATTAAAATAGTCATAAAAAAGTTAAGTATGACAATAATTGGCAGTGCACTAGATAAAGTTTCAAGTATGAATGTGGATGGCTTTAAGAGTAGAGGAAGACCAAAGAAACGATTGCCATTTATGACTAGAAAAGGGGTGACTGCTGAGATGAATAGTAATAGAGAAGACGAAGACGCGATGCTGAGGCCGACCCCAAATAAATTGGGATACGGGCAGGCGAATGCCGATGATACTAAAAGCAGAATGGAAGCCAGATTCCTCATTACCACCCACAAAAGAGGCTCAAATAAAACAATGAAAGACAAGATGCAGTAATAATGCAAAAAGAGACAAAACAAATACAACAAAAACTAAATATTTGAACGAAAACATAACACGTAGTCAGAATAATGAACCGATGGGGTCACAAACCTTCGGAGGCCTAGATTTTATCATGCGAGTGAGTTACAAACATGACAGGAGATTAAAGGCTTATTCTTGAGATCATCCATGATTCATTTTTATTTGTAAGAAAAAACATGCAATGTCTCTTTTGAGTGGAACGCCAACGCAAAGATACAACCACTTTGCAATTTGTTTACTCCATTGGAAGTGATAGGAACATTGAATTTAGTGTCGATGTGTTAACGAAAGATTTGTGAACTAGAATTTTGGAAGGAACCTTTCTTAATACTTCTTCTTCTATTGATTTTTGATAGATCGATTGATTTTAATTGTAACAAAGTTCTTTTGAAATATAGATAATTTTAGGGATACTATTGCGATATCTTCCAGACAACCTTAACGTGGACTAAACGAAATTAAAAGAAAAGGGTTTGTCAGTACTTACAGTTACTAAATAAATATTTATAATGCTAATAATCCTGCTGTTGGGTTTCGCCGCTTTCGGGTACAAAGATATTGCACTCGTAAACTTCTATTGATTGAGTTGGCTTTAATTATAAAATTAAGTATTGTGCCTTGTGAGGTCTTCTAATTATTTCAGTGGAACTTTTATGTTTACTGCTTTCAGGATTTAATTCATAGTTTGATTACTTGCAGTTTTATTATGATTGCGAATAGTTGTCATTATTAAATTTTGTTTGATGTCCGCCTGATATTTTCCTTTGTGACTGACAGGGTTCGGTTGATGGCTACTGATGTCCTGTTTCAAGAAATAATGATTTTTGAAAACGCGCAAGCTGATTTTTTAGCATCGCTGGATAATGACCTTGACTTTACTAAGTGTGATTAATTTCATCACCAAATCAAAACGGCTAAGAATAACACCGTGTGGAAACTGGCCTGTCCTAGAACCAGACATTGGAAGACATGTATCATCTACATCACTCATTAGTTTCGCGCGTGGTGATTTATGGCACATGAGTTTTTAAACCGACATGGTCACTAAATCTATGGTTAACACATGAAACGGGATATTTACCATGTTTACAATCCCTTTTGAGTTCCCGATATTTAGGTGCTTTTGCAAACACCATGGTCACGGATAAACCGACGGACACTTTCTCTGATAGAGAGAAGGCTTGAGTCCCAGTCCCAGCTGTGGGAACATTGTGAGCTGATATGCTAAGGTGAATAAAGTCAACAGTCACATAACTAGGTAGATAGGTAGAATACTTGACGTTGCGAACCAAATGCCAATCAATAATGATCTTTAGATTCAAAAATTTTAACTATCAAATTCGCTCTACCTCTTTAATTAAAACCCGTGAGAAACTCAAAACTCGCTTACAAAGTAACGACCACCAATGGACTTAGGTAATCAAAATACATATAAACCGTAACGCCCAATTAGTTTTACACACAAAAAATCTTGAACATATAAAACAGAAACAAATTAAGACAAAGCTATAACAAATATTTAGAATGATATATGAGATGGGAGACGTCATTTGTAGGCTATTAAAAGAGGCAAATGTATGGAAGGTGTGATTTAGAGATTATTTTAATGACGACTTGACGCTTGCGGTCTACAAATCATTGGAAAAAAAACCTCTGGTTTGAGGTCCATAGACACCTTTTATAATTTATGGACCTTAATCCATAAATTGCTTAAGTTAAGCCGTTGGTCCCGGCTGTCATTTGTAGATCTTTGACAGCCGTTATAGGAAGTCAATTGCCCGAAAGTCTGACAACCAGTATTTCCGATTGGTATCGTATTACCCAGTACTAAATGGGTTGTGGAGGTAAGATAGGCAGTCGCATCGAGTTAGGCTGGAAGCCGGCCCCTACATAGTTGGGAAAAGGGTAGGCAGATGTTGAGTCCATAAATTACTTACTTTCGGTGTAGTCTAGTTACTAGACCATACTGTAATTATAATGAAAATGCAGGGGAAATAGACATACTAGACTCCAGTCTAGTATGTTTATTTCCATTCGGACCGAAGCGCGTCGAAAGACATGTTGAAAAATTCCTAGCTATGTGTTGGACTCAGGTTCACTGCGAATTATTCAACACCTACGGAGTACTCACATACAGGAGTTTAGTTCAGTTGTAACAAGAGTTCCCAGGAGGACTTGATGGAATGAAGGAATGAATGGCCAGTTCGCTGTTATTAACCGACTTCAAAAAAAGGAGGAGGTTCTCAATTCGGTTGTATGTTTTTTTTTTTTGTGTTTGTTACCTCATATCTCCGTCATTTATGAACCGATTTGAAAAATTCTTGTTTTATCTGAATGGATTTACTTCCCGATTGGTCCCATAGAAATTTCATCAAAATCGGTTCAGCAGTTTGGTTTTGAAATCAAAATAACTGGAAAAAATGTCATCCAAGTAAAAGAAATTGCGAAATTAATACTTGACAAGGCATCGTGTGTGATACGATAACTAAAAAGGGTAAAATAAAAACTTTTTTGCAAAAAAAAAACGACTTCCAAAAAATACACTAAAAAAGTGGAAAATAACTTTACTTTCGGAAGTCGGTGGCAAAAAAGTACACAAACAAACAAACAATAGTCACCGACTTCCGAAAGTAAAGTTATTTTCCACTTTTTTAGTGTATTTTTTGGAAGTCGGTTTTTTTTTTTGCAAAAAAGTTTTTTTTTAACAAGGGATAAGGACAAGAAACTGACCATTACTTGTCAAAAACATTTAGTCTCGCAAAAAATAAAGATCGCGGCAACATTGTAACGTTAAACTTAGGTACGAGATTTCCTGGCCTGATGAGATTTGCTGCCTTTTACTAATCTTTATGGCGGTCATTTAATTACTAAAGATACTTAATTAAAATAATGTGCCATGTTTTTATTACACCATAAAATGGGTACGGTCTGTAATTTTCCACAAAAATTTGTTTTTTTGGTATTCTGAAATAATTATGCCAGTATCGTATTTGGCCAATATTTATGTGTATTGAAAAAACCTTACCTGCTGGGAGTAAGTTTTTGAGTTCCTAATGATATTAATTTTCTCTCAAGAAAATTTTGAAAAATAACCACTGCCTCATCACAACTTCGTCAAGCTTAGAGATCGTTGATCATTGTCATCTGCCTAGCCTTTTTCCAATCGGGGTCGGCTTCCAGTCTAACCAGACCCAGCTGAATACCAGTGATTTACATGGAGCGACTGCTTATCTGACCTCCACAACTTGGTTAATAATACGATACCCCGTCAGAATTTCAGGCCACTGACTACCTGTAAAGACTGTCAAAGATCTACAAGTGACAGCCGGGACCAACAGCTTAGCGTGCTTTCCGAGGCACGCAGGGAACTCGGTATATTAAGGGTGTTCACCCATCCCCAGACCAACCGAGGCTAACCTAACTTAAAGATTGACCCGAGCGGCTGTTATTATTAAGCCACAGTGTGTCTAATGAAAAAATCAAAATAAAAAATCCCGTTCATAGACTGGCCTGAAATCATAGCTAATGCATCATTGTCGATTGTACTTGTCAATATCGTTATTCATAATTATAATAGGTATATGGTGAGTTCCCAAAACAAATCACTAGAGAATTGAGGAAGGAAATAAACATTGATCACAGTTGCTAGTTTATTTCTTAGTACTGTCAAGTTGCAGTCTCAGGAATTCTTGGAAAGATAAAGCGACTTACAATAGCGCCACTTTATATCGGGATCAGCTGATCATTGTTAATTCTTTTAAACAAAGTTATTTTTATTATGTAAGTGAAACCTTTACAAATGTCTGCGATGATGTTATGAGCATGGATCGGAATAGGTAGAGCTAATGTACCTAACGTTCAAGGAACAGAAACGAAAAGTGGGGACTTCCTAAATTTCATTTTTTTTTATGCAATCGACTGGCATTTAAACGAAGTAAGAACCGTCAAAGAAAGCAAAGCTAAGAATTCTAACTTTTTAAAGTTCTAATTTTAGGAAATAACTAAACAACATAATAAAAATCGTATCGTAAAAAATGACATTTAGGTACTCAAGTAAACAGTTTGACTTGTTTATAGATACGAGTGTAAATGTCGGCCGGATAGAAGCTTTTCTTTAGTTATGTAAAGGCCACTCTTCCTTTAAATGTCAAGAAAAGATCAATTTGTAAAAAAACTTGCAGGCAAAAGTCACTACATGATTTGAGGTGTTCTCCTCTTAATGAAATGATAATAATTTTATCTACTAGCTTATGCCTGCGGCTTTGCCCGCGTGGAGTTCGGTTATTGTCCCACGGGTCGTACTACAGGGATAAAAGATATCATATATGTATGTTAATCTAGGTTATAAACTATCTGTGTACCAATTTCATCCAAATCCGTTCAGTAGTTTTTGAGTGAAAGAGTAACAAACATCCATACATTCAAACTTTCGCGTTTATAATATGAAGTAAGTATTGAGAAAACTCTTTAGTACCGACATACATACTTACATCGTCTAAGATCTCACTGGCTTGGGAAACACACAAAAAAACACAGTAAGTAAGAGTACCTATCTGGTTAGTTTCGCAGTTTTCCCAGTTTTATTTTACAATAGACAGTGTAAATCGAAATAAAATAAGGAATGAGTACATAAGAGGAAGTCTGAAAGTGGCGCCGGTGAATGAAGAGTTGTGCAGTAATCGATTATCGTGGTATGGACATGTGATGCGGAGGAATGAGGAAAATTTTGTGAGAAAAATGTTGAGTATAAATGTAGATAGAGGCTAGAAGAAGACCAAAGAAACGATGGATGGACTGTGAAGGATGATACGGTTAGAAAGGAGGTAACTGCTGTGATGACGAGTGATAGAGAAGTATGGGAGAAGAAGACATACTGCGCTGACCCCAAATAAATTGGGATAAGTGCAGGAGAATGATGAGACATTGTGAATTGTCAATTTTACACATAAAAACATAAAATTATCTCCCTTTTACAGTTAGGTCCTCATAAATATGTATGTATTTTAACCGTAACGTAGCTTGATTGATTGAAATCGTAATTGAGGGAGCTCATTATTCCTGAATTGTTATCCACAAAAAGCACAGCGATTTTTATTGGATTCTTCCAACGTAGTTCAACATTTTCCGTGTACAGTCAGCCAGCACATCAAGCTACAACAATCTGTCAAATTTCTTTAATAAACTTTCAACTTTATCGTGAAAGTATTAGGTTCAAGGTTGATTGGGATTTGAGTTTCGGGTAGCTTGTTATGCTGACGTCTGTACATTATTCAGTTCTTTAATAACCAGTCGAGTTTAAAGATTGATGTCTGACAAAAAATTACAATTAAGTGAAAGTTAAATGGAAATGGGACATGCAACTCACAATTAAATGCCAGCAGTCAGTTAAGTGTAGCCAGTTAAAGTATTACGGTGACATTACTTAAAATGTGGCCAAGTGCGAGTCGGACTAGCACGTGTAGGGTCCCGTACCACCGTACCATATTTTATAAGAACGAGTAAAAACACGCCAAAAAACATGTTCCTTGTATGGGGATCTCCTTTATTTTTATTTTTTTGCGTTATATCGGCCGTAGACGTATACTCTGTAAAAATTTCAAGCGTCTACCTTTTACGGTTACAAAAATTTACCCTGTGACAAAAGCGGAGCCTTAGTAATAGGGTCCCGTTGGCAAATTATGGGTACGGAACCCTAAAATAATGTAGTTTGTCAGAAGGTATGGTGGGCGTAAAAATTTTGGTTGGTAGCAATTTGAAATTAATGTATTTCAGAAGTTTACAGAACTACCTACATAAAATTAAAAGCACCTCATTGATTTTTGAAAAAGGTCATAATTAATTTTATACAATGAATTTTGGCCATTATTGGTCATATTTTTTTTGGAAAACTGCTTGTTATGTTTTTGTAGTTCTGGTTTGTAACACTATCAATTAAATGCTACAGCAGTACAAACACTGTACATCGCAGAATATACTTCTTGGCCTAGAGTGAAACAGGTACTCACCCTATCTTTCCCGTGGGTGTTTTAGAGAGAACTTATCAGGAGAATGGACTGCAGCATCCGTTCTACAATATCTTTAATTAATTACACACAACATATTTGCAATGATTTATTTTAATACTAGGTTATGCCCGCGACTTCGCCCGCGTGGAGTTCGGTTATTGTCCCACGGGATCATACTACCGAGATAAAAAGCCTGTGTTAATCCAGGTTATGAACTAATTGTATGCCAAGTTTCATCCAAATCCGTTCAGTAGGTTTTGCGTGAAAGAGTTGCAAACATCCATACATACAAACTTTCGCGTTTATTATATTATAGTAAGGATTCCAAGTATCATATGGAAGTTTTGATAGGAAAGTCCCTTCCTTCGCCCAGAAGTAGGATGATGCAAGCTGACGTTTATCTCTTACATGAAAAGTATCTCATACAGGGTGTAAATGGACACTTTCACGAAACTATCAATCAAGCATTCTGTACACAAAGTAAGAAACTCGACGACGAAAATTATTGCTGGGAAACGACTTTTTCGTTTGCTGTGAAAAGTCACGGTTTACAGTAGCGCTCAAAGTAACGCACTCGAAACATTGTGCTGATGGATGCATTGAATAGTGCAGATATACAAACTGTTGCAAAAAACTAACCGACTTCCAAAAAAAAAAACAAAAAAAAATTATAACTTTACTTTCGGAAGTCGGTGACTATTGTTTGTTTCATTGACTTTTTTGCCACCGACTTCCCAAAGTCATTTTTACATTTTTTGTGTTTTTTTTGGAAGTCGGTTATTTTTTGCAAAACAGTTTTTATTTTACCCTTTTTAGTTATCGTGTCACACACAAAGCCTTGTCAACTATCAATTTCACAATTTCTTTTACTTGGGTAACATATTTTTAGCAAATATTTTGAATTAAAAACCAAACTGCTAAACCGATTTTGATAAAATTTCTATGTGACCAATCTGGAAGTATATCCTTTCAGACAAAAGAAGATTTTTTTAAATCAGTTCATAAATGACGAAGATATGAGGTAACAAACAAAAAAATATATACAACCGAATTGAGAACCTCCTCCTTTTTTTGAAGTCTGTTAAAAACATTTGTGTTAAAGTTGGAATTTTGACCTACAATATCTCCGTTAGAAGGTATGATCCAGAACAAAAAGTTCCTTTCGGCTTCGTTAAGGGTGTTTTTCAACCCATTTTAATATTAGTTTTTTAACCGACTTCAAAAAAAGGAGGAGGTTTTCAATTCGGTTGTATGTTTTTTTTTTTTTGTGTTTGTTACCTCATATCTCCGTCATTTATGAACCGATTTGAAAAATTCTTGTTTTATCTGAATGGATCTACTTCCCGATTGGTCTCATAGAAATTTCATCAAAATCGGTTTAGCAGTTTGGTTTCGAAATCAAAAGAACTGGAAAAAATGTCATCCAAGTAAAAGAAATTGCGAAATTGATACTTGACAAGGATTTGTGTGTGATACCATAACTAAAAAGGGTAAAATAAAAACTTTTTTGCAAAAAAAAAAAACCGACTTCCAAAGAAAACACTAAAAAAGTGGAAAATAACTTTACTTTCTTAAGTCGGTGGCAAAAAAGTCAATGAAACAAACAATAGTCACCGACTTCCGAAAGTAAAGTTATTTTCCACTTTTTTAGTGTTTTCTTTGGAAGTCGGTTTTTTTTTTGCAAAAAAGTTTTTTGTAAAAGCTTGAATCCTCAATATTGAGACTTTCTTTCTTGTCAAGAAAGTGAAGTTAAAAAACTGACCATTCTAAGTTACCTTATACAATATCATTTTAGTTGACAAAATAATGTGGTTGTAAGGAAAAAATAAAAATAATAATAAAAAAAAAACGTGACGTCACGGCGGCCATGACTGTGGGAGCGGTTGGAGCTGTCACAATAATTACCACAAATAATGTCATAGTGACAGCGATATGAATAAACAGACACAGTGGAATGTGTAGAGTTGTGAACAGTGTAGAGTTGGTGAAGTGTCATATTTTAAATTTATGTGACTTTTTTTTGCACTAGCTACCGTTTTATCACCTGGTAGGTGCGGAGGATTAGGCAAAGATGTTTTTATTTGTGTACTATCACTTACCACGCAAAAGTAGTCACAATTTGGCATTGATATCGAAAATGACAACATAAATGCTATGTCGTAGCACTACAGGTGTTTTTTTAAGTCCAAGGGTTTCATTGCAATGACTGTAGTTAATCTTCAGTCACAATATTGTGTTTATTCTTTATATAAATAAACCAACCATGGCTGCATGGCAATGACGCAAATGACTATGACGACTCGATAGGCTTTTCTGCTTTTTAAAGGTTTCAAAATCCCGAAAGTTTGAAATATTTAAACGATACTGAGCGAAGAGTTACTGAACTAGGTACTGGCACAGAATACATAAAAGTACAAGTAACTGGTGGAATTTTTGAAACGTTTTTTTTTTTGTCTTAGTCTTTGGATGGTTATTCTATTTTTATATAAAAAAAACCGGTCAAGTGCGAGTTGGACTCGCGCACCGAGGGTTCCGTACAAACCTGTGGGTATATAACTTTTTTTTTATATGACGAAACTAAAAATTTACGGTTTTCGTAATTTTTCCTATATCTGTACTATAAGACGTGACTTCGTACAAAATTTCAAGATTCTAAGTTCACGGGAAGTACCCTGTAGGTTTTGATTCCCGTGCGAGTTTCGAAAATTTGCGGAAATTTGCGGCCTAAGTGGCTGTATCTTTTGATTGCGTTGACTTAGAAGGTTGATTTTTCTACAGCTTCCAGGGACAGTAGAACTAAGTATCATATATAGAAATTTCAGTTTGATACCTCCACGCGTTCCTGAGAAAAACGGTCTTGACAGACGGACGGACGGACGGACGGACAACAAAGTGATCTTATAAGGGTTCCGTTTTTTCCTTTTGAGGTACGGAACCCTAAAAACGTCTTTAAAACCCATAAAAATTTTCCCATTATTTGAAAAAAAAAATATCACAACATCTTTTTTAATTTTTTCTTAAAAGTAAGTTGTGATCAATGATATTTTTATTTTACATAGTTTAAGAATATCTCATAACGACATTCTAAATACACACGTGTTTAGTTAGTATTACAGATTTAGGTCATTGTCAACTATATAATATTAAATCTTATTTGTGTACAGATTTAGAATGCGTATCCATGTTTATAAAACAAGCACGAATGTCATGTTATTAATGTTGACAATGACATTACCTACTTAACAAGACGTCACAGATTTAATAGTTGCGATATCAAATCTTTTGTAACCTAGTTTGATTATATATTAAATCATATTATGATTCAATGCTAAGTAATATGCAAGAAACACAGGATCGGTCGACGTGGCTACAATAGGGGAATCCCATTATAGGTACGCACGACTACCAATCAAGCTATGCAAAACCAAATTAACCTGGTCTGTAATTGTACGGGAAGCTCAAATAAAGCGAGGTCAGGTTATAATGGGTTGCATAGCTTGATGCGTCGCCGTGTGTACAACCGCGTTTACTGACGGTCGATCACTTTTCAACCTTATTACTCAGGGAATAAGTAAGGTACTTAAAGAAATGGACATAGGATTGGAGTAGGTATTGATGTTAGGCTCAAAGGCCGATAACGCTCATTGAGCGAAAAAACCGATCACTTCGTGATGTGGCAAATTCAAAACGACCAATAAGTGAAATTCGCGTCGTGGTTGTTTTAAAAACGACCAAATCGCAAGGTGGCAAGCACAAAACGACCACGAAGCGAAATTCGGATTGTGGCTGTTTTGATTTTCGACCAAAACGCCCAAATGAAAATAAAAGATGTCAATTTCATGATTTTCGGGAGCGCTGATGCCGATAGTGAGGTCATAATGAAAATCCTTGATGGCTACTCACTGTCACGAACGACTGTCAAAGATCTACAAATGACAGCCGAGACCAATGACTAAACGTGCTTTCCAAGGCACAGAGAAAACTCGGTATGAAATGGGTGGTCACCCATCCATGGACCAACACAAGCAAGTGCAGCTTAACCTAAACATCAATCCGTGCGGCTATTGTTATTTAGCCACGAGCTCCTCGTTGTTTTGTTTTTGTTCTTTAATTATGTCTAGATAAATATTCTATCGTATGATTATATCTACCTAATTCCTAACTCTACATCTCACACAACAAATATGCAGATTAGCACACAGTTCACCTATGTAAAGTACCGTCAGCAAAAAACTCTCATTACCAACACTCGCTCGACGTAACGCGGGCACTTTTTTTGCTAACTGTACACGTAATAAATTATAAGCTATTACAATCATTTAAGATAAACATCTCGCATATTGATAATGTGTTAAAAAATTCGACGAATGCTGTGTCAAATATTATTTGTAGATGTACTTAGCTAACATTATAGACACACACGTAGTAGAAGAATGGAGGACGTGGCTAAAGAATACCAGCCGCTCGGGTCGATGTTCAGGTTAAGCCGCGCTTGCCTAGGTTGGTTCGTGGATGGGTGACAACCCATTACATACCTACCGAGTTTCCTTCGTGCCTCGGAGAGCACGTTTAGGTTGTCCCGAGACGCAGTTATTATTATTTTAGCCACGAGCTACTATGCTCCTTTGCTTTTTTCTTGATTCCAAAATATCTTCAGAGTTATGGAACTAAACAGTTCTTATGCTAATAAAGTACGGAATGCAGTGAATGAGACGTTATCAAACAATCTCATTACAACTGATAACACGTTCAATTATTTAACATCAAATCCAAACAAACTGCATTTCTACAGAATTGTATTATCTAAATCCTCGACAATTACTTTTTATGTTTATATACCCATTACGGAGCAGCTCGTGGCTTAATAATAACAGCCGCTCGGGTCGATCGTCAGGTTAAGCCGCGCTTGCTTGGGTTGGTCCGTGGATGGGTGACCACCCATACATACCGAGTTTTCTCCGTGCCTCGGAAAGTACGTTAAGCATTTGATCCCGGCTGTCAATTTAAGACCTTTGACTGTCGTTACAGGTAGTCAGTGACCCGAAAGTCTGACAACCAGTCTTACCAAGGGGTATCGTATTACCCAGTACTGACTGGGTTGTGGAGATCAGATAGGCAGTCGGTCCATGTAAAATACTGGTATTCAACTGCATCCAGTTAGACTTGAATCCGACCCTAACATAGTTGGGAAACGGCTAGGCAGATAATGATGATTATATACAATTACCTATATACTATCATACAAGTCTTCAATTAATACTGGCCTTGAGCCCGATGGGGTTTCCCATCGCCAAATTACGAGTCTCCTTACAAACTTTCATCCCATATTTATCCCCTTTAGCGGATGTGTTTTAAAAATCCTTAATTGGTTCTAACCTTCGACTACGTCCCCTGAACCCTTGTGTAATTGAATGCTTCCAGATTCAGCGGTTTAGGATGTACGTTGTCTGGTCGCCACTGAATGTAATAAAATTTGCCTGGGAGTCTCCGTTTCGCTAGCTAATTTTATTTGGAGTTGTATTATGATAGTACCGCAGTCACCATTTGCTTTGCCTTTGCGTCAATGTTCTATCATTATGTAGCGCCAACCATGTCGTCAAATATTTTCTATACTAGTTTTCATAATAGTGAGTCTACATATATTTATGTCTGTATTTAAAATATACTAATAAGTCCATATTTGTCAGCCTTTCAGTAATACACCCACGGTGTTAAGAAAATAACCAATTTGTACTAAAACCAAATATTTGTTTAAGTACATCGCCATTTGCCTTGTAAAGAATTCGCAGTATTTTGCAATGACTGTGAGGTGAGAGGAACTGTTATCGATCATCTGGGTTTTAATAATAGATTTAAGACTTATTCGAATTCAATTGAAAACATTTACTATTCGATTATTTAATTAGATGATAAAAATATTCGTAGGTACCTTTAAGTACAATTTCTAATTTTTCTAAGCTCGCTTATTTTGGGTGGAGGAAAATATCGTGAGGTAAGTTTTGAGTATGAATGTGGCTGGGTATAAGAGTAGAGTAAGACCAAAGAAACGATGCCAGGGATATGTGAAGGGTAATATGGCAAGAAAGGAGATGTCTGATAAAATTACCTGTAATAGAGAAGTATGGAAGAAGAAGACATACTGCGAAGACCCCAAATGAATTGGGACAAGGGCATAAGAATGATGATGGTGATGATATCTTGTGTTGCGGATATCACAGAAGTAGTAGAAGGGAATTAGTTTGGAAATCAATATTTTACCAAAAACGTGGCTATAATTACATTGTTCTTCGAAACATTACCTGGGAAAAATCATGTTTTGATTCAATCAACTCAGTCTATCGCAAAGCTGAAACTGGTGATTTGATTACAAACTATTAATAGAGGAAAAGAGACCAACAAATTAATATAAAATAGTAAATTGATATACATACAAGCAATAATTTAAACAAGGTACTAAATTAATTATAAATTTGAGGTAAATTAATAAACGATTTTGGTCTTAATTGAGATTTATGATTATTTTCAACCCATTAATTAAAATGATATAACATTTTCCATATTTAAAAGATACAAACCTTTAATCACCAATCGATTAACTTCATTAACATAAATTAAATTCCGATATCACTTAATTTTCGATTTTAATTAACCAATAATTTTTAATGGGCCGTTAACTGGGTTCTTTACCTTATGTTTGACCAATTTTTTTTTAGTCAGACGTGAAGGCAAATAGATCATAATGTCTCGGTTATATTTAGTTACTTTTAGGCAAACTACTTTATGTTCAAGTTTAATGATGGTCGTCTTTTAAAAGGCAGTGTACTGAGTAAATAAGCGGTATGTACTCTGAGCGTAAGCGTTTATAAATAGGTACTAAGTATCGGAAGTAGTGATGTTCATTTCAAAGGGAAAAGTTTGGTGAAATGCGTTTAAAAATTTAATAAATACAAAATTTTGTGTGATCGCCTAAACGGGCTTCGGGAAATGGTTTGTTTTAAGACTATTACAAGCATTTACATTTTATTGCTAAACGCGTTAATTTTCTTACTGTCGTTATACGGGGTTTAAATAGATTTTATTGGTGCAAGCTGTCCATTTGCGTTAAAACCAAAACCGTTCTTAGATTAACTTTTCTAGGGAAGTAAGTACTTCTAGTTACATTACTGTCATGTTTTTTCGTACGGAGCGTAAACAATATTCGGCGAGAATATTTTGCCGGTGCCCATACGCTGCGTGCGTGCATGGTACGTGACAGAACGATCTATTGGGCATAGTCATACTTTTCAATAAGAAGAATATTTTTTTGCCTGAAACGTTCAGGGTAGGGTTATAACCACGTATGATCACTGTTCTAAACCTAATGAAAGGTATGATTTGCTGGTGATACGTTCTAGCGGGTAGAGGGGGAGCTCGTGGCCAAACAATAATCAATTGTAGTTCTTTGACAGTCGTTACAGGTAGTCAGTGGCCCGAAAGTATGACAACCAGTCTTACCAAGGGGTATCGTATTACCCAGTACTAACTGGGTTGTGGAGGTCAGATAGGCAGTCGCTTCATGTAAAATTCTGGTATTTAGCTGCATCCGGTTAGACTGGAAGCTGACGCCAACATAGTTGGGAAAAGGCTATGCAGATGATGATGTTCTAGCGGGCAGACTAGTCCGTGTCATGTTTGTTTCCGTGTCTGATACGTTCAGTATTCCAGTATTTTACATGGAGCGACTGCCTATCTGACCTCTACAACCCAGTCAGTACTGGGTAATACGATACCCCTTGGTAAGACTTGTTGTCAGACTTTCGGGTCACTGACTACCTGTAACGACTGTCAAAGATCTACAATTGACAGCCGGGACCAACAGCTTAACGTGCTTTCCGAGGCACGGAGGAAACTCGGTATATAACGGGTGGTCACCCATCCACGGACCAGCCCAGGCAAGCGCGGCTTAAGCTGCCAATAGACCCAAGCGGCTGTTATGTTTTAGCCACGAGTTGTTACTCGACTGCAGTCGCAAAAAGGAGAGTGACGCCATAAACACCGTTTGACCGTCCTACATACAGGAATGCGGTTGTACAACGTAAAGATATGATTTAACAATGAAAGTATTCGCAGTGGAGTTCCTTTGTCTGATACTGTTTGTGCTGATAAGAGAATGCCAATATTTGTTGCACATAATAAGAGAGAAAAGTGTCATGGCTAAGAATTCAAGTGCTTTGTTGGTTTTCGTGTGGTTTATTATTGTGTCATGGTTTTTTGATGGAGTTGAGAATGGTCTTGCCCTTTAATTTGATTAAAATGGAAAGATAGTAAAACTATTGTTTTGACTCGCACAGGAAGATGATGAAGTAGATAAATTCGTATGTAGCAACTTTTAAAAGTGATTTTCTCCTACTGTTCTGATTAAAATTTCGTGTTGTTACGAACATAGTATTTTGGAACTCCTATTTTTATGAAATAGATCCTATCTCCAAGTTGTAATCGTTATTTTTCGCAAAAATTGCTTTTAAATTTAGGAAAGTGTTTACAGTTTATAGCAATGACGCTTTAGAACGTGAAAATGGAGAGCCTACTTTTGGAGAATATAATGAACCATTTAAAGCACTTATTAAGATGAGCCATGTTACAAACAATGTCGTAGATAATTATGTCATTTAATTAAAGAGCAATGACCAAAAAGGTCAAAGGATAACTTTTTAAGGGCCCTAGAGACTCACGCCGAGAACACCCGAGAAGCGTGAATGTAATTGGTTTCTCGCCATCTCGTTCTCGAACTCGCCTGTTCTCCGATCGATATTGGTTTTTTTGGACGCTTCAAAGGGGTTTCTTGGGTAACAAAAGAGACAGGTATCACGTGTCGCATGAGTGTAGAAA
The DNA here is from genome assembly GCA_964057025.1 of Standfussiana lucernea. Lineage (NCBI taxonomy): Eukaryota > Metazoa > Arthropoda > Insecta > Lepidoptera > Noctuidae > Standfussiana > Standfussiana lucernea. Next base: position 11,607,066 of record OZ059804.1, read on the forward strand.
CCTTCTCGGTTCTCACGCTATGTCCCGGCGAGCCTTCTCGCCGAGACTTCTCGTGTGAGTCTGTAGTAGAGATGTGCCGTTGCCGGCAATATTGCTCAAAGTGGGAATATTGGTGGCAATATTGCCAGCAATATTGCCGGGAGTGGAAATATTTGGGAATATTGCTTAATTATAAGTCAAATTAAGTAGGGAAACTATGTACAATACTCAAAATTAGCATTTACAGGCCCTTATCTACATTATATACAATAAAATATTGTTTTGGGTAAAATTGCCAATAATGCCAGCAGTTTTGGCAATTTTCCCGGTATTTTACCGGCAATATTGCCCATGTTGCCGCACACAATAGTGAATATAAGAAATAACACATGAATATTAAGATAAGAATTGACGATCGTTGTGTATTGAATAAAAGGCATAAATTCGAATAATTTCCTTTAAATGTTGTACTTGTTTTTCATGCAAAATCACATAACAAAAAAAACGAGTATAAGTATACAATATGGAAATAACAAAGTGTAAATCTTTACAAATCTTTATCAAAACTACAAGTAATTATCAACAAAAATAACATTATTTTAATATTTTAATGCACTTGTTTCGGTAATCCTTACATAATCAGTAAATCACCGTTTAGAGTAACAACTTAGTAGTTTTTATAATCATTTTAAAATCGTATTTTTCTCTTGTTGTATTTTTTTAATCTTCGTCATTTATGAACCGATTTAAAAAAAAAATCTTTTATCTGAATGGATCTACTTCCCGATTGGTCCCATAGAAATTTCATCAAAATCGGTTCAGCAGTTTGGTTTTGAAATCAAAATAGCTGGAAAAAAATATGTCATCTAAGTAAAAGAAATTGCGAAATTGATATTTGACAAGGATTTGTAACACACTTAAGTTAAAAAAAAAACACTAAAAAAGCGGAAAATAACTTTACTTTCGGAAGTGTTTTTTTTGGAAGTCGGTTTTTTTTTGCAAAAAAGTTTTTATTTTACCCTTTTTAGTTATCGTATCACACACAAATCCTTGTCAAATATCAATTTCACAATTTCTTTTACTTGGATGACATATTTTTTCCAGCTACATATTTTGATTTCAAAACCAAACTGCTGAACCGATTTTGATGAAATTTCTATGGAACCAATCGGGAAGTAGATCCATTCAGATAAAAGAAGAATTTTTGAAATCGGTTCATAAATGACGAAGATTAAAAAAATACAACCGAATTGAGAACCTCCTCCTTTTTTTGAAGTCGGTTAAAATGTAGAAAAACTCCTTTCCACAGAAGCAGAAGTCGAAGGAATACATAAAACTTTTCACCGTAGTTTTCCCTAAACTCGTGTTAGGAAAAAATAGCTGCCACCAATTATGATACCAATACAATTTGACAGGCAACATTGGCAATATTGCCAATGCTGCTGGGAATATTGGTATTTTACCGGCAGTGGCAACATTGGGAATATTGCCGGTAGTGGCAATATTGCCACCAGGCACATCACTAGTCTGTAGGGCGTATTACACACACTCGATAAAAATCAATTTCTTAATGATCATAACGAAACGCCTAATGACAACGCAGGCGTAAAGATACTTTGAACAACAACAAAAGAAATTTATCTTCATGAAAAGAAATTAAAAGACACACAATAGAACGTGAATGAATGCCTGTGGTTTAATTACTATGATATTTGCAGAGTCAGCGCTGCGTACGCGCATTCAATGGCGCTTAATTATAATCTTTTGATGTTCTTGTATAAATATGACAGTTATGTTTATTGATGTTTAACATAGGTGAAAGTGTGGTACTGTAGTAGTGGGCTGAATTAGTGGGAGGTGTAATGTTAATTTTCTATTTAGGTAACTGGCTGACCGTTTTTGTGTAGGCTTAGTACAGCTATTATGTTGAATATCAATAAGATTGAAAGGCATATCTACTACTAGCATAATAATAAGCACGCGGCTTAGCCCGCGTGGATCAAGGCTTTGTTGGCCTTTCTCGGGGAAGTGGGGTGGATCGAATAAAGTTCCCACCCGTACGCAAAATACGCGCGTTGGTCGTGGAGTTGCGGACACCGGCCCGCTATACAATACAATGGCCCGCGTGGAGTTTGATAATTGTACTACCGGACAAAAAGAAAAAAAAAAGAAATAAAAAAACAAAAACGAATAAAAAGTCATCATTGTCTTAAGTCAGATAACAAACGGTCTGTGTGCTTTTCATCCGTTCAGTAGTTTTTGCGTGAAAGAATAACAAACGTCCATACATAAATCCATCCATTCTCACAAACTGTCGCATTTCTAATAGTAGTACCTAAGACTTTATTAAGTACGTCAACTAAACTTTTCATTTCCACCTCCACTAGATGGCATTCGTTTGTCTAATAAGCGATTAAAGGTCATCAAGGCAATGCCTAATTAATGTCAGCTGTTTTGGAAAACCAGCATGTCTTAGAACCGCTTATCCAAAGAAAAGACGACTGACATTCATCTCAAACAGCATTGGGCTGGGCGGCGCGACGTTGTGAATTAGGTAAGGCCCTAATCTCAGCACCATTATACTGGGTGGAAGGGACACCGACGCACGAACTAATACCCCGTATTCCGTACATCATGAGGAATCTGCCTAAATCTAAATGCCTATGGCATTAAGTCCGCCTCCGTCTCTGCTTGAAGTGTTGAATAAATAAATAAATCAGGCACAGAAATTTTTCATCGGTAATTAAAAGAAAAAAACTGCTGTTCAATACATTGTGAACGTGTACTATTGCACTTTTGTAGGACACAGCAGATTTTTTTATGATGAAAGATTTCTATGTGGTTCGTAATCATTTACTGAATACGTGGTATTCGTTTGAGCGTCGATGTCCCTTTCACCGTGTATGTTGTTTATCAATCAGCTGCCCTTATCCTAATTCATTTGGGGTCAGCCCAGCATGTCCTCTTCTTCCATACTTCTCTATTACTTACCCTGTATGCTACTCATTAAAAAAAAATATATATATTTGTTGTCAAGTTCAACCAATTACGGCAAATTATGATCAATATCTCATCCTCATCTTATTCCTGTCCTTATCGATAGCAACTTGGCACGAACACAACGTGTCAATATCAGTTACATATAAAGTGCATTACAATATGTCAAGCAATATAGAAAATGCGACGTTACACAGAGTTGGCAGCTACTTCAGCCGCATTCTGTGTTGGACAGGACAAGTTATTATTGGGTAAATATAGGCGGAAAATCTAGACTGAAATTGTAGGAGAAAAAGTGGCGGAGAACTTAAGGAAATGTGGAATCAGAACGTTTTTTTTTTTAAATGTTACAGCACGCCACAGGACCAATTTATTTAGTCTTATTTTTAATTTTTTTCTCATGTTATTTTTATATAATTTTGTTCTATTGTTAATTTAACCATTTGGTTTAGTCCTGTGCGAGACTAATAAATACTTTTTCCTTCTAAATTAAATACTTTTGGCCCTAGGTTTGGAACCTTTTTTGAGAATATTGACTGGATTAAGGTTGGAGGACAGAAAGCAGTATTCTCATGTAAAAGAATAAAGTGAAAATAAGTGTTTTGTCTAACAATTGACTGAGCTTGGTCTGTATGCTTTCAGCTGTATTCTATGTTGAACCGGAGAAGTTATTGTTTGATAAATATAGGCAGCAAATGTGGGAGAAAACTAAAAAAGTTGGGAGTGAGGAAATTGGACGCAGTACTTAAGAGACACAGATTTGGTAACGTATGCAATACATAAATAAAAACTTATTAATATAAATATTATATCTATATGCAGAAACCTAACAATTTCTAATATATATATATATATATATATATATATATATATATATATATATATTCATAATTATACACCCAATTACAACACATCTAATAATCTAATAATTTATAATAATAATATTGAATTGCTACTGAGCCCTCTTCCTCTCTCCTAGTGTTGCTGTGCCCGACAGGGTCCATATTGAACTTTTACCTTGTTACACCATCTATGTAATACATATGGAATGCAATAAAGAGTTGTTGAGGGTTTCTCTTTAAGAAATAGAGTTTTGTTGATAGAACCATGTTTTTTTTTTAACTAACCCTAATCTGGTCCTCTAGATATAAATTCCAGCCAGACATAGGATCTGCCTCTTCACCTGATGAATTATTAAGTCTATTAATAAGATCTAAGGTTAATATTTTATATCAACGTCTTTAATCAGATTTCATCAGATCCCATTCACTATTTTCTCCTTCAATCAACCATCCTGTCACTCACAGTCGATCTATCTCACATCTCTCATTAACATTAACGTCACTGTTTAATAATTAGCCAACAAACTACCTACAATTTTAATGTAAATCTCACAAAAACCTGACAGACATATAAAAAAACGTTGACAAATACCTGCCATTAGTGTCTCACTACTAGAAAATTGAAACACATCAATTATTTTCCAAAACTGTTCACCTGATGTTGATTTTTTCAACAATTTGACCTCAAATTAGTGGTGATAGATGATGCTTTGACGGCACGGTGGGCGATTGGCTGCTGCGCTGCGTGTCGCGAGTTCGATACCCGCACGGAACAAATATTTATATGTCCTACAGGTAGGTGTTCTGTGTCTGACTGTCTGTGTATGTATGTGAGTTTAATTGTTTGTAAACTCATCCACGATATAGGAGAAATTCCTAGTGCGGGGCAACCATTTATTTATTTATTTACCTAAGTACACACAAAACACATTACAGGAAAAATACATAAAGACCACAGGGCAAATCTCTTCCAACGGATATGCGAGAGACCATTTTTTTTAAAGAACGAAATATTGTATTTTTTTTGGTCATAGTAGAATAAAATGTGGCTATGGTTGTTCCCCTCACATCCTTCATGTGCTTACCCGGCAGCCATTTGTGAATATTTGACAGTCATCACGGTTAGTCGGAAGCTGACAACTAGTTTAACAAGAAACTGGGTTGTGGCTGTGTAAGATACTGGTATTTAGCTGCATCCAGTTAGACTCGAAGCCGACCCCAACATACTGAGTTGGGTAACGGCTAGGCAAATGAACACAAGATAGATAGAAAGCGATTGCCCATTTTTTGGCCATAACAAAGAAATCATTGCATGACTATTCAGTGCAGTTAGACGTTCTTGCAGGGCAATCATTCTAAAATTTGTAAAACAGGAGTGGACGGGTGGCCCAATGGAAACCGCGACTTAAAAGTTAACTTAACTTTTAAGTCACCGTTTCCATTGACGTTTCCGTTGCCAATGTCCGACTGGCATCGCACCTACCATACAATTTAAGTGGTAGGTGCGATCCCAGTCAGGCAATTTACTTTGTATATATTATTTCTACACTCTTATAACGGCAAAGGAAACCGATATAAACAGGTATTTGCTTCGTCATGAAGCTGTATATAATAAATACAGTCTGATCTATTAATTACCTGGATGCGAAAGTGTCACAGAAATCGAACACATCCTGTAGCAAGCAATTTCTTATCTACTCATGTAAGAGAGCTCTTATATGAAAATCGTGATAGTTTCGCTCACTATCATACTAATAGTCGAATAATTATTAGGTATATCTTGGTGTCTGATAGTTGGTACTAACGAGTTCACTGACGATCAACCACTTTTCAACCTTATTACTTAGAACAGAAGGGTGAAAAGTGGCAGGCCGTCAGTGAACTCGGTAATACCTACACAGGGCTCGAATGATGATAGTACTCGTATAGTTTGATTTTATATTTTTTTTTAGAACTAGACTGGTTTAAAAAAAAATGAGGTAATAGGAATCGAAAATGTAAATTGGCAAAGCACATTTTCACAGAAAGAGAAGTATCATTGATAATAATATGGACATACCCTTATAGAAACATCGGTTATATCAAAGATCTGTGGATTACAAATTGCTAGATTGTAAACATGTATTTCTATCTAGGAATATAGCTCAAAACTAGCTTTGTTTTTTAATATTGCTGGATATTATGGTAGATAGAGATATCCGCAAACCTTTTTACTGCTTTTTAATAGTTTTGAATCTAGTTTTTTGTTGTTGTTTTACTTTACTGTTAATAAAAGCAATAAAAAATCTCATAAATATCACAAATAGTTTTATTTCCTCAGCCCATAAACCACAAAAGTCTTAATTAATAAAAACGTTGAATACAAATTTATAAATTATCATAATCATTAACAGATACACGAATAATTTATGTATGAAGATAAAAAAGTTTAGAATTTACTATAATTGTGTACCGTTCTTGTCATTTTATGGTATTTTTAATATAAAAAGAAAACATGAATATTATTTGCCTAATTGTATGTGGCAATAGCCCTTTAAATTAATGAAAGAAAATAGACAAATAAAAGTGACTGTTAAAAATAAAATTATAAGAAAAAATGTGTTATTTACTTTGGGGATTTTAGTATCAATTATTTTGAATAACTTGATATTTTTATTTACTTAGACTTTATACTTAATTATGGCATATCTTTGTCAATTCCATTCATTTTCTTAATGATTATAAACTCATTTCATGTATTTGTTGACATGTTTGGAAAATGGCGAATACAGAATTGCAGTATTTTTGTGTATCGAACGGCTGCTACGAAAAACTTACTTACTACTGTGATGTTCAAAAATACGACGATACTAAACTAAGTGTTAAATTTTCGCTAAGTGAAATAGCACGAGGATAAATATTTACGTCTCTATTTATAGCCAAGAAAAACTTCGTGGTAAACAAAACCGTGAAATTGTGGAACGTCACGCTTTTTTTCGGTATCTAGTAGCTACCTACCCATTGACATCATTTGGCCAGTTCACGTTCATTAGTGATTGTCGCGTGCGGAATCTCGATTCGAGTTAATGATATTTTGTTCCATTAAGAAGAAATCTTAAAGAGGTAGAACACATAACATCACGCCTGTAATTCCTGAAAGTTTAATCAGAGGTGTACCTAATAGTACACCCACATTTCGCCAGTTATGTCTAAGTCCCATGTAATAGGGGGCGGGCTTTTTGCCATCAACCGGGCACAAATCCAGGCTTCGTGGCTGATACTGAGAAATTCCTGATGGAAACACCCAATAACACTTTGCCCGTTCTGGGGATCGAACCTAGGCCCTAACGCTGAGCAGTCGCGCTTATGACCAACGAAGAAAACAATATCTAAGAGAACTAAAAGAGATCTTTTATCAAATAAACAAAAAAAAAAAAAACCGGTCAAGTGCGAGTTGGACTCGCGCACCGAGGGTTCCGTACAAACCTGTGGGTATATAACTTTTTTTTATATGACGAAACTAAAAATTTACGGTTTTCGTAATTTTTCCTATATCTGTACTATAAGACGTGACTTCGTACAAAATTTCAAGATTCTAAGTTCACGGGAAGTACCCTGTAGGTTTTGATTCCCGTGCGAGTTTCGAAAATTTGCGGAAATTTGCGGCCTAAGTGGCTGTATCTTTTGATTGCGTTGACTTAGAAGGTTGATTTTTCTACAGCTTCCAGGGACAGTAGAACTAAGTATCATATAGAAATTTCAGTTTGTTACCTCCACGCGTTCCTGAGAAAAACGGTCTTGACAGACGGACGGACGGACGGACGGACGGACGGACGGACGGACGGACGGACAACAAAGTGATCTTATAAGGGTTCCGTTTTTTCCTTTTGAGGTACGGAACCCTAAAAATGCCTATATTGTCCCACACTGCTGCGCATGGGCATTTGTCTCTATACTGGCTTTTCACCTTTCTCTATTTACAAAGGACTTATTATCTTCCTTCACGGAGTCCAGCTCATCCTACCATATCCTTTAGGACTTTGAGACTTATCCATTAAAAAATCACTACATATCCAATCGTAACGCTTAACTAGTATAAAACTAAAAAGGTCCATATCCACAATAATCTTTCGTCTTAACCCATCAAAAATGTCACCACATTTAAAAAAATACTCGGCGAAAAAAGTCTCATAAATAACATTATAGCTGAACTTAATTTATTTCGTTCATAAATTATGTCAAAGGTAAATCAATATGCATTTCCTATAAATCCTCAAGTTTTAATGTATCATGTTCTAAAAATTAGTTTGCTTAATGTTATTTATTGGCGTTTCTATTGGAAAGAACTCTATTAGCTTTGATATAAATTTTATGTATGCGAAACATTTGTTACGTTTATTTGTCTTTTTCTATTTATTTTAACATAAACGCTACATTATTCATTGCTCATTAGAAATTTGATATTTCCTTCTTTGGTAATTTTATGAAACTTTTATGTTTTTTAAGACCTCTCCTAAATATTAAAAATACCGTAAAAACGAGGTTTTACTTCCGAAAATCATTCATATTTAAAATATTTATTTTAAATTGACATCCTCTAAAACCCATAAAATTTTCTTAATGGCATTAAATTCATGTTTTTATCACTAAAACATGGTTTACATTTAATTAAAAGCAACGTAAATATAATTTGTAAACCAGCTTATCAAACAACGAGATATAAATTTTCTAAAATACTTAAAATCTTTACTTTACTTGCTTGGATATTAACCTAATCTTAAGAAAAATAGTCGGCCCTTTGTCTATTGTTTTTTATCAGTACCTGGCTCCTAGATCGCCTTCTATTTTCACAATAATCTCAAAAACAAAATGATTGATAAAAATTGTTTTGATACGCGGCAAATAAGACATATTATTATATTTAAGACGTTATAGAAAATGTTACTAGTTACAAGAACTTGTGCAAAAAACACGTTTATATAAATGCAGTGAGGAATTGTATTGTACCTACTTAATGCTGATACTTTTGAATCGTGGAATTTAAATATTCAGGTCATTTGATAAAAAAAAGAAATTTTAAGGTATCGAATTTTCAAATATCACAATCACTCAATGATGATGGTGCCGTGGTTATTCAATGTGTCATCTGACTTGTCACCTGACTTGGCTTGTCTTTTTATGTATGTTATTGTAATTTAAAATATTGTGTCTACACTGTATCTTTAACCTAAGTCATCTGTGGCAACTTCGTGGATTGTACAATTTTACATTACTACCTACTTCTAATAATCATCATCTTCCTGCCCTTGTCCCATGCTACTTGGGGTCGGCGCAACACGTTTTCTTCTTCCATTCTCCCCTGTCAACCGTCACTGCATCATTTACTCCTTTCTCTTTCATGTCATTCCTCACACAATCCATCCATCTTTTCTTTGGCCTTCCTTTCCCTCTCCATCCATCAACATTTATATCCATCACTTTTTTAGTAACATGCGTTTCATCCCTCCTCATTACATGTCCATACCAAGACAGACGACTTCCTTTCAATTTTTTTGTAACAAGCGCCACTTTCAAGCTTCCTCTAATATACTCATTTCTTACTTTATCCATTCTTGATCTAAGCCTGCTTCTAATAAATGTTGTTATATTTACGGTAACATACTTTACTAAATATGCGTACCTTAAAATAAACCATCGTTTTCCTCTTCTTCTTTTACACACTTTGTCTTCATCTGTTTTTTTTTAGTACCTATCTTCTTACGCAGGTATGCTGGAAGAGATTTCATTAGAAATAAGCGTTACCTTTGTACTCTTTTCTGTTCCTTTCTTGATTGCTGTATTTAGTGTGTACATACATTGTTAAATAAAAAAATAAACATAAAGTCGAAATTCAAAATCGTGAAATTTTCTAAATAAGTAGGTAGGTAGATTAAAATTTCTCTTAACCGCTAAAACCAATCGCTAGTTTATAATTAGATTAAGTCCTAAATCATTGATATCGGAAAACATTTATCAATACGTCCAAACAGTGCCAGAAGAACCGGCTTAGCTCTCAAACGGTCATGTTTTACATAAAAGCTTAATGTACTGCGCTTTATTTAATTTGTCGTAATCTATCTCTTAATGTAAAGTAGCCTTTTTGGGGTAACACTGTCATTTGTTAAGAGTTCATTCGTTTTACGGGTAATTTGTTATTCGGATTTTTGTGGGCAAATTTGCCGAAGAATGTGACCGTGTATGGGTGTTTTATAGCCAAATATGAGGTGGAAGGGATACCGACGCTAAAACGGTTATCGGTCCCATGTTTTAGCTGTTCCATACATTTTGACCGTGTAGGTATTGCAGTTTTGTAGGAAACAGTTTTTTTTTTAATAACCGATGAAAAATTTCAGAATGATTTACTGAGTACGTAGTAACCGTATTAGCATTGGTTTCCCTTCTACCTTGTATATAAGCCGAATGATGAGGAAGACTTGACTACTGTTTCTTTTTCATTCACAAAAATAAATGACTTCGAATTCAAAGTCGCTTAGCGCACTATAGATTTGAACTCAGTTTCTTTGAAAGATAAGATCCAAAAAATAAAAACTGGAGTTACAGATATATGTTGCAGTCATTTGCAGAGTAGGTAAGCTGAAGTGGCAGTTAGCTAGCCATAAATGTCAAAGGCCTGATGGTTGATGAAGCATACGAGTCGTGAAGACAGCGTGTCGGCAAACGTAGCAGAGCTGTTAAGCTAGATACACCGACGAGTTTATTTAGGTGGCTGGGACCTCCTGTACTGGAGCAGAAGGTGGAGGGAAAGGCGTCGACTTGTGGCTCAGCTTGACCTTCGTCCAGCAGTGGACTGCGATAGGCTGAGTTGGGACCGTTAGAATCAAAGTCAATAACGTAAAACAAACGAACGATCATGTCCACATTATGATGTCCTTCAAACATTCTGCCCAAACATAACACAAATGTTTTGACAACTTAGCAAAAACAATGTCATTCGACTCCACACTTATTAAATTATGCTTCCAAAGCACCTTGACCTCGCATAAGTACTTTTTAACTGTTGCAAGATAAGAATTTGACACCTTCCTTTAACAAATAATCGTTCTCGCAAAGAGCTTTAAAAAATATTCACTTAAAAGCCATAAATTAATCATTCAAGAACATGAATACGAGTAATATTATAAATGCAAAGTCTGTTACCATTTCGATGAAATTTGGCGAAAGGACAGATTTGGCTAAGACATTGGATATTTTTTATCTAGGTAGTAAGTTCATCATCATCTGCTTAGCCCTTTCCCAACACCGTTGCAGCTGAATACGAGTATTTTATATGGAGCGACTGCCTATCTGACCTCCAAAACCCAGTTAGTACTGGGTAATACGATACCCCTTGGTAAGACTAATTGTCAGACTTCGAGACAGTGACAAGTTCCCGTTGGATAATTTTCGACCTCCACGTCGGCAAAGCCGTGGGCTTAAGCTAGTGACTCAATAAAAACCACAGCGAGAAATAAACTACAGAATCATCAACAAGATTCGATCGTAGAAATCGATTCATCATTCGATGCTAATGTACTCGATTGAATCGATTTGAGAACCTGTTCAATCCATGACCGCGCGGTTTCATCTAATAAAGAAATTAAGATTATTTTTTTTCTTATTTTTTTATTGTACTATTAGAGGTTATAATAATGTCATTAGCATATATTAGCGTTATCATTATGGTAATCTTTGAGCGATTTTGTGTAAATGATTTTTATGGGTCTTTTATAATGTGTATTTTTGACAGGAGGACCTTTTTTTAAAGGAGGACCTTTCTTATTAACACAGCGTGTATCAAAAAGTGTGGTAATTTTTTTTCTAACGTTACTCCACACTCATTCGACTTTTGTGATGTTATTTCAATTATGATTTGATTACTAATAAAATCAATCCCTAATTAGCCTTTTCATTACAGCTGTAGCACTGTAAAAGAGAATATAGAAAAAAGGTACATTTTGCGAAAGGTGCATTATGAGAAAGGTGCATTTTGAGAAAGGTACGTTTTGAGAAAGGTACGTTTTGAGAAAGGTACGTTTTGCGAATGGGGTACATTTTGCGAAAGGTACATTTTGCGACTGAACCTATTAATTTTGTACTGTATCGTGGGTCCGTTTACAAACATTTAACGTCACATACACAAACAGCCAGAATCGGAACAACTACTTGTAGGCCATGCAAATATTTATTCCGTGCTTAAATCGAACCAGCGACACGCAGCGCAGCAGCCAACGCTCAGACACTGCACCAACCGTGCCGTCTAATTTAGGGATAGATAGATAGATAGACCGCCAAACTGAACAACTACCAAAAGATTTTGATGTAATTTTGGAACGAGGCAATTTGGTAAGATAGGTGTTATGGTGATTAAATATGACTGATTTTAATGTAATTTTAATGTATTTAATTTTTATGTGTAACACTATTATGGATCTTTTAGACATCTGAAATAAATGATTTTACTTTATTTTTTATTTACTATGGGTATTTTTCTCCCCGGGAACGACACTCACTACTAATCGTAGAATAGCGGAAACAAAATGTATTAAAATATGAAGTTCGTCATTCGGTAGTTATGTGATTTTATTGCTTTTTATGGCGCTATATTATTTTTGAAATTATAGATAACTAATTAACTAGACTACCCACCGTTAAAATGAGAAAAGTGGTAAACTTACCAGATTTATTTCCAGATTTTTTTTGATGTCTTAGTTACTCTCATAAAATCTTACAAATTGTTGAAAGATATTGCTGAATTGGACCGTTACATCCTATTTGTATATTTTAATGGTTCTTCTAGTCATAAACCAATTTTGTTGCCAATTTGTTGTCAGTAAAGCGAAGTTAAGAGACCATAAACGTATTATAAAATAATCAAGCTTTTCCGGTAGCTATTAGTTATGGATATTCGGTACCTACTAATAAAACTATTTCGCCGACTAGATGTCGCAAAAAAATAAGATTGAAAAAAAAGTTGAATGCAAAGTACTGGTTGCTACCGGACCACTTCAATTCATATAATATAGGCCTCCTTAAAATGGCATCCTCAAACTTCCCATATGGAAAAGTTTAGTTAGGATCATAACATCACGCCTGTAATCCCCGAAGGGTTAGGCAGAGGTGTTCCTAATAGTACACTCACATTTCGCCAGTTATGTTTAAGTCCCATGCAATAGGGGCGAGCCTATTGCCATCAAACGGGCACAAATCCAGACTCCGTGACTGATATTTAAAAAAATTTGATGGAAAAACCCAATAACACTTTGTCCGACCTGAGAATCGAACCCAGAGTCTCATTCTCAGCAGCCGCGCTTGCGACCACCAGACCATCGAAGCTGTCTAATTATATGCTTGGGGAATATTCTTATGTTGTTTTGGTCTAGAAAGGACCAACTCCTCAATAATCAGATAAGTGGGCAATCTTCTCAATAATTTAGTAGTGCACATAATTCAGTAGTGCGCTGAAGAACAACATCTCATTGGAAAATTATAGGATAGTTTGTAATGTAACATTTCGCTTTTTCTCAAGGGTTAACGGATATATTCCATAAATGCCTTGAAATCTTGAGAAAATCTATTGCATCAGTTGTGTACCTATGTCATAAAAAAGTAACATAGTAAGCAGTGTTTTCCTAGTGGTGTGACCGTCGGACTGCCAAATCATAGTTCTCGAGTTCGAATCCATGATGGTTTTCGGATTCATGTGCGTAATTATCACTTGCTTCGGTGAAAAGAGATATTTCTCGACAGCATGTAAAACCAAGTCAGAGGCCCATGGGCGGCATAAAAACTCTGCCACCAGGTAAGGTAGTAACCACACGATAAAGAAGAACTTAGTATCGATAAGAGTTAAGGACAGGAGACTGAATGATGATGATGACCAAAATAATTGGTACTCTTCTCCCAATAAATCTTTCTAAACAAGAATGCCTATGAAAAAACTGGCAACATTAAAGAAATAACTTTAAAAATAATTTCTTCCACAGAAGCAGTCAAAATAAACACCAACAAAAAAAAAACCCGTTGATTTTCGTCGTTATTGGCACACCATCAATAAATAAGTAAAAACAAATTGTACTTCATACATTCAACAAATGTAAAGGTCACACCGCAAGTTCGTTTAACTCTTCGAGGTAGTGATGCACCATCCAATACGATGCTTTGCAGTATCGATACAATATGATGCGATACTACGATATTGTGGATTAACGAATACCATAAATGCTTGGATCGTATTGTGCCACATTGCCTTAAATTGTGTGATAAGTCAATTCAAAAAAATACAAAAAGGAGGACAAAAGTATTCCTGGAGTTTGGCTTAGATTTTTAATGTTTAGAGGTATTTATAAGTACTGTACGATACGATTCGGTATTTCGTGTCGTGTGTTTAGATACGATTCTATCTTTTTTTATTTGGGAAAATCAGCAGTTGTACAATGTACCTTAAATGTCATGATGATAAATGGGTTAATGTATAATCCACTACGTTTCCACTGATTATTTTAGAATATTGGTTTGGTACAAAATGAGGGCGACAATCGTATTGCATGGTGCGATCCGAATCGATCAAAAGTATCGATACAAATGTAAGTATCATGCACAGCATATCTATCTTGAGGCCATACATTGTGGTTATGTTCTTAAGCGATCACAAACTTGTTTTTGACAGCCCTAGAAATTAGGAACCATTCAATTTTCAATCTAATTTGTAACAGTTAAGATTCAAAATAAATTAATCAATCCTTGTTCTAACCGCAACTGTGTTTTGTTTCAAATTTGGAAGGTGTGAATGATAATCGAATTTGAACTTAACAGTGTGTGAAATAAAGGTGTTATAACGTTAAAGCTAACGTTGTGATTACGTGAACATTAATTATATTATAGGCAGTTGAAAAAACCTTTCATAAATCATTTTGTTTTGATCGCAGTTGATAACGTTATGGATGATGGTTCGGCTACCGGATTTACCTTACGTTTATTTTTATTGTTGCAGGAAATGTAAATAATTAAATTTTATATTTCCACTGTTTATTTTCGTCGCTGCAAATAGTTTTATGACTAATTTTAACAACAAACAGATCTAGGTATATTTGACAAATGCAGCGGTATTTTTTTTCGATAACAGGCCAGTTACTAGGTATTTAGCGTCGCCAATAATACCAAAATGAATAATGCAAAATGATATAAAATTGAACATCTGGGTGTATAAATTACTCTGTGACTCAACAGTGTAAATTGAAATATTTTATGCGTTGAATGACAAGTTGTTTATGAATACTGACATTTATTATGTTCAATTATTTTAGATGCAATATGAACCTTGCATGTTTATTCATCTCAAATAAATGCTAATAGTATTGTACTAGGTGCAGATTTTTACCAAACAAACTACACATGTGCTATTACCTACATCTATACCGCGTTCAAAAGCTATCAGTGTAAATTTTCGATAGTAATGGTATCATTGACAGTTTTACTTACTACTTACACTTCAGCCAACTTATTTCTTGCAGGTAGAAAATCGCAGAACTAAAATAAATGTACCAAGTTTGACATATCGATGCATTTTTTCTTGACAAGCAACGCCACCTTGAACTGCACTCTTAAAGTGGTCATACTGTACTTAGACTGGCATTGAAATAAAGCATTTAACGAGCCAATTGTACGGATGGGCCAGAATCGTCACACAGTGGGTGCCTGAAGACGGTCGTCGTCAACGAGGCAGGCCTAAGAAACGTCGTCGGCGTGACGATTTGTCCTCGTTCCTTACTGATTGGCCGGATAAGGCGAAACACTGGGAGAGTTGGGAAGGAATGGGGAGGCTTTTGCCCAGCAGTGGGACAGGATGGGCTAACAAAACAAAAAAAAAATAACGGACTTCCAAAAAAAAAATACAAAAAAAGTGGAAAATAACTTTACTTTCGGAAGTCGGTGACTATTGTTTGTTTCGTTGACATTTTTGCCACCGACTTCCGAAAGTAAAGTTATTTTCCACGTTTTTTTTTTGTGTTCTTTTGGAAGTCGGTTATTTTTTTGCAAAAAAGTTTTTATTTTACCAGTTTTAGTTACCGTATCGTATCACACACAAATTCTTGTCAAGTATCAATTTCGCAATTTCTTTTACTTGGATGACAATTTTGATTTAAAAACTAAACTACTGAACAGATTTTGATGAAATTTCTATGGAACCAATCGGGAAGTATATTTTTTCAGATTTCAAAGAAGAATCTTTTAAATAGGTTCATAAATGACGAAGAAATGAGGAAACAAACAAAAAAAATACTACCGAATTGAGAACCTCCTCTTTTTCTTGAAGTCGGTTAAAAAAAAACAAGCCAATGTTAATATTTATTACTCCTGAACTAAAATTAAAACCAGTACACATTATGAAGTAAGCCATGCTGTATAATCCTTATCGATTGGTTAATCTTTTGACAAGCTTTGTATTCCAATACATGCGCTAAAAATTCTCGTAACTCTACCAGAGAATAATAGAAAAGTCAAAATTAAAATAGCTTTGTAAAAGTGTAAATCATCGCCGGGTGCAAAATGTCAGAGAGACTGAATAATCAAGTCTTTCTTAATTAACGGATAATTTAAGAATAGATTCACGCGCTTTTTCCTGCTATATTATTTTAGACAGAGGTATTTCTTGAGAGAATCTGCTAATACTAGACAAATTTTATTGAAATTTGAAAGTTAAGAAGTTGATTGATTAAGGTACCTATCACTTTAAAGTTTCTAGGCTCAGTTCAAAAGTACTAATTTAGTGCTAACAGCCTGTTTAAGGGAATTTCGAAAAGCCTTATTGACGCTTCCTGTGACCCAAGAGCTGGCTCTTACCTTCAGGTCCCTGGTCAGAGGCTAGTGTTGCCATACAACGTGGCAACGCGCCGCCAGTCTCTTGGGCACATATCCAGCTGACAGCTTTGAGGACGAGGTTTTTGATGCCCTTTTATAGTTTGTTATTAGGTTTTATAATAACAATAACTTTTCATATATAACGAAAATGAAGATTTATTTAGTTAAAAAATAGGTACTAGGTATTTAAAAGCACAACAAGTATTAGCAATCATACACGATTGCACCTATCGAATACGTATTATATATTTTTAAATATGATCATCAGATCTTACGAAGAATTGAGAATACACGGCGGCCATTGCCCCTCTAATATCTAAAGTGTTAATTAACTCGCTTTAGAACGATAAACATCTGAACTCTCATTTAATTACTAGATCACAGTATAAAGTATCATATTAACTGACAACTATATCGATTCGATTCGTTTCCGCTCAATAATCAATATGAGAACTTTAAATTAATCACTATCACGACAAAAAATAAAGGAAACAGAAATTATAATCAATTAACGAGACCCCCCATAATTGAAAACCGATTTACATCTAATCAAGATATAATTTAACATAATATTGATATTTATATGTTAAATCGATGATACTCGAGTTTTAAATTGAATTAATCCGTTGATTCCGAATAATCGATTTTTGATAATTTTTCACAGCAATAAATCTAGAATATATGTTTTTTGTGTCATTGAATTCGTATAGCGGTTTAACATACTTTTTTATTCATAAATTCTTTTTCTTACACTTTTTTCGACACATCCATTCAGGAACTGTATAGAATATATTTATGTAGACTTGCTTGAGTTTATTTTATTTTTTACATTTTAAGAAAGCTTACAAGACTAATAATATTTTAATAACAATAATATACAACTTAATTGCTTAATTGTGGAGGCTTGTAATTAGCAATGAAGTTGTATAATATATATATAATAAGATAAATATATTAATAAAGTATATAAGATATGTAGTAATATCTATAATAAGATATAACAGTATCATTGAAAATATATAATAGTGTTTTATTTCCAATTTCCAATGTATGTAATACATATAAATACATATAAATTAGCAGTTGTTCTGGCTCCTTTGTTAAAAATAATACGGAAACTTAAATATCTAGGTGTAGTATATATAATACTCCGTCTACCATAAAAATGATTGAACTTTAAACCCCTAAAAATAGGACTCATTTTCATTACCCAGAACACACTCATAAAGAGTTTTGCTGTCTAATTTTAACCACTTCAACACTGCAGTTGATGTCCAGTGCTTCGCTAAGTACCGTGTTTAAACACACAGATTTAGATGTCAATAAACTTGAAACTATATGAGCGTGTCAAATGACGATCGTCAACGCTCAATGAGTGTATTATGTACGTGTAAATACTTGTCACTTCCTAGTTTTGTTTTAGTTAGAATTAGATGATTGGACTGCCTATATGGTTCTAGTGGTCGCAAGTGCGACTGCTGATCATGATGTCCTGGGTTCGATTCCCAGGTTGACCAAAGTATTACTTATTGGGTTTTTCTATCAGGAATTTCTCAGTAGCAGCCACGGAGTCTGGATTTGTGCCCGGTATATAGCAATAGGCTCGCCCCTATTACATGGGCCTTAAACATAACTGGTGAATGTGGATGTATTATTAGGTACTTACACCTCTTCATAAACAGGTGTGATGTGATGTTATGTTATTTTATGTTATAAGATTGGAATAGCTCGAAGGACCTGGAATTGGAGAAAAGACTAAATATTGTTCTAAAACTTATTTGTTAGTACGGTTAGTTAAGGACACTATCGGTAAGTTTCGAGAGACCTTTCTTTTTTTTTGTTAGAAGTATTAAAACTTAAACTTTTTGACCTAAGATTCCAATTCTGAGATACTTAACTAATGCCCGGGGATCTGGTTTTATTAAAAAAAAAAAATAGTTTGTCAATTATTTTCTCCAGTACCTGATTCGAACCAAAAACAATCGAGAGTGTAGAGTGCACCCTTTAAATTGGCACTTTGTTATATTATATACGAGTATATCAGTAATACATCGGATACGGAATGATTTCTCGCAAATCAAATTCGTTATGACAATCTTATGTCATTTCGTATTGACATAACATCGCATCCTTTTGGCGTCCGAACCACATTCCATCAGATAGAGCACTAGCCAAATTATTGTATAAACTAAATTCTCTATAACAGGTAGCATAGCAATCCATTTTAACAACAAATAACAATAGAATAGAGTTCAAAATAAAGTTGAAGGCCGTAATTTTTTGGCTTGATGACTAATGTTTCTTCTCAGTTCGTTTACATACATTATCCGCCAAAAATATATCTTCCACAATTATTGCCGACATGGATTTACACTTCATTTCAAATTTACCTCGTATACTTTATTTTTTATAAACACTAAACACCCACTTGATTTAATATTAATAATAAATAACAAACTGATTTATGTCCACGTAAATCATAATTCATATTGTAAGTGTTCCAAATTTATCAAGTTATTCGTAAATCTTTAATTCTTCAAGTTTAAACGTTAAAATTTTGGGTTTTTCATCAGGAATTTCACGGAGTCTGGATTTGTGCCCGGTTGATGGCAATAGGCTCGCCCCTTATTACATGGGACCTTAACATAACTGGAGAAATGTTGGTGTAATTTTAGGTACACTTCTGATGTTATATTATGTTATTTACTCAAACTAA
Source organism: Standfussiana lucernea (assembly GCA_964057025.1). Lineage (NCBI taxonomy): Eukaryota > Metazoa > Arthropoda > Insecta > Lepidoptera > Noctuidae > Standfussiana > Standfussiana lucernea. The sequence goes on from OZ059804.1 coordinate 11,626,476, forward strand.
AGTGTTAACAAGAAATATTTTTAAAATGATGTCGAAGTCATTTTCATAATATCTATTTGTATCTTATGTCGATCGGTATTATTGGCTTTTGCCCAAGTGTCATAAATTAAATTATCTTCACTGAAATAATCTTGAAGCTGATATTAGAGAATAAAGAATTTAGTTTCTGATTGATTGGCTGATTATCTTCAGAATATTATTCAGAAGGTTGGATCAGTGTATTTTCTCAGAGTAATCTGCTCAGAAAATATATACAAGCGTTTTTTAAAGTGTAACCTTAGTTAATTTGTGATTGGTTGATGGCGATTGGCTCGCCCTCTATTACATGGGATTTAAACATAACTGGCGAAATGTGGGTGTAATAGTAGGTACACCTCTGCCTAACCCTTCGCGGATTACAGTCGTGTTATAACGTTAATAAAATATCATTTAATACGACAGTTAGCCATAAGGCCTTTGCCTAGGTGTGGTGCACTTGATAAGCTAACAGTAAAAAACGTTAAAAAAAAATAACCGACTTTCGGAAGTCGGTGACTATTGTTTGACAAAAAGTCAATGAATGACTTTTTGCCACTGACTTCCGAAAGTAAAGTTATTTTCCACGTTTTTTGGTGTTTTTTTTAGAAGTCGGTTATTTTTTTGCAAAATCGTTTTTATTTCTTCCCTTTTTAGCTATCGCATCACACGCAAATCTCTATCAAGTATCAATTTCGCAATTTCTTTTATTAGCTAATGCTAATGCTTAAGCTATTTTGATTTGAAAACCAAACTGCTGAACCAATTTTGATGAAATTTCTGTGGGACCAATCGGGAAGTAGATCCATTCAGATAATAGAAGAATTTTTCAAATCGGTTCATAAATGACGGAGATATGAGGTAACAAACACAAAAAAAAAACATACAACCGAATTGAGAACCTCCTCCTTTTTTTGAAGTCCGTTAAAAAGGTAGTGTTAATCCATCGTATAAAATTACCCCATATTAACTTTCGTTAACCATGACCATTAATAACACCTATTCTTTTATCTCCAAAATTATCATGACAACAATACTACAATCGATTCTGTCAACCCATCCATTCACCGGCCTCATTCAAAGCTGCTTAACAATGTCGTTAAGAGTAATAAACATGCCAAAAATACAATATTTGGAGCACATAAATGTTAAATTTATTTATTTATTTAAATGCAAATTGCGAATAAAATATTTACGAGGAGCTTGAACTGGTTTTGCGCTGGTATTTTATTGTGTCCGCTAGTATCTGCCTTGTTGGTTCCATTATTTTAGGCCCTAGGTTAAAAAATAAACTGAGTGTGTCCAGTTGGCGAAACATAGAAGTGATTTAATTTAAGTTTTATTTATTTATTTATTTAACAATTTATGTACACACTAAATACAGAAATCAAGAAAGGAACAGAAAAGAGAGTACAAAGGTATTGCTTATTTCTAATGAAATCTCTTCCAGCATACCTGCGAAAGGAGATACTAAAAAAAGAGATGTAGACAAAGTGTGTAAAATAAGAAGAGAAAATGGAATACATAAAACATAAAGCAGATAACTATTTTTAATATAATATACAATATAAGAAAATACTTACATACATACGTATAAATACAAAGATACATACAACAATCCTATAAATACAATATAATAAATAATAATAGATACATAGGCAACTATGACGAAATGGAAAGATAATGTTCTTTCACTCTTCTTTTGAAAACTGCAATAGTTACTATCTGGACACGCGTAAAAATCTTGGCGTGTCCGGATTACGAAATAATAACTGATACTAATTTTGAGTTTCACCAACTGGACACACGTGTGTCCAGTCTTTCGTGTCGAGTTGGTGACGAACCCAATTCCTCCAGGTTTTTCGCAACTAGATATTTTTCAGTATTAGCCGGAGTTTGAATCTGTGACCGGTTGATGAAAATAGGCTCGTCCTATTACTAAAATTTATATTGATGACAATAGGCTCGTCATATAACTAAAACATGATATGGCTAAATGTGAGTTTGCTATTAGGTACACCTCTACTTAACCTTGAAGAGAAACAGGTGTGATGTTAGACAATATTATGTATTTTTCAATGTTAAGAGGGTACCTACCTGTGTTAATTCTTCTATGAAATCGTAGCTATAATCTGTCCCAAAAGTATTAATAATTGTTTTAATTGGAGGCGAGCCTATTGCCATCAACCGGGCACAAATACAGACTCCGTGGCTACTACTGAAAAAATCAAGATAGAAAATCCCCGGGAATTGAACCCATAACCAAAATAATGCTCAGCAGTGGCGCTACCAATAATGATTTGAATACGGGTGGGTTACCGTGATCTGTTAGTGCAGGAATGTTTTAGTACTATTCCGAGAGTGGGAAAGAGATGGCGATAGACAGCTGTCTAGCGCCGTCACTTTCCCACTCTCATGGTAACCTCCCTGTAAATTTCTCATTTATTTTTTCTTTCATAAACTTACCTGTTTTACTTTAGTTCAAGTAAATATTTTACAATTTTACATCGGCCACGAGTGACAGCCCAGTGGGCGGACTGTAGGACGTCTGGCCAAAATATCATTAATCTTCAAAACTATCGTAAAACAATAAATCGGTCGTTGAATTATTGTGGGTAGGATAACTGTTGTGTGTAGGTTAGTACCTATAAACTAGTGTTTATAATTGGTGGTGATTTTATTTGATTGGATTTTTATGGGAGGTGTGTCTATTGTGTTATTTGATTGGATCATAAATGAAAATGAGAATGGAGAAGGAACTTTACTTATTTAGTTTAATGCTCAGCAGTGTGAGGAGTCTTTCGAATTAGATTATAAGCTCCACGACATTAATTTGCAGAGAAATATATTTTAATCAAATTATTCCTATTGCTGTTTTGCTATATTTGTTAAACAAGTATCAAATCTGAGAGTTCTATCTTAGATGAGTGTGTTCTATAAAGCTTTCATAATGAATGTACCCATTTATCAATAGGTACACTAATACACTTATTAACAAACTAGCTCGTGCCCCGCGACATTCACCCGCGGGACATTATTATAAAACTAACTAATTAACTAACTAATTATGACTGATATTTGAATCGAATTTTGTTTTTTTTTTACACGGGTCCCTAATGCTTTTTTTTAAATAAAAGTAGTATAAGTTATTCCTCATAACATCAAGAATCTGCCAGTAGAAGTCCCGTCAATATCGGTTCAGCTGTTTCGGAGATTAGCAGGAACCATAGATACAAGAAACAAGATTAGACGGAACTGTTTTTTATATTTCTATGGCTGGAACAAACAGACGTACAATTTTTTTTTGTTACCAGTACCCTATATAATTATGTACTTTCATATGCGTTCAGTAAAAAGCTATTATTTCGAAATAACAAACAGACAATTTAATTTTATTTATTTTTAAATATGATTAAATAACTAGGGACATGGGCAAGGAGATGATGCTGATGATGACTCTTGTTTATAGTTCTGTTCAAACTTTATGGCGGCTCGGAAGTTAGCTGCGAGTGACAGTTAGCGCAAGTATAACGGTTCAAACTTTATGGCGGCTCGGAAGTTAGCTGCGAGTGACAGTTAGCGCAAGTATAACGGTTCAAACTTTATTGCGGCTCGGAACATCTAACGTAAAGCTGCGCAGAACACAATTTTAGGTATCAGCGGGGCGTAGAGGACGCATCGTCTTGATTGTATAATGCGCAGACCGTCACTCGCAGCTAACTTCCGAGCCGCCATAAAGTTTGAACAGAAGTGTACTTGAATAATGTTCTTATTACCAAAAGCCCAATTTTTATCCAAAAAAACCAAGCTAAGCAAAGCCACGTGCAGCCACTAAAACAAGACATCAATAGGTTGCCACTCTGTCTACAAGCTCTGCTATAACTCATTTTTACCTCGGCTCGTTACAGCGTGCGCGTGCGACGAAAATAGACGACAATTACATGTTAGCGTTATTGATGAGTTCAGAAGTAATCGATGTAATCTGTTGTGTATTGTAATGTATCTGGTTTGGTATTATGGCTAGATTTAAATAATTATTTACGTAGATTTATTTTAGGTTATTTTTTTATACAAGGTGTAGTTTTGCAACTTCGTCAAAATTCAGAAGGTTGTCATAGAAGACGTAAATAATTAATTTATTACCTGGTCAATAATAATAAACGCTGCTTTTTTAGTTGTTTTAATTTGACACTATTTCAGAAAGAAGCCCTTTTCAAAAGAGGAGAATCACCCGTTTATCGACGTCTGTTTGTTTGTGTGTCTGAAAGCGCGGTTATAGGGCCAGTATTTAGACGGGCCGCGTTTTAACACGGGTGGTGTACATTTATCGATTTCCGATATTAAGAAAAAAATAAAATAATTACCTATCTATTTTATTATTGATTCGGGTCGAGAATCATTAGCGTAGTTACCTCCTTGAATTTGACGAGGATGCAAAGCAACACCTTGTATGATAACCATATGATAACTTTTTGGGTGTTGGTATTATTTTTAACAGGCATTCTTTTACCAAATATTTAGGTAGGTTCTCTTGAATCGAACTTAATTGCAAGCAGTTGTGTATAGATACCTATTTCCAGCATTTACAAATTCCTGGTGGCTGATTGACAAATTGCACAATAATTACTCTTGGCAACAAACCGTGTTAATACTAGGAGGAAAAACTAAAAATAAAGGATAAATAAGAAAATTTGGAATAGGAAACTAAAAATATAAAATAAGTCATAAAACCCCAATTCTTTTATAAACTTAAGTACCTATGAAAAGTATTTGATGTCCAGTTATTTAAATACATTAAATACTTATAAAATATTCGTAAATGTATCCCAACAAATTTTGTAGGTCGTTATTGGATTTTCAATCGATCTCAAACTCATTTTCTTCCTTAACGCCGAAAGAGTAAGGTTGACATTTGTCTGAAGAAGAGTGTAGGCTAAAATTTCTTTTTATAATCGTGTTTAAAAGAAAAGCAATGCATCCTCGCCCACGACTTACGAGGCCAATATTAGACAGTGAGCACGCTTTACTACGTTCAAAAATAAAACGGAACAAAGTGTAAATGAAAATGCTGTGTCTACCGCCATTTTTGTTTCCAACAATCCCCTTTTGTCCACCTTGGCGACGAAACTGCACACGGTGCAGTAAATTATGCGTTGAGGACATGATTATATGTTTTTTGAGAACACGATTCCTTTTCCTCGTAAATTATCGTTATTGGTAGTAAATATATTTTATTTCTGTAACTTAATAATGAAAATATTGTTAAGGAAGAAGATTATATTCATCGCATTCCTACGCAGTAATGTCAGTTTTATATCGCTGAGATTCAAGATTGGGCTTGTAGGTGACTTTAGATCTGATAATAGACCATAATATTTTCGATGAGCATTTAATCTTCTTTAACCTCATAAATATAATAATACTCTTAAGTAAACAGTAGGTGGGTTGAAGTGCAGTTGGTCCACAGAATAAGATGGGTAAGATTATGCAGTGCTCTGGTGTACCTACAGCATCTTGTAAAAGCAAGTATCATCACAACCATTTCTGCTGCCAAGCATAAATATTGCTATTATGGTTTGAATATAGAAGGTCGCTCAAAGCGCATTGTAGATGACATGTCCATAGCTAGGTCCCTATTTGACCAATCAGATCAAGCTATTTTGAAATTTAAAATTACAACAAACGATTTTCAACCAATGATGATGTTTAGAAGAGTCCGCGTAACACTGGTCATTTTCCCTCACTCGTCAGTTTAGTTAATTCGGCAGTATCATTGATTCGTCATTTTCAGTGATTGTACAGTTGTGTGAATTTGACAGTTGCGTCAACTCGACAGTTTTTATAATTTGTCATTTTCGTCGCTTAGAATTCGCTACGATGTCGCCATTTGTTTCACAATTACCTTGCCTATGGTAATGTAATGTTGCTAATTATATTGGAAGAAGAAGATTTTTGATAGTCATAGCCACAGTTTCACTGTAATATGGGTCCAATATTCGGCTCCAAGGAATGGCCAACTGAACGATACATGATTTAAGATTAGTCTTAATATCTCAAATGCAATAAAAAAGTCCACAAAAGATTGGTTATGGTTCATCAATGGTGATAAATTCTAATTTACGAAACATAAAATTAGCATAATCCTTTAAATGTATCGCAGTTTATTGTTCGGAAAGTTTTTGGACTAATCCTTTGAGAATGCGGAAACAAATTTATTTTTCTAGTCTAGTTTTTAGATGATACATTTCTTTTGTTATTTTATTTTTTGTTTTATTAAAGAACCTGTGTCTCATCTCAAATTTATCTTTTGATCGAGTGTTTAATATTGACTACATCAGACTTTGGTAATTAATAAAAGTGTATATTTTCTTCTAATAGAAAATGGGACCAGTCAAGTTTCATTACGATCTAAAAGCACTGTTGGTTAAAAAATACAAGCGAAAACTTGGTCCTTCTGATGGTATCTTAGGACCAGACATTTTTCTAATCCTAAGAGTCTAGACTAACACTCCAAAACCTGTTTTAAGTCAACTGCTTAGCTTAGACAGAATCAGTCGTCATGACAACAGTTCAAAACACCCACCGTATCGTATTCATAGTCGCAATTGGTGGATCCCCAAATTTGACATATGATTTCTCATGAAAAACTCCAATCGTGGGCATTTATGCCAATTTATAAACAAACTATAGCTGTCAATGTGGCTAATGGAACGGAATTAGGGCGTGTCCAGCTTGACTTGAGCTGAGTCAGCGACTAAGAATATCAGTATTAGTATTTTGAGAGCATTTGCCGCTTATCTAAACCCTCTAGAAACACAAACTCACAATTTTCGAAGCCAAAAATTTGGAACATTTATTTTACCACTAGCATCTCCAATCAATCCACCGACGCTTACCAACTCTATATTAAACTCCGACTTCTTCGAATCAGTTTATTCTAAGCTCGTCAAACGCATAGCTCAGAGAGTCGGAAGTTTTACCTGTTAACGACATAAATCGGTCTCGGTCTCACCAAGTCCCGATACCGTGGACTCTTGCCAAGTCTTGGAGTTTCCGCGAACGACTAGTTTATTGGTCCTTTGCATCTTTTCTCAGTAGTTAGTTAGTTATGATATTTTTTCTGGGTAACTGTCTGTTTAATTTTCGTTGTTAAGTCGTTTTAGAAAAGGATGTTGCTTCTTACTTCGTGGAGTGGAAAAACTGCTTTGGTTTATAAATCACAACAGTGCAGTTTGATATGATCAAAATTTGTTTAAAGAATGTGAGGACCACCTTTGTTGTTTTTCTGTGACTGTTACAAAACAATTATTTAAATAGTAGCAGCTGTTGCCCGCGACTTCGTTCCCGTGGACGAATTTTCATACAAACTTTCAACCCCTATTTTAAACCCCTTCGGGGATGAATTTCCAAAAATTCCTTCCTAGTGCACACCTACGTCATTTAAGGAACGTTTGTGCAAAATTACATGCTTCTAGACCCAGCGGTTTCTGCTGTGCATTGGTCGATCAGTCAGTGAATCAGTCAGCCAGTCAGTTTCTTACTTTATATATAAATTCTATCTATACAGTATACATATACGGAATCTCTTAAGGGGACATTGTACTCATCATTATGAACAACTTTTACTATGGGACCAACACTAAAATCTTGAAAAAAAAAAACAGCTGTTCCATACATTTTGACGAGTTATGCGAACATGATTGTAGGGAACAGCTGATATTTTTTAATTTAAATTATGAGTATAGTGACCTCTTAAGAGATTTAGTGTATGAGCAGATAGACCTTAAATATAGATTAAAGATTAAATTGTATTTCTTCAGTAAGATCAGTAGCTACTTGCGGGAACAAGTCAAATCGGTATATCCTACCTGCATATGCAGTATCTGGTTATACAGTTCTCACTTCTGGACGTAGGCTTCCACTCTGCGAGGAGCATTGGGCAATAATCTATCACAAAGTGCGCCCAATGCAAGCTGTTACTTGTGAAAACAAGAAACTGTGGCTGATGTGTGCGCCCGGATGGTGCCGATGCCGCCACAAGTTCATTCCGGTGCAGCACCTGGTCGGTGCCCGTCTGTCATGAGTTTTCTCACTATGTTTTCATAACTGATTAATTCATTTCAGTTACAAAAAATGTGACATCTGTTTTTTTTTCTTCAAAATTAGAATTTGTAGAACAAACTTGTCTGACTATTTCTAAGATTGTCACAAATAGTGGTACTAACACAATTTCAATGACATACACAAAATAAATGGATTTATCATTACCACATGTTTGCAATAGCGACGTTCTCAAATTTAAAAATAAAATGCAATAAACTCTTGCGCAATTGACGACGTGTGTTAACTACTTATGAAACGGATTGCTTTAGTATTTTTATAAATAAAATGTTAGAGTGTGAAACTTTTGATTTTTTATGCATTCAATGACAAAAAAGACTTGAGTTAGAGATTTTTTTTTTAATATTTTATTTGAGTGATACCTAGGAATTTAGAATCGGGATCCAGGTTCTAAATTAGATTATGGTTATTGAGGCTTCGAAGGTGCAGAGCATTATGATGAGAGTATTCATAGTCACGTTTCTGTTTTTTTTTACACCTCTGCAGGTACTAACTACATATGTCACAAAATGACATGAAAAGGCCTTGTACTGGGTATGTGAGCCTCTCCTCAGTGTGGACATTTGTCGAGCCAAATAAGTAGAGTGAGCTCAAATCGAACAATTTTAATCTTTCGAGAACGAGTAGTCATAGTTAATCCGCGACCTTATAGAAAAACCCAACGTCCGTCTGGTCGGAAAATCGTCTCTTTTCTATGGGCGATGAAGAACTTTACACCCTGTTCTTTATACCCCTATAGAAAATAAGTCTACTTTTGTACAAGCCAGAATACTAATATTATTATTAAACAACCTTCCACTACATAGCTCAATTGATACACTTTTACGTTACTACATTTACATAGAACTAAAAAATTCACATTGAAATCTCCAAACTGTATCGCTTTAAGTACTCACTCAAATACAACACAGTGATCAAACAAATTCAGGCGTAAAATACTAGTTCAACACTAACTAATATCAATCAATCTTATTTTTCAACGCGTTTCTAATGAAATTAGATCATTACAATATCTACTCGCCATTATCTTTATTTCCTTTGAAAACTGAGACTGAAATGTGATCAACTCAACATAAGTGGCCAGTTTGAAATGACACGGGGTAAAGTGTGAAACTAAAAGAGAGTGGGCGATTTTTAACATCAGAAGGGGGCTTAGTGCGAGCGAGAATGTCTTACTCCAATGTGTACTGAAATTGAATCAACCCCGCCTGATGTCAAAAATGGGAAATAATTTGAGTAATAATTATAATTCCATGCAAATTGTTTAGTTTTACGTGATCGAGTACTTTTATTGTTAGTGCCCGAGTAATTTGTGCGCTTGAAACTGATAAAAAATGCTGGTCGCTGCTTTCTCTGATTGGCTACATAGACGAGTATTTATATCCCTCGTAGAATTTTGTCCTTTTTAAATTTTTGAGACAGCAGTTTTTTGTCCTATTTATTTTTTCATGATGCTTTCAAAGGTACTAAAAACCCCTTTCAAAGTTAGCGCTACCACGAAAGGTCAAAATAAACTGGACAGTTAACATTTCGGGATCACGTTTATAAACGTTACACGTCAAGCGAGATTCTTTTAGTGGTTCCGTATAATAATTTATTATAGCAGGAGGCCTACTATGAACTATTATTGCGATTCAATTCACGACCTAAAATAAACTGCTTCGCTATTTCATACCACGACGTCATTAAAGCTATCCAGTCTAAGTTGACACCAAATCAAGTCTGCAATTGAATCGCAAACTGTTTTCGTTCGTTCATTTTTCGTACCATGAGGTGACATTTCAACCTAAATTGGATAGCTTAACTGTCAAAGTAAGCGATTCAAAAAAAGTTGCTACTTTCTTGGCGTGAAGTGAATCGTTTTGTTAATAACTTTAAAAATAGTGCAAATATACTTAATTGAAAGTAAGTATTTTAGTTCAATATTTAGTTTTTCTTATGTGTTAATGTAAAAAAGTGATTTCTAGAGCTATTCTTTATTGTAGATGTCTGACGAATTAGTCCTTTTTGAATTCATGGAAAATGATAATGAAATAAACACAACACGGCGACAAAAAAGACGTATAACACGGGAACAATCTGACCCCTTTTATTTGGAAGATGCAGAATTTATGAAGCGATATCGGTTGTCTAAAAAATTGGTATTAGAACTGTGTGATGAGCTGAGGCCATTGTTGAAAAATCCATCAAAATCAACTGATTTATCAGTAGAGACAAAGGTAAAAGTCAAATTATTCACAAAACATTTTAACACATACTATAATAAGTTATCTGGTTAGATACACCTACCTACCCATATTTACAATGCATTAAAAACAGTGAATTTAAAAAAAATTAACACATAAATTATTATGTAAGTTGTTAGAGTTACATTAATTAATATCATTTCTTTTAGGTTTTAACTACACTGTCGTTCTATGCGACAGGGTCATATCAGAGACCCATCGGAGACATCAGTGCTCACTCTATAGCTCAGCAAACAGTTTCCTCTGTAATAGCTAAAGTAACAGCATGCATTGATTCTCCTGAGATGAGAAGAAAATACATTAAGTTTCCCAAAAATTTTGAAGAAAGAAATAAAATAAGGGCAAGGTTAATTTATTTTGTTATCTTTATTCCTTCCTATGAATAAGGTAAGGCTGTTATGTTACAACTTGCTTAATAGTAATTTATATACAGGAACTTTATTTCAGGTTTTATCAAAAATTCAACATCCCCGGTGTACTGGGATGCATAGACTGCACACAAATAGCAATAGTTAGACCAGTTGAAAATGAAGAAAGATATTTTTGTAGAAAACACTATCATTCATTAAATGTTCAGTTGGTAATTTTTGCAGTTACTGCATTGTTATTATACAATACTTGTATGTTAAGTACATAATTATATTGAACACTTTCAAAGTAGTAAATATGTCCAGAATAACATGCAAGTAATTGTAGTAAATAATTACAACTTTATGATGTAATTAACCATTTTACAAATTACAGATTTGTGATGCAGACATGCAAATTACTAGTGTAGATGCTAGCTATGGTGGAGCAACACATGATTCATTCATTTGGAATGTACACCCATTAAAATCACATTTAGAAAATATAAATGAATCTACATGGTTACTAGGTAAGGTTAGAATATTTTTTTATTAAATTAAACAAATTATAAACTTAATCACTTTAATCTTTAATTCGACAACTATAGATAAAATAAATTTAGTAAATTTATAATAATACTGCAAAAAAATATAATAATGTAATACAACAACAAAAAGTAGTATAATAATGTAATATGTTTTAAATAAATTATTCTTCTAATTTTCCTTGGTATCAAAATACTTTGTAATTGGTCATATATTTAACATAATAACTAAAATAATCACTAAAATATAATTCTTGGCATTGTCTCAGTCTTATATTAAATAAAATTATTTGGCTTAGAAATCCTAAAGTAACAAAATATATGTTAACATGAATTAAATTTTCCTATTTGCAGGTGATTCGGGATATCCATTGAGAAGTTACATGATGACACCCATCATCAATGCAAATCCTGATACACCAGAGAGCCATTACACAAATATGCATGTCCAGACTAGGAATATAATTGAGAGAACAATTGGGCTTCTTAAAGCACGTTTTCGTTGCCTTCTGGTACACAGAGTGTTACACTACAGACCAAAAGTTGCAGCCTCTATTATAAATGCTTGTGTGATTCTGCATAACATTTGTAATAAGGCTAACATTCCTGTGCCAGAATTAAGTAACGAAGACATACTTCAAGAAGCCCAGATGCAGGTGAATATGACTGATACTCATAATGAAAGTGTCAGCAGCAACAACCAAGCTCTTCAACGTGGTGTGATCACCAGAAACAACCTCATTCGCCGTCTGTGGGATGCCCGACTGACCTAGAATGATAATTTGACAATTTAGTATTATAGAATAATTACATTTGAAGACACATGATGCGCGATAATGATAATAGTATAGTATGCTTAAAATATTATTTGCTTTCTATTATATAATTTTGTATGAACTTAGATGTGGTTGTTTATAAGAGGTTTATTGGTACTGTATTTGTAATTAATAATAATAATTAGGTGTGAGTTAAGAGGATAATTTTTAATAACCATAACAATCTGTGTGTAATAAAAATAGAAACTTACCTCAACCGCAATATTTCTTTTATTTCCTTAATTTCTTGCAGTAATTTCATTAGAGTTTCGCTATTTTGCTCCTCTATATTGGCTCTCCTCTCAGAAATGCGAATAAGAGCCCGGCGAGCCGCGTCCTGCGTCATTGGTGGCTCTCGTCGCGTGTTTCATCGGCGGCGTGGTGAGCGCCGAGGAGTGCTCTGCAGGTCCGGTGCACGAGTGGTAGTGTGCTCGAGAGTGGGTGGCGACGCAGGTGGAGGGGGTGTCACTCTGGTTGATGGCCCTGGTTCCATGGTTTCTGGACTCATCCCTTGGACTGGACAGAGAGTCAGTATACTCTCAGAACCCCCCTCGCCTTCCAGAACTGTGGGTACACTACCTGTACCAATATTTAATGGCGTGTCCATATCCAAACCACTCTCTGATTCTTGCATATCCTGCAAATCATATTTAGTTTTCTTTCTTTATTTACATCATTAAAATGACATGCAACTGTGCAAATATTTTTATACAATATAAACCAATGAACCAGTATAAAAAATAATACTCACTTGTTCAAATGGCTCTACCCTTATACCAGGCAGGCCGGTACCAAAGTCATCTCCTAAAATCAGCAGAAATTTTTTTTCAATGTCCGTCAACTTTTTAATTTGTGACGGACCTCCTCCAGTCTGCTGGTGAGATGCTCTAGTAGCTGCAGCCAATTTCTTTATTTTTGATTTGTAATCATTCCAGTACTGAAAATATATATTATCTTGATAAGTTGCACAGAAATATTTTATAACAAAAATAAATTATTATTAGTTATTTTTATTCTTTTTACGTACTTTGCACCATCCTTTCCAATCTTTAATTGCACCATCACCATGGGAATTTAAATTTTGGGCTATATTCTTCCACATATTTTTTGAATATTCTCTAGCTTGGGAAGTTTTATTAAAGCCCGTTGCTAAGGCTTTATTTTCATTTAAAAATTCCCAAAGCTGCTCAAGTTGACCGTATGTTACTCTTCGACGCGATGCATCACTGTAAAAAAAGCACTTAAAATACTTTGGTACTTAAGTTGGGTACGCGTTTTAGATAAAGAAGTTTGTAAGGTTTACTTTATGAAAATATAAAATTATTACACAAACTCCACAAGAATACTTACGCCATTATTCGTATTACTGATTATTTTACCAAATTGAAACGTAAAAACACTTTTAAATACTAATAAGAATACTTTGAGATAATATAACTTTCAAAACAAATCGCAACAACAACAACCGTCTCCTGTCAAATCAAACATGAGTGGGTGCGTTCTAAACTCAACTTAATCAATTTATTTTTAAAACAACACGAAGCAAACCTTTAATTTGGAATTGAACGAATTAGAAGAATTAGTATTATTTAATGATTACTAAAAAGGGCTTAATGGTATATAATTTGACACTAAAAAGGGCAATTTGAAAATGTATTTGTTGTAATTTTTACCCAAAAAAATCGCTAATATTATATCAACTAGGTTTCGAAACGCAACGCATATGGTTCGAGTAAAAGAGACAGACTTATGCAACGACTGTATAGCGTCATCTCTTTCTCACACCGCGGACCACAGACAAATTTCGTACGTTCATTCCTCCCTAAGCGATTCAAACGCCATTTAGTTAAAGGTACTTCATGGTACAAATCTTAGCGATTCAGTTTAGGTACTTAAACTGAATTGCATCGGAATTGAATGGCTAACTAAAAGTTGATGGTAGGCCTCCTGAACGATGTTTCTAAATAGGTTAGAATCATGATTTTCTGCTTTTTGGAGCTGTTTTCAAGGTGATTGATAGTTTGTTAGTTTTTTTTATGTTTTTTAAGAGTAGTGTAGTCATAATAAAACTTAAAGGTGTTATGTTTTAGAAGAAATGTTTGTTTATAGCTATAAGATTCAGTTTATAGTAAACGCAGTCAGTCAGTATAATATGGGCAAACACTTTACTTCTTTTGGCTTTTATCTGATTTTATTTATTTAGTATGTTTTATATTAATTTTTGTGTGGCAATGGGTGTTATTTATCTGAAAATAAATTAATTTATTATTATTGTGTTATAGATTCAAACTTACATTTATACTTGATTGAACGCAGAATAGATTATTTACAACACTTTTTAAAAGAGTGACTGAATAATAACGATGTTTCCACTATTGTAAGTGCAAAATTATGAGCAAAAAAACTTTTTTGCAAAAAAAAACCGACTTCCAAAAAAAAACACAAAAAAAGTGGAAAATAACATTACTTTCGGAAGTCGGTGCCAAAAAAGTCAATGAAACAAACCATAGTCACCGACTTCCGAAAGTAATGTTATTTTCCACTTTTTTTGTGTTTTTTTTTGGAAGTCGGTTTTTTTGCAAAAAAGTTTTTATTTTACCCTTTTTATTTTAGTTATAGTATCACACACAAATCCTTGTCAAGTATCAATTTCGCAATTTCTTTTACTTGGATGACATTTTTTCCAGTTATTTTGATTTCAAAACTAAACTGCTGAACCGATTTTGATGAAATTTCTATGGGACCAATCGAGAAGTAGATCCATTCAGATAAAAGAAGAATTTTTCAAATCGGTTCATAAGTGACGGAGATATGAGGTAACAAACACAAAAAAACATACAACCGAATTGAGAACCTCCACCTTTTTTTGAAGTCGGTTAAAAAAGGACTTAATATGACGTACATAGGCTACATAGAGCTAGGTGTGTGAAATAAACTGCAGGTTTTAGAGTTTATTTCGCACACAGAGCTTCTAATAGTGCGCTGATCTCAAATTCAAAGCAAGCACATAGGAAAAACCATGAATATAAAATATAAAATACCGTACGGAACCCAACCTATCATTCAATACCGACCAAGTAAATCAATCATCAGAGTATGTAACATCGAATTCTTTAAACATGTTACAAATGTTGCAAGCTCAACTTTGATGTTCTTTTATTATTAGTTTATGGACGGAACCCTATTTATATAGGATGTTGTTTTATTATTAGATTTGAACTGCATTGACCGTTTGTTTGAATTATATGAAGTAGATTTGGAGTATTAAGATGCTTGGTGTGGTAAATGGAGAGGTTTAAGGATTAAGTTAATTGGAAGGAATAAACTAAATGATTCCGCATTGCCTTCAAGGTCTTTTTGAATTGCTTTGTTCAATTGTATCAGCAAAGACAGGCCGTTTCCTCACTTTGTAGATTTTACAAAGATTTATTGAGATTTTCCGTAATGGGATTCTTTCTCTCTACTTTATAATAATGATGTACACTAATAAAATACCTAGCAAAAAGTAGGTAGAGTGACTCTACCTACTTTTCTCTACTTACCATTTTATATTTTTGTACGAATTCTTATCCATTTTTTGAATTCATAACATAACATCAAGCCTGTAATTCCCGAAGGGTAAGGCAGAGGTGTATCTAGTAGTTCACCCACATTTCGCCAGTTATGTTTAAGTCCCATGTAATAGGGAGCGAGCCTATTGCTATTCCATTCCTCTGTTGCTACTGAGAAATTCCTGATGAAAAAACCCAATGAAAATTTGCCCGACACGGGAATCGAACCCAGGACTCATGCTCAGCAGTCGCCATTGCCACCAGTAGACCTACGAGGCAGCCGACGATTTTCAAATTCGTTGTTCAGAAAACCAATTTTTAGGAGTCAATTTGTGGACTGTATTATTTATCGTATTATTTATATTTTAGTTCCCTTCAAAATGGTTGAGTTAAATGATGGCTGATTCATAAGTCATGTTCGTGAACAGGCGCTGTCAGTAGGGACTGGTCATTTCGCAGCTGCCATGGATTATTGTATTTTTGAATTGTTGATTTTATCTTTGTACTCTGGACGCTCTTACTCGCACGTCTTTCTACATCGTTCTCACATATATGTATAATCTCGTCATGAATGATGTAACCAAGATTTTGTAAAAACTTATTGATTTAAAAGAGTGTCCATGGAGTTTCTTGCCCATTGTTCTCCATAGGATCTACGCTTTCAAATGGGCAACTACAGTACTTTCACAAGTTATAATGCCCTGTGACTGGGACTGTAGCTTAGTTTATTTTTTGTGTTTTGACATTCAAAAGTGCCTGTAATGGTCTAATTGAAATAAATGCTTTGAGTTTGTGTTTATCCAAGGCTATCCTATAATACTTTATAATCTAAAACATCAACACCGTCCAGTCGATATCACCACGCTATACAAATTAGATGCTAACATAATGTGCGGTCTGCCGCGGCAACGCAAGGCTACTGGTTCAACGGACAGTGTTGGCATCTTTAGCCATAGAAATATCTAGAAAATAATCTCATCTCCTACATCATCGGAGCGTATTGTACGTCTAGTTTCGTTTTCGAAGTGCCATTTTTAACTAGCGTTCATCACAGCACATTTTGCTGGACATGATCATAAAATCGACTGTCTCGTTGGCCCAGCCCAGTGGTCGCAAGCGCGACTGCTGAACATGAGGTGATTGGTACGATCCGGTCGGGCAAAGTGTTATTGGGCTTTCCATTAGAAATTTCTCAGTAGCAGCCACGGAGTCTGGATACGTGCCCGGTTGATGGCAATAGGCTCGCCCCCTATCTCATGGGACTTAAAACATAACTGGCGAAATGTGGGCTTACTATAAGGTACATCTCTGCCTAACCCTTCGGGGATTAGAGGCGTGATGTTATGATCCTAACTAAACTTTTCCGTAGGGGAAGGTTGAGGATGCAATTTTAAGGAGGTCTCCTGGTTGTTATAGAACAAAGATTCTAGGCCCCAAGATTTAATTACTAAAATACATATCTCAGGTATCTACTCTATACGGCGCGTTCGTGTTCCACGCGCGCCTCAAAGAGATGTCAGCATAGGGAAGGGGCCCGCAAGGGCCGATGCCTGCCGGGTGCTGCGGGTTGTTCGAAAGAGATACCGCGGCCCCGGAACACAAAGGGCGATGAAGGAACATGGGTGGGTTTTAGTCAGTAAAAGTCTGACACTCCCTCCCGCTCAGCCCAGAGCGGGAGAAGTCATTTGATGATTTCCCATCCGGAAAAAAAAAGGTATCTACTCTATATACTTCTCAGGTAGGTAATCTATAACATCAACGCTGTCAAGTCGATATCACCACGCTATAGACATTAGATGCTAACATAATGTGCGGTTTGCAGCCGCAGCGCAAAGCCGCTGGTTCAACGGACAGTATTGGCTTACAATGTGATATTATGCAGGTGTATGTTTACGTTACATTGAGTATGTGGGGTGGGTAGAAATCGAGGTTCACTGTGGGAAGGGTGACAAAGATATATAAGTGGTAGTTTTGAAATCGTTTGTGGAAAACCTCAAAGAGTTTTGGTGTTATGAAAATTAGGTTTTGTCCCACTGGCCCACAATGTAGCCCAACTTATAACCATTTAAGTACTTGTCTTATGTGATATAGAATGGGTCAAGGAATGATGTGATAGTTACGTATGTACTATCAAAATCATCAATCCTTTTATCGTTATAGTTTACATTTAATATTTCAGTTTGATAAGTTCGAATTCTGATAAAATGAATTGAACAAAAAATCCGTAGGAAAGACTTGTTTAATTACCGCATAAAACAATTGAATTGAATTACAAAATAAACAGAAAATCTTGAAAAGAGCCAACGCCACGCGGTGTTCCCAGGCGGTCACCCATCCAAGTACTAACCGCGCCCGATGTTGCTTAGCTGCGGTGATCGGACGAGAACCGGTGTATTCAACGTAGTATGGACGTTGGCGATAGCTCCTTTGAAATTATGAATTGGTATCTGACGCGGGTTCAGTGCGCATGCGAAAATTCAATTCCAGATTACTACATAGGTACTAGCGCAGGTTTTCTGAATTGAGAATACAAAGTTGAGAACCAGCTTGTCAAACAATATGATTTATTGGCAAAAATTCGAAACTTGAATTTGACAAAACCTCAACTGTACTTGTTTCAAATCAGAAACGTTTTTAGCTTTTTTGATCTCAAAATAACATAATTTTGTGCACATAGTTTCGCAACAAAGGAGTTCTTGCTTTCTTTGCTTCTTCCAATAAGTAATTTTATCCACAAAACCAGTGTTTCAAATGATGCAATGCAATGAAAATAAAAACTTTTTTGCAAAAAAAAACCGACTTCCAAAAAAAACACTAAAAAAGTGGGAAATAACTTTACTTTCGGAAGTCGGTGACTATTGTTTGTTTCATTGACGTTTTTGCCACCGACTTCCGAAAGTAAAGTTATTTCCCACTTTTTTAGTGTTTTTTTTGGAAGTCGGTTTTTTTTTGCAAAAAAGTTTTTATTTTACCCTTTTTAGTTATCGCATCACACACAAATCCTTGTCAAGTATCAATTTCGCAATTTCTTTTACTTGGATGACATATTGTTTCCAGCTATTTTGATTTCAAAACCAAACTACTGAACCGATTTCGATGAAATTTCTATGGGACCAATCGGGAAGTAGATCCATTCAGATAAAAGAAGAATTTTTCAAATCGGTTCATAAATGACGAAGATATGAGGTAACAAACACAAAAATTTCCAGCTATTTTGATTTCAAAACCAAACTGCTGAACCGATTTTGATGAAATTTCTATGGGACCAATCGGGAAGTAGATCCATTCAGATAAAAGAAGAATTTTTCAAATCGGTTCATAAATGACGGAGATATGAGGTAACAAACACAAAAAAAAAAAAAAAACATACAACCGAATTGAGAACCTCCTCCTTTTTTAGAAGTCGGTTAAAAAGCAGTACAATGAACTACCAAAAATACAGTAAAATCGATCAACACACTGATAAAGAATCTAGATTGATTACCACAGCACGTTCGAAATTAACCAGATGGCATGATTAAGAATGTACCTATGTGCGTAGCTATCACCAAGATGATCTTGCAAACGTCTTCCATAATTCAGGTACGTAGGTTTTCAAATAAACTTAGTTTTTAGAGGAATTGGATTTAATGAATTAAAACATTCATCATGAATCGCCGGGACTGGAACCCAGGGCCTCATTCTCAGCAATCGCGCTTGCGACCAGTCCATCTATTCTTGGTTTTTTCCAAGGATAGGCCAGACACGATGGCTAAATCCATAATCCATATGCGTTAAATTAGTTTTAAGTCACCCACAAGTGCAAAAGGTGATCAATTATTTACAAAGTATCACTGAGAGCTTTATTTCCATATTGCCCATAAAATTGTCACAATATTTCCGTATTTCAAATTGTTATTACCCTTCAGCCTTATTAATTGGTCAATAAATACACAAAGTCCTGTGATCTTACTAAATTGTAATATACGAATATTGTTTGGTCATTAAGGTTAAGGGTATTCGCACAGTTGCCAACACCACGCGGGATCAGATTCGACTCAACCCGAGCTTTTTTTATACTAAATAAGCTTGCATTTGGCCGCAACTCGCCTTATGTGAAGCGATGATGCGGCCTAGGGTGGAGCACGCTTGCCTAAAAGAAACCGATTCACTCGAACCTTGAATAGATCCAGATTATAATGATCAGGGAACAGAGAAGTCCGTGGAACTTCAGCTATTCAAGCTGGACGGGATTAATAAAACTCCATACTGCAACGAACAGTCGAACACTCGGCCAGCTTGTGGTGGGCCTTCAACCCACTGCCGCGCTGGCCGCAAACTGACCACCCATTTGCGGCGTGTCCACCATCCGCTTTCAGTTTGCCCGTTCAACTTAAAGTGCAGTCAAATCGTGCGGCATTTACGATGCGTAGCCGTTACGTCTACGTGGGTTGTCGTCGTAGCCGATGAGCTGAGTCAACGCTGATCCCAGCCTTTAATAATCCCACGGCTGGGACACAGGATTCCCCTTTACGGGGGGCAGTGGGTGGGTTAGTAGATATCATATGTCTAAGACTTGTCGGTTAACTCACCATGTTTTCCTTCACCGTTTTTGAAAGAACTGTCGTGATGAAAAAAAAATCTAAACGTAATGCGCCTGCCCGGGTTTGAACCCAGGATCTGCAATTGGGCCCGTTACGACTGGGCACACAGCTCTCATAATAGGTGTGCGTTAACCTTAATAATCGCAGCGAATTGCTATGAAGGTCGGCTGCACAGAAGTGCAACAATGTTAATAATTATTAATAACAAAGTGTTGTTATTTATTGAATACTTTGTCGTCGGTGTTTTATTGATAATGTTTGTGTTTGTTTTGCTTCCTGATTGGGGAAGAATCAATTGGAGAATGAGACAAAGAACAGTTCAAACTGATTTACATTAAACACCGTATTAAAGCATTCAAAGTCAATAACCACTTAATTTTTTTTACTGCTTCGTTGGTGTTGTCTTCGAATCGGTCGGGCAAAGTGTTTTTGGGTTTTTTCCACCAGGAATTTCACAGTAGCAGCCACGAAGTCTAGATGGCAATAGGCTCACCCCCTATTACATGGGACTTAAACATAACTGGCGAAATGTGGGTGTAATATTAGGTACACCTCTGCCTATCCCTTCCGGGATTGCAGGCGTGATGTTATGTTATACCTTTTCTGTCCCACTGCTGGGAAAATGCCTCCCCCAGTGTTCTACCTACTCTTTTCCCGAGTCACCTAATGTTATTTTACTTTCATCATCGAGTCAATAACTTCATTTGTAGTTGTGTTTGAGCAGTTTGGGGTTGAAACACTAGGGTCATCGGGTCCGAGTGCCCACCTAGACTTTCGGAGACGAAGGAGATGGCGGGACGAACTGGACAGGATCTGTCAGAACTGGAAGGAAGACCCGCGCGTATGCGAGAAATGGAAGGAGTGGAGGGAGACCTTTGCCCAGAAGTGGGACGGAGCAGGCTAGCATTAAAAAATAAGAGTCCTCAATAAAAATCTCAAAAATACAAAAGTTTATTTCATCATTTGAACTTCAACATACTATTTAAAACCAACATTGACTATTATCTAAACCAGCGACCTCTATCGAATCAATACCGTATTATGTGTTCCCGCCCGCCCAGTTAACACCATAAGATAAACGCAAACCGACCGCTCGCCGCCCGCCCATTGAGGAGTTCCGATGAAATCCGTCAGATGTCAGGTGTAGTTCAATCGTATGCTAGTGAAAATTCAATGAAGATTGACAATGCAATTATATAAGCAAGTTAACTCCGCCCCTAACACAACCTACGGGACTTACTGCTTGAGGGGTAATTCCCGTATTTTTAAGAATTTTCGCATTCCATAACCTGTCAAAAATACTTGCAATTAACCTACATTTTTGTAAAGTTTTTGACATTGATCATCGTCGAAATGCGATTGCGACATGATTCTGAACATTTCCTATATACGGGACTTAGCCTGCTGGTATAATTATTGTATTAAAGATAATTTAATTATTAATTGTTTTTTTTTTATTTATTGACGCCAATAACGTCAATATTATAACAATTTCACATTATAAAATAGTAAACAATGAGGTAACAACACGAAATAGCATTTACAGCCGAACTAGGGGTAGGTGTATCTCAAAGGTATTATGAACAAATACATTAAGCTTCCTGTAATAAAGAAAATTGTGTTTTTCCATTAGGAAATTCGTCAGTAGCAGCCACGGAGATGGTCTGGATTTGTGCCCGGTTGATGGCAATAGGCTCGCCCCCTATTAAATTGGACTTAAACATAACTGGCGAAATGTGTGTGTACTAATAATATTAGGCACACCACTGCCGAACCCTTCGGTGATTACAGGCGTAATGTTATGTTATGCTTACTCTTTAATAAAATCGATATTTTAACCTTTTACTTTGATGATAAATATTTCTTGTGTCGTTGTACTGCGAACCACGTTTTAGACTATTTAATGCAATCGACTTCTAGAAATTGCGGTAGTCATTTGTTATAAGTATCTGAGTAAACCACAGATAGTACAATATTAGTGTAGCTAAACTAGCTAATTGGCTTCAACTCAAAAGCTTCAGTAATTAAAACATTTCACACCGAACAAATTGATAACATGACCTACAAATAGTAGTTTTATGTACTGTTTTAAAAAAAGCAAGGTTTAAAAAATATAGAGCCTATGTATATTTAATTAGTCCTAATGCAAATCCTTTCACGATCAATCCATTGAACCTTTTAAATGTTAAAAAGGTTCAATGAATTGATCATGTGCTACCAACAAAGCATAAAAGTTGATCAATATTTGGCTCAGTAAAGAACTATGTACTGCTAATACGTACAGTCACTGGCCTATGAGGTACAAAACATTGTCAGGACAATATAAAAAACAATTTTATCACAAACCAAAGCCTAGTACATCCACACTCCACAGTACAAAGCTTCATGTTATTATTGTTGCAGAGCGAGTGACGCGGGCGCAGTATGCGCGGGGTCACGTGACGACTCATGGCGTCCGACGCACGCGCCACCGAGCCCACAGATGGCGCTAGGAGACGAAGAGAATACTCCAGGTATTAACGATGATGAAATATAAAAAAATGGAAATGTAGCGATTATAATGGGGAGAGTTTGTTGAGCCTGTGGAGATAGAATCAGGGTTTTAGGGAATAAAAAGTCGGAGTATTGGCTGGAATATTTTCAAACATCACCCACAGCAACCAACCAACAAAATTGTAAACATTGCTACGAGGTCGCTGTGTCGCCAAATCGCCAACGTTCGACTATTTATAGTGCACGCGTCTTCCGTCTGTCTGTCCGACACCTGCTCTTACCCAGACGCTTACTAATGTTTGCACTACATCGTTAGTATGTGGATCTTTTAACGCGCAACTGTCAATTATACCAAGCGTTATTCGCTTCAAAGCAACACGTCTTTAGACACGAGTCATCTGCTCCGATATAACTGTTGAACCGTGGCGGAGTGGGTCGCGGGGAATCCTCCCGGAATTCAGCGGCAAGTCGCGGGGAAGCTCGCGCACTCTAAATCGGTCGCACTTGCCGCCAAGCTTTTCGGCGAGTCGCGCGCGCCTCGTTCTCGCATCTAAAATTATATTGGCGTCGTGTGCGCAGGTCCCCGTACGTGACGCTGGGCGCGGTGCGATACGCTGTCCGCCGTGCACCGCCGCCGCGGGCCTGCCCCTGCCGCTGCTGCTCTGAGGAGGCGGTGGCGGCGTGCCTCGGCCGCGCCAAGCCCGATCGACGCACGCTGGATCGTATTCAACGCCGGCTGGGCCGCGGCGCGCGCGACGAGCGGCCCTCGCGCCAGCAGCGCCTGCAGGCCCTTACCGAGCGCCTCCTGCCGCGCTCGCACCCCACACCGCCCCCACCCCCACCGCCGCCGCCGCCGCACTCCGCCCCGGTGCTGCCGCCGGTGCCTCCGCCCCGATCCCGGCACCGACACAGCCCACCGCGCGGCGTCTCCGTGGACCGCTTTGATGACTTCGACACCGACAACATCACCCTCGTCCGCGTAGAGCCACGTTCTATCGTCGGATCCTACGCCCAAAAAACTATACCGTACCGTAGCGCATCGTTCTCACAAGGTGATTTCGCACAAGATAAATATTCACAATATCGCGGTCCGAGGCATCCGTCGATTTTTGATTTCGGGAAACGTCCCGCAAAGTCAGTGTCTGAGTGCGCGAGTGCCAAACGACGCGATGCCGAAACCGTAAGTCTTGCAACCGATGAGAACACGACAGAGGGCGGGTCAGTGGCATCGGTTGACTCTGCGGTAGGTTCTGACGAGGGGCTGCTTGCGCACGCGTCGCCAGCGCCAAGATCCCCGCCGCCAGACACCCCTCACAAGCAGCTGGGTTCTCGCTCGTTGACGCACCCTCTGCCGCGACGCATCCCTCCAGTGCGGGAGGAGGGCCCGGCCGAGGCTGGTGGTAGTCTGCCAGCTTTGATGGCACCGCGCGTCTTGCACGAACTCCGCGAAGAAAGTGACGGCTCGCAAGCCGATAGTGCACAAGCACACAGTGAAGGTACTTCGCCGTTAGAACCCCAGCCTTTTGCTTTCCCTCCCCTCCCTGAACCCCCTACGAACGCGTGTGCTAATGTGGACTGTGATTGTACGAATTATCCCAATACGATAGAGGAGTGTCCTGAAGATAATCTAATCCCTGTGCCTGTGTATGAGTGTATAGTGAAACAGTGGTCAAAAGAGTTACCGCTCGAGGAGCGACACCGGTCGGACGCCGCGTCTGACGGCTCACTGGATCGCGACAAGGAGGATGAAACTATAACGAGTGAACAGGTGGCCCACTTACTGGCTGCGGTACAGAATCCTTGCACACCTGCCCCTATAGTAGGTGTTAGAGAAAGACGTAGGCCGCTTGACAAAACTAGAAGAAGGAAAGGAATATACATCACAACGCCAAGTGACGATGGTGGAGAAGAAGAAGGTCCACCTTCAGTAAACGGCTGCAAACGTGAAAGTAGTGAAGCATCACTACAAGATATGCGCTTGTCAGCTGAAACGCGGACTTCATCGTTACTCGGTGACAAATCAGACGACTCATGCAATAACGGACCGCCGAGTCCGTGTGAAGGAGTAGCACCAATGTGGCCGAGGTCTGAAGAGTTAAAAGCGAGGCGGGCAAGGTTTTATCAACAAAGTTCGGACGAGAGAGATGATGACTCGTTCCGAGCGAGACGGAAATATGGCGACTCACCTTCTGAAGCCGACAGTGACACGTGCTCCAGAGACAGAACAGCCTCGCCTTCTCCATTTAGTCCATCAGATACTTCAGATGTAGAAGCAAGACGACATCACTTTACTAGAGGAGGGACGTATGGTAAAAATTTGGAAGCACCGTGCAGTCGGTCAGTGGAAGTGGGCAGAAGGAGTTTGTCAGACGCAACTGTACCTTGTCGTAAAACCAGTGTCGGTGCGATGACGTCACCACGAGCTACCGGTCGTGGTCCGACACACGTCAGAGCAACATCATCGCCTTCGAAGTTGGTTGGAGTGAAGCCCGGAGCTGACTTGCTGGCCGAGTTGCTCCGAGGTAGCTCTGAGGCTCTCTCGAACTCATCCACCTTCGACAACGTGGTCCTGACGCTCCATCAGCACAATGTGAGTACTTTAAAAACATCCTTTGTAGTTGCTATTGACCCCGATTACATCCGCTAAAAGAGCAACAAAGTGAAACACTGCAAATTCTGTTATGATGTTTATCACAGCAGAAAATAGCTTAAGAACAAACGATCTTGTGTTATTGCCAAAGTTTATTTGAGTTTATACACTGAGATTTTTGTCAGTTGTGCGAACGAATGCTAGTGAAATATACGATTTCGGTCGCAGTTTTTGTTAATCCGCGATCATATTCATGGTCGTGTTGTATTTAAATATATATTATTAGTGTTCCCCGGCGTTCCTCGGGCCAATGTCACGTGAATCATGCAACAGCTGTTCCAGGGGCATTAAAAATCGTAAGGGCAATCGTGTTTATTTTAAATCACTGTCACTAAACTCGAGATTAATCGTAAAGGACGGATGCACAAATGTGCGCCCGGAATATTGGCCAGTTCCAATTTGAGACGACAAGATATCTTACGTGTTTTCATGTTTAATTGTTGTGATGGTCTTAGGCCATGTGCAGACTTGAGCCAAGACTATGTTTGCACTGATTATTGCTCAATGGAAATAATGATGGCGCACGCAAAGTGATACATAATATTCGTAGCACTTTTAACACAAATAAAAACTATTTTGTCGACGATAGACAAAATTGTTTTGACTTCGATGAATATATTGTTTTAGCGAATTGGAATGCTTTTTTGAATGCTTTACTATAGATAGACATTACCTAACTACACCTACGCTACTTCAAAAGCGACCAAATCTTCCACTGCACTTTCATTTTACAACAGCTTATACAAAATATAGGTTTCAGATAAAACCCTAGCAAAACTCTACCATAGTCTTCAGTTACATTTACGTAGGTATTTAAGATCAGAAAGAAGATACCGCATAAGAACATCTCTCATTTTCCTCGTGATCCTGAAATGTTTAAAACAAACGTCAAATAGCATGTTCAAAAACATGGGTAATTTGGAAAGGAATTTTGACAGCAAATGCATCCAATGTATTTCCAATGGGTGAATCAGTAACATGCTTATACATGCTCATATCATCGGTTTAAGGTCATCGCACAGTTAGCACTGAACGGGATCAGTATTGCCTCAACCCGAAGCGTTCGGGATTATTTCCACGAATCTCCATACTGCAACGCTCTCTGATCTTTTCAACATCATCATCTGCCTAGCCTTTTCACAACTATGTTGGGATCGGTTTCCAGTCTAACAGGATGCAGCTACCAGTATTGTACATGGAGCGATTGACCTCTACAACCCAGTTAGTACTGGGTAATACCATACCCCTTGGTAGGACTGGTTGTCAGACTTTCCACGACTGTCAAAGATCTACAAATAACAGCTGTGACCAACGGCTTAGCGTGCTTTCCGAGGTACGGAGGAAACTCGGTATGTAATGGGTGGTTATCCATCCATCGGACCAACCCAGGCAAGCACGGCTTAACCTGAAAATCGACCCGAGCGGTTGTTTTTATTCAGCCACGAGCTCCTCTCCTCATTCATACCATGTCGATGGCAAAACCGTTCAAATAAACCATTACCCCAAAATTCAGATAAACGAACTCCGTTCACTGATGCGATCAAGCATCAAGTACGCAGGTGACACATGCAGCGCAAAAAGGAATTTGGGCAATTGTCTGTGGGGACAAGCTGCATACGCACTTGAGAATATAACACGCTCTCATAAGTACCGTAACGGTAGCGCCTCTAATGGGTGATGCCAATCCGGCGCAGTGCTTATAAAACCGCGTTCAGTATCAATACTACACAGCAATTATGGCACTTCCGATACCTTCTTGAACGCGGCTTAGATTCGCTGATCACGTTCAGTTTCATTAGTTAAATTCGCCGTAAGTGTGCTATGAGCTTTAGGTTTGAAGACGATTTGGCGTATCTTGCGAGACGCCAAGCGATTGCTCGATCATTACCGTAGATCCTGGATTGCAGGAATTACAGATCTGGAAATGTTTTGGCTGGCACTGTAGCTCAATTTATCATACGTTTATAAGTAAAAGATTACCTATGTCTTGTTGCTGTTTGTTTAGGCTGGAGCTGCAAGGCTGAAACTATTTTGCTTGTCTCGGTGATGTTTTTGACCAACGTAAAATCGCTTATGTGAGAGATTTTTTTTTTAAAAGGTGTGTAAGTGTCATTTTTAGACGAAGTTAAGAACGAAAAGAGTATACTATAATTTTGCAACACCTTTCGAGAGATTTTGACTATCTGCTGAAAGTTATTATTTGAAGGTAGATATAATTATATCGTTATTTATTTAAACTTCACGTAAATAAACGAACTCAATGCCACAAGGCATTCTCTGCTAGTTGACATATTTATTAAAAAAAAATTCTCACTTTTCATTACATTTTTCACTTTTAATTATGAAACATCAAACAAAGTAAAGCCACCCACGTACTGTTTCATTTCTCGAGAAAAATCAAAGCCTTTTGCGTCGTCCTTTGTCATGTACTCGGAACATAAAAATGAATAAAAACGAATAGTGGAAAAATTGGAGCGGCTGCCATCCATTTCACGCTATATTTTTCACTTCTCTTTTGCATTCGTGCCACGTGTATGGAGGCCCTAGTATGAACGCGCGACGTAACCTAATGTAAACTGGAACGATTTTTAAATCGATCATAAATAACTAACCTATAGCTTTTTGGTTTGATATTTTGCGACGAAAACTATTAATATGATTATGAAAATAAGTCGCAAAACCGAGATTCGAAAGAACTATTTTAATTTTTTTTATTACCTTGTTTGAATTTACATGGACATGAAGTCCCGAGTATCTATGTAGTTGCCTGGAAACTGTATTCATAGTTGATAGTGATTAAAAAGCCGACAAAATGAAGGTGAACTATTAGGGTACACCTCTGCCATAACCTTTGTAGATTACAGGCATGATGTTATATTATGTATGTTTGAATTTACGTTAGACCCATAGTTGTTTTATTTATTATTTGCTTCCCGACTTCGTTAGTGAGCGTATTCGGTTTTCTATGTATTTCTATCTTCAACATTAATTACACAACGTCGAAAAGTAATGAAAATCCTTGTTTGGAAACTAGGAACTACTAACATTGAAGTTCGCAGAAGCTTTAGTTCGGACTATGCTTTTAATTTGGGAAATAATGTTATGTTATATTATGGTTTTAACTTTTAACTAACCTAAACATAAAAATCCTACCAACGTCGAGATTTTGAATATTTACATCATTTTTCTGTTGTTTTTCTAGTATGTATGACACATTCATACATACTAGAAAAACAACGAGTTAAGAGTTTGTCAAACTCTAGTTTAGCGTTTCTTGAGATAATTCTTTTGAAATTCACATTTTCTCAACTCGATTCGACAGCAAAAACGTTAAAAATAACGTAAACAACGAATGTTGCAATCCATCCAGATTTGAAGTAAACTCAAGTACAGTGATGTTGACCGGAAAACAGAATTTCCACTGATTGCATCGAACCATTAAACTTCATACCATGCAGGACCACTTAGCTACGTTAGTGTCGACGAGAAAATTAAATTTTCGTCGAATCCCTGCGTTCGACGAACGACGCCAGTGAAACGAAATTAAAATCTCTAGATATTGATTTTTTCAGCTCCAATTCACGTAAAGGTGTGTCCAGATCTGGCGAATGCGCCGCTCGCGAGCCACTTGTGACCTGCGCGTTTTTGCTGCTACGTTTTGTGCGCCTCTAAATGCTCGCGTGCAGGCCGCTAGTGGCTCGCGAGCGGCGCATTCACCAGATCTGGACACACCTCAATGTTTACAGCACTATTCGGCTGGTTAGTCCATTTTATTTATTTTGTTTTGTATTTCATCACTCCTGATGTTGTTTTGTGGCAAACGGTAAAATAATTGTAGCTGTCTGTAGCAATATATATCTGGTAAACCGAATTACTATTTCTCTTATTTCAGTTTTTATCTTCTTTCACTGCTCCTTGCAATGTATTGTTTTTAAATTAATTTTCACCAATTATCTCTTCAGATGAATGCCTTTATCAATAACTTGGATGCCGCTACTTCAAGTGTTACTCAGACATTCACGGTTTTAAAATCCATAACGTGTCCATTTCTTTCTTTATCGTGTGGTTTGTGCCTTACCTGGCGGCAGAGTTTTTATGCCGCCCATGGGCCTCTAACTTGGCTTAACATGCCGTCGAGAAATATCTCTCAGGTTATACTGGTTTCCTCACGATGTTTTCCTTCACCGAAGCAAGTGATAATTATACAATACGCACATGTTGCGAAAAATCAGAGGTCTTGGGTTCGAACTCGAGATATTTGACTTGACCGTCCGACGGTTACCCCACTAGACTATCACTGCTTACATACGTGCCAATTGATCTAATAATAAGAACTTACGTTTGTGAATTAAAGAATTGCTGTTAATTTATTTATTACAGCCCGTTCACACGCTTCCGTCATTGACCATCCGTCATAAACCACGATACGCCATGACCCGGCAAAAAAATAACGAATTGGTGTTCACATTAGTTCCGTGATTTTCGGGAGCGAAAGCATTGGCGAGTCCGTCACAAAAATATCACGATCCGTGTGTTTTGACGTACCTGATTATTAAAAGACATTACGTGATTTAAGACGTGTCCGTCATTTCTCACGATTCGTGATGTGTGTGAATACGGGCATTTAAAAAAATTGACAGAAACGTCAAAAAGAAACGTTACGCCGCACAGTGGATCCATATTGAAAATTAGTGGACATGGGCAACAAAGTTCCAATATCGATTCGATATTTTTTTATGTGATTCTTCATGATATTCCAGACAACTTTTACTCTTGTGAAATTTCTTCTAAAGTTGATCGTTTGTCTGAAAAAAAATAAATTAGATTTTTTTGTATGGAGCGAATCACGTTTATTTTTTTTTCTTCAATTGTACGAATATGTTAGGTGTATGGCGTGAGTATATGATAGCTAGGGTCATTCTCTATCCAGGAAAAAATATATCAGCGCCGGCCATCCGCGGCCGCGCGAGTAATCATTCGGTAAAAAAATAATATTTTCTATGATTTTTTTTGCCTTTTAAAATCAATTCAAAGTATATTTTCTGTCTCACTTGGCTGTTTTCACCTTTTTAGTTAAATATATAGTTTTAATAGCACATAGGTACTCACAACTAGTAATTCTGGCAGAGGTTAAGTTATTATTGCATGTTATCGGTGGCACCTGCATTGTGATTGATGACTCATTTGTTTGTGCGCTCGGCTAAATGCATAACAAACGAGTCACCGAAAAATAATTATCTCTGATTGGTTGTTTGTCATATTCCCAGCCCTGATGGGCTTTTGTGGGAATAGTCCATAGCCGGATCACTTTATTTCTTATTCCAGAAGTGGGTCCGGCAAATTTTCGGACTCTGCTATGAGGCATTCTTTTTCCTCCATAATCTCACTGTCACAGGGAGGCTCGGTAGTCTGTAACAACTGAATTGCTTCAGGCAACAACTCACTATGAACCTGTTTCGTTATTTTAGGCCTTATGTAGGATATGTGAGGATCAGAGCTTATTAGAAGTCCATGGAGGATGTCTTCGTTTGTTGCTATTCTGTCCGTTTTCCGAGTGTGTCTCTCTCTGACGTTTCTGAAGTCCTTATTACGGGCTTCCGAAGCTTCTTAATTTCTTAATTAATCTTAATTTTCTTAATTTCACAAAAAGATCTAGGTTGGTACAAAATCCAGCCATAGTTCTAAAGTAAATATAAAAATAAAAGTATTTCACTGTGTTCACAAATAAGCGACAAGAGCGAAATTAGAGGGACTTAGTGAATGTCTTTGTATTTATAGTCAGTGTTAATTACTCAAGTAGTGAACATATTAGCATGACTGAAAATTATTCAGCCAATCAGAGACGAGCATTTTTCGATGACTCATTAGTTATGCGCTTAGACGAGCGCACAAACAAATGAGTCATCAATCACAATGCAGGTGCCACCGATAACAATAGATAATGTGCAGGTAGTTAAAAAAATAACAGCCAATCAGAGACAATTATTTTTCGGTGACTTGTTTGTTATGCACTTAACCGAGCGCACAAACAAATATCAATCACAATGCAGGTGCCACCGATAACATGCAATAATAACTTAACCTCTTCCAGAATTACTAGTTGTGAGTACCTATGTGCTATTAAAACTATATATTTAACTAAAAAGGTGAAAACAGCCAAGTGAGACAGAAAATATGACTTTGAATTGATTTTAAAAGGCAAAAAATTTCATAGAAAATATTATTTTTTTACCGAATGATTACTCGCGCGGCCGCGGATGGCCGGCGCTGATATATTTTTTCCTGGATAGAGAATGACCCTAGCTATCATATACTCACGCCATACACCTAACATATTCGTACAATTGAAGAAAAAAAAATAAACGTGATTCGCTCCATACAAAAAAATCTAATTTATTTTTTTTCAGACAAACGATCAACTTTAGAAGAAATTTCACAAGAGTAAAAGTTGTCTGGAATATCATGAAGAATCACATAAAAAAATATCGAATCGATATTGGAACTTTGTTGCCCATGTCCACTAATTTTCAATATGGATCCACTGTGCGCCGTCGTGTGAACGGGCTCTTATCCTTCGCGACCATGGTAATTTAATTTAAATGCGCTTTTTTAAAAGGTCTAATATGAACTTCCGTTGTTTACAATATCGCATGATGTCACGCTGAATTAAAATGCCGATAATAAATTCTGACTACTCAAAATCTATTTGTTTTGGATTTTCACAAGTTTTAATATGAAAGTAAATAGAGTAAATAGGGACAACAAACAAATGTTCTATCTTAACTATTACCTCACTTACCTAAGTAGACAAGGAATGGTTGACGACTGCATCTTGGTGTTTTCTTCACCTTTAAATATCCGATTTTTATATGGTCCAGAGAGTCAACATACTTTATTTTTTATACGAAGAAGTAACTGAACTTGATAAAGATTTCAACTGTATTACAATTACAAGAAATTAAAATAAGGCTGGCGCCAACATTACGATATTATTTGCATGAGAAAGGGGTTACTTTCGTTTAGTTTAATTAATTTGGCTCCATCGACGAAGACAAGTGTAAATTAGTATTTCAAGAGTAATAATTATGGTGTGCCTTAAATAAAAGTAGTCTGCAATACTTGGTTTTCTCAAAGGGATTCCGAGGTAAACAATTGAATTTAAATTATAGATATAGATCTTGGGAAAAATCAAGCTAAAGTCGCATTGGGCCGGCCCACAGATCACTATCTACATAGATTCCGCATAGAAGGCAACTTATGCGCGTATGGCACATGTATGGCTCTGCACAAATATAACTCGATGCTCGTATCTATCTTTTTGGTGTCGACCAGAAGTTAGACCCATGATGACGCTAGCAAAAATACCCTTAAGCTAGGTGCAATGATGATTTTCCCAGGGTGACTGGGACTGGTACTGGACTAGCAGCTGAGGTTGAGGAGGAGGGTTTGTGAAAATGCCGCGCTTTGTCCGGCTGTACAGTGTACACTGCTGTAGGCTTGTGATGATAAAAATGATAAAAAAAGAGACTTAAAATTTACAACAGCCTGGAATTCTCACGAAAACTATGAAATATTCTTTAAAACTTTCACTATATTTTTCACACAACACACCTATTTCTGTAGTTTTTCCCCATTTTCTGTTTACCAGTTGCACAAAGTGCGTCGGAGTGCCGGCGACGTCATCATTGCCTTCATGTGCCGTGGAAGTATGTACAGTAAACGCGAGAATTTGTGAAAATTACGTCATTAGTTAGACATTGTGTGAAGTTAAGCGAAAATAGGTTTTATTAGTTGGTGTGTTACTGTGTTTAAATTAATTAGTTTGAACATAAAGAGCAACAAGTTTGAAATAAAAGGTGGAATGGACGCCGACGTTAAAATGGTTACCGCGTGTTCAGTACATCATTATGAACCCGCATAGACATTTTTCATCGGTTATTTAAAAAAAAAACAGCTGTTCCATACACTTTGACCGTGTAGGTATTGCAGTTTTGAACTGACTTCAAAAAAAGGAGGAGAGTCTCAATACGGTTGTATTTTTTTTTTGTTTGTTACCTCATATCTTCGTCATTTGTGAATGGATTTGAAAAATTCTTATCTGAAAGGATATAATATGTACATACTTCCTGATTTGTCCCATAGAAATTTTATAAAATCGGTTTGGTAGTTAGGTTTTTAAATCAGATTATCTGATAAAAATAATTATGTTATCCAAGTAAAAGAAATTGCGAAATCGATACCTGACAAGGTTTTGTGTGTGATACGATAACTAAAAAGACCGAAGCAAGTGATAATTATACAATACGCATATGATTCCGAAAAATCAGAGGTAGCTATGACTTGGCATTCCAGGGGTCACACCACTAGACTATTACTGCTTGGTCATTTAGAGAGGATGAATGAAATATGACCAACAAAAAGTATTTGCAAGGCAGATATGAGAGGAAACATCGGGAGGCGATGCCCAAAAGGGCATACACTCATCTAATTGGTAAAGTTCTTCAGAAACGTTAGGCTTGCGTAGTACTCGCAGCCAGGGTGCGAGTAAAACCAGATGTATGGAACATGGTCGGAGGAAAAGAAGTATGTAAGAATCGTAGCTGGTAACGTTTTTAAGGTTTCGGCGTACCCCCATAGAAATAGGGAGGGAGTTTATGTATGTCTTTCTATATCCATAGAGTGTCTAATCGATCGTGATTGTTTTAAACATTGTTTTATTAAACTGCCTCGCTTGTGTAGTGGTCGCAAGCGCGACTGCTCAGCATGAGGCCCTGGGTTCAATTCCCTGGTCGGGCAATAGGCTTATTATTGGATTTTTCCATCAGGACTTTCTCAGTCGCAGCCACGGAAGCCATTGATGGCAATACACTCGCCCCCTATTACATGGGACTTAAACGTAACTGACGAAACGTGGGTTTACTATTAAGTACACCTCTGCATAACCTTTCTAGGATTACAAGCGTGATGTTATGTTAATTAAATCAAACAAATTTTTATAACAATCTCATTCGCAAATAAACAGCGGACCGTACCGATACATCGGATGACTCACTAGGTCAAGAAACTATGTAGTGCTTCTTTATATAGATCCTAACGGGCCGTAGATACTTACGTATGTAGTTATATTATGTATCGATCGTCTGTTTAATTATGATGTCTTAGTAGCTGTGCAGATTCTGCTGTTCATAAGCTTGTGGTGTTTTGTTAAAATTTTGTATTGAAACTCATGTATATGTGAAGGAGAATGACTCACCGCGAGCATGTACTGGTTTTATACAAAGACTCGGCGAACATTCGTTCGCGAAACGGGCATTCGTCAACATGATAATATAATCACACGCTTAAAACTGATTGTCTCAAGAAAACTGAAATAACACGTTGGAAAAATTTATAATGATTGAGAGCATTGATCTAAATTGCAGAAATCTGTACCATGGAATATCTTTTTCAGTGAGTTTTCAACTTCAACCAATTTCTTTCGTGTGTTTTCAACCCATTTCCTAGTTTTTTCACCGTAAAACCGACTTGATTATTAACCGACTTCTAAAAAAGGAGGAGGTTCTCAATTCGGTTGTATGTTTTTTTTTTTTTTTTTTTTTTGTGTTTGTTACCTCATATATCCGTCATTTATGAACCGATTTGAAAAATTCTTCTTTTATCTGAATGGATCTACTTCCCGATTGGTCCCATAGAAATTTCATCAAAATCGGTTCAGCAGTTTGGTTTTGAAATCAAAATAGCTGGAAATTTCTGTTTGTTACCTCATATCTTCGTCAATTATGAACCGATTTGAAAAATTATTCTTTTATCTGAATGGATCTACTTCCCGATTGGTCCCATAGAAATTTCATCGAAATCGGTTCAGTGGTTTGGTTTTGAAATCAAAATAGCTGGAAACAATATGTCATACAAGTAAAAGAAATTGCGAAATTGATACTTGACAAGGATTTGTGTGTGACGCGATAACTAAAAAGGGTAAAATAAAGTCGGTGGCAAAAAAGTCAATGAAACAAACAATAGTCACCGACTTCCGAAAGTAAAGTTATTTCCCACTTTTTTAGTGTTTTTTTTTGAAGTCGGTTTTTTTTTGCAAAAAAGTTTTTTTATTCTCCAATTGTAAGCCACTGAGCTCAATCCTCGGTTAGTTTCATGGACCCATTAAACACACAGAAAAAATGGTCGGGTTTAAGAAAGTATATTTGTTTTTATGGAATACAGTGATTTGTTTTTAGTAGTTTAGAAATTGGAAGTAGGCTCCTTAAAAGTTATCAATGGGTAATTCTATCGGTCAAACGGCTTGTGAGCAAATAAAGCAAACAATAAATCTATCATAAAGAGATCGGATTTAATGTGCTTCCATAATATTTTTAAATATTTTCACAGTGAGTCTTCCCTATGCCTCTCTGTTATTCCTACCTCCAGGGATTCCCAGGTTGCATATAGACATCGTTAAATAAATCTATATTAGTTTTGGGTGATCTAACTTCGGACTTTCCCCAATAAATTATTGACAGGATCGTTGGTGAAGGATTTGGCGTAAGTGGGTTTCCCCTTTTTCATTTAACGGCTGTATTATATCTGAAACATTACATAAATAGGTTTTACTGGGGAAAAACAGTATTCAATTGCATTATATTGTGATCATCAGTTGCCTAGCCTTTTCCCTATGTTGGGGTCGGCTTCCAGTCTAACCGGATGCAGCTGAACTCCAGTATTTTACGTGAAACGATTGCCTATCTGATCTGTTTGTCCGGTTAAGCAGAAGACAACCTCCTAGGTTGAACTGCGAGATGCCATTCACAAAAAAAAAAAACTGTCTGATCTTCACAACCCAGTCAGTATTTATAGATAATGCGATACCCCTTGTTAAAAAAAAACTGTGATAATATACCAAATCTAATCCGTGTAAAGAAAAACCATCTAATTGATAACATTCAGAGGTTGGCAACGGATGGGCTCAATAAACGTTTCATGTAACGCATCGATGATTGCAGTATATTCTTATCAGTAACCAGGACGACTGCAACGAATCTATGGGCAATTTAATTCCTGTAGGTACATATTTATCTACCTAAAGCTCTGAAAAGACGCTGCATGTATTTGTCTCATCCATACTATTGTTATAATTATAAAGCTGAAGAGTTTGTTTGTTTGGTTGAACGCGCTAATCTCACGAACTGCTAGTTTGAATTGAAATCTTTTAGTGTTGGATGGCCCATTTATCGAGGAAGGCATAGGCTATACATAACATAATGCTGCGACCAATAGGAGCGGAGCACGCAGATGAAGTTGCGCGGGTCAGCTAGTTAGTGATAATGTTGGTCATACTTTCCATCCATATAATGTTCTAGCTGTGCCCGCGGCTTCGCTCACGTGACCGCGTATTCTTTTGGCATTGACAGGGTAAATTACATGGGAACGTGATGTCATAGTATATTCCTAACATCCTCTACAAATAATATACTAATTAACTGATTTACTGTTAATTTAAACTAAAACCTGTTATGTTAGTACAGCCTTATTTTAAAGGAACTCATAGTCAATTTCTGGGGGGAATCAATTTAGATTGCCATGGGCACGCTTAGAAGAAGTAGTATGAACGAAACAAAATACAAGCAACTCATGATTTATCCTGAGTCCCAAACCCAACGGTTACTATCCTTAAAAATTAAAAAAAATACTCTCATCTGCAAATAGGGAAAGAAAAATACTTATACTAAACTTTCAAAAAATCTCTAAATCTGAAATAAATGATTTATTTATTTATACTACAGCAATAACATGCAAACTTATCAGAATCTGTCCTCTATAGTACTTTTTGTATTTTGAAGAAATCATCATCATCATTCTGATGCCTTATCCCAATTTATTTGGGCTCGGCTCGGCATGTCTTCTTCTTCCATATTTCCCTATTACTTTATGGAGAAATTGTTGAAGAAAAATAGAAATGCAAAAGATATCAATAAAAAAACATATTAGAAATCTCACAGCATCTAAAAAATATTCAAATAAATCACAAAAAGTGAAATGAATATTGGGCTCGTACTTGCAACCACGTAATTTACAGATTTTTATTCCGTTGATATAATATATAAATAGCCGTTCTCATGCTTGTCATGACTGAAATGACAAACAATTGAAGAATACGGGCACAATGAACCTCTTCACGCACATTTCAAGATTTTCAAAGCAATGCCATATAGAGTACCTTTTGATATTATAACTTTTTGAAAAACTCGCGTAGTCGATTTAAAAGTGATCTTGTGAACACATTTATTAATTAGTACCATTTTAGTTCAATAGATGTCGTTGCATGTATTTTAAGTAATGATGATGATTGCTTCTTGAACACTTTAAATTTATATATCTTTTGATTAGGAGCACAGATTGCAATGAAACAAAAACTAATACCTTTTCTAAGTTACGCATAATACTTGTGCATTGAAATTAACCACATTGGTTTTGTAATTTTCACGTTATACTTAAACAAACAAACATAGCCGACATAAAATGCAGACATACAGAAATACAGACAAACAGACAAAAATAGTAGAAATGGGTTCTGTTTGTTATCCTTTAACACCTCTACTATTTTTTTTCTAAGTATTTTCAATGTACAGAAACGCCACGTCTACAGATTTATTATATGTATAGGATTTTTTTCCTTTTACACACAATTCTGTAAAAATTGTATGTCTACCAATTAGCTTATTTATTATTGTGTACTTACCTTCTTCGTAAGTAATTCTTATAATTAGTTTTGAGATTCAGAATTTGTATTTCTCAAATTAAAAGAATTTCATTCTATGTTTTTGAGAAATAAATCTCTTAAACCGTATTAATGGCATTAAGGGCATCACCACCGTCATCAGTTTCTCATTATTGTGAGCCGTCACAAGGGCTTGCAAGTTTTCAAGCTACCAGCTAAAAATAAAATGTAGATTAAACGTTTGCCTCAAACTTAAGACACCTCCTACACAAATCCCAAACAACTCGTATTTAAGCATTTAATACATCTCCGGTATTGTTTACTTACATCGTTCTAACAATAATAAGTACTTACATGATTCATTGCTAGCGTTTAGTCCGATCAGGTAAACAGGTTTGTTGGAATCTTCGATAGAATGACATTGAGAGATTGGTTTTGTCTTGCTATTAATACAGTGTTTGTGTAAGTTTTCATTAGAACGTAGGTGGTATTTAGTTATCTATAGACATTATTATGTTTTAAGCAGTTATAGCCTAGTGGTGTTACCGTCGGACACGTCATAGGTCTCAAATTCGAACCCAAGACACACACCTCTGATTTTTCGGATTCATGTGCGTATTGTATGATTATCACTTGCTTCGGTGAAGGAAAACATAGTGAGGAAACCAGCATGCCTGAGAGATATTTCTCGACGGCATGTAAAGCCAAGTCAGAGGCCCATGGGCGGCATAAAAACTCTGACACCAGGTTACGCGCTAACCACAGGAAGAAAAAGAGCATGTTTTGAAGTTTTAGTTGCAAAGTAACTACATGATTGCACATTCTATTGGCTCCGAGGTGCACCTGCCATACATTAAACCATTGCCTCTTAGGGATGTTATTGCCAAATCTGTTTACACCCACACATACAGAAGTAAGATCTATAGTGCATTTTTAAGGTTTTTAAGGCACACAGCACTTCATTTTTCAACCGAATATAAAACGAAACATTTTACGAATACCTTCAAATCTAAGACGCTCTTCATATTATATGAGAAGCTGTCAGTAACACTAGTTTTCAGATAACGTCTTAAGTGCACTTCGGAATCGAAGTTCGAATGCTCTCTAGATGTCGGAAAATGTCAGAAAATCATACGAGACTAGACGCGACAGGTTGTTAGTGCGATCAGGCGTTAACGTGTTTACAACTTCACCTTTATGATGAACTAGCTTTTGCTCGTCGCTTTGCCCGCTCAGATGACGAAAATTTTCCCACAGGAACGTTCGCGAAGGCCTTTTAACTTATAAATGTTCCTTGGCAGCTTTCCATTAAAATGATTTTTTCAAATCGGACGACTACCTAGTTTCGGAGATAACCTCCTATATCCTACATAAAAACTTTACAATATCACTTAGAGCCTTTATAAATGTTATTTTCCCACGGCTTTGTCAGGGTGGAGGTTGGAAATTATCCCACGTGAACGTACTGTCGGGATAAAAAGTATCCTTGTCCTCGGTCATGTTCCACCGTTGTCTAAACTAATATTAATATATAAATTATAATTTTAATATTACAAAGCTAAATAGTTTGTTTGTTTGGTTGGTTGAACGCGAATCTCAGGAACTACTGGTTCGAATTGAAAAATTATTTTAGTGTTGGATAGCCCATTTATCAAGGAAGGCTATAGGTTATATAACATCATGCTGCGACCAATAGGAGCGGAGCATTAATCAAAAATGTTGCGCCGGTCAGCTAGTTACAAATAGAAATCCATTCAGCGGTGAAGGCGTGCAAGGTACTTATAACACAAGAAAATGGTTACAAAATTGTGTGAAGTCCCTAACTCCTGTGCTAGGTGAGAAACCTGTGTTACCAAGTTTAGTAGCCAAATAAACAGTAAATAAACAGTTACTTTCGTATTTAAAATATCAGTATGAATGAAGAGTATCCCACGTCGTTCTCCAGGTCCCAGGCTCACTTGATAGGCCAGCTGTAGGAGTACAACGATCGCTTCAGTGATTCAGGCTTAAAGGTAACAAGCAGACAGACTTACTCCGCATTTATAATATTAGTGTGAATATGGATATTTTATATGATCTAAGTGCATGCTCACATAAAACCAGTGGGACTCCCTCGTTTGGTTTAATGGTGGTGCTAGTTATACCCGTGAGTTCGGGCGGAAGATCGAGAAATAATATTGAGCCGTTTGCTTATTTAGAAACACATTTCAGTAGGTAAGTGTTTTTCAAAATCAAAAATTTTATTTCACATAGGCCTACGTGGGCATAAAACGTCGAGCAAAGCTGCACGGTTCGGGTTGGTCGTTGCATATGGATAAGAACCGGCAATGAACTCCATGGTTACTCTTTACTGTTACCCAATATTAACTGGGTTGGGGAGGGAGGGTATTCAGCTGCATCCGGTTATACTGGAAAAATTAAAAAGCATTTAACCCTAATCTCTTCAAAATTAGAGTAAACAGGCTTCTTCTGGGCAAGCTCGCTCCATCGGCGACTCTGTTTCGGTCACCTCTGACCTAGACTAGAGTCAAGAGCAAACCCATCTTAAATAATAAAAAAAAGGCGAGGCAGCTGAAGATTTCAGTAGGGCAGGGCCTTTGTGTTGAAATTGGGACTAACTTGACAAAACTTGGTTTATGATGAGTCCTTAAATAGAGTTAGTTTATCCATCCATTTAACTAAAACGCCCTCTTAGATTTTTGTGTCTTAGCTGAGCACACTAGCACCTTGCTGAGTCGTCAATTAGTTGACATTCAATTGTCCAAAAGCACTCATATATGTAAGTAGCTTTGAAAACGGACACGAATCCCGAGCTTAGTTTTAATCTTAGCTCAATAATCAAATAGGTATGGAGTGTTTTAAGAGCTGCAAACTCCCATCCTAATCCAACAAAATATTGCTTTGAATCTTATTAAACGCCATAAAATTTTCATTGGAAGATACGGAGTACACAGTATCTACGCCTCCATGCCATTATTAGATCGCACGTCTGTAACTATGTACACCTATATGTATGTAGCTGTAGTTAACGATAAAAACATAATAAAACATCAACACATTGTATGAGACGCCTGTCATCTTGCGAACGTTATCAAGGTAGTAGGAAATTTTGAATTGGGTCAAGGGCTTTGTTGGGTTGTTAGGTTCATAATTATACTTATATGAACATCAGTATATTTTTGAGAGCTACAGTTTTATTTCTGAATTTAGCTTCGTTATGGCTTCCAAGGCAGTAAAGGTAACGAAAATGGTAGCAGGTACAGTCAATGGCAATGATAGCCCGCAACGACGCGACTAATCCCAATGTCGCCATATTTATATATGAAAGCCTCACAGAGTCAGAAGTCGAAGCAGTCTGCTGTGGTCTGATGATCATAATATTTACATATAAGACATAACATAACATCACGCTTGTAATCCCCAATGGGTTAGGCAAAGATGTACCTAATAGTACACTCACATTTCTCCAGTTAAATGTAAGTCCCACGTAATAAGGGCCGAACCAGGTCACAAATTCAGACTCCGTGGCTACTACTGAGAAATTCCTGATGGAAAAACCCAATACCAATTTGCACGACCCGGGAATCGAACCCAGGACCTCATGCTAACAACAAGGCAGTCTGAAGTCGGAATATAAGATTGTATTCTAAATTCTATTAAAACCTTCACTGGTATATGGATCAATTGAAATCTATACTATATTTATATTATTAATATTATAAAGCTAAAGAGTTTGTTTGTTTGGTTGAACGCGTTAATCTCAAGAACTACTGGTTCGAATTGAACCATTCTTTTAGTTTTAGATAGTCCATTTATCGAGGAAGGCTATAGGCTATATAACATCATGCTGCGACCAATAGGAGCAGAGAATTAATCAAAAATGTAACGCGGTCAGCTAGTGTATATTTTATTGCAACGACTTCGATATCACCGACATTGGCAATGATCTTACCTTGGCAAAGTTTCCCCACAAACTAAAACAGTTGCTAAGGAAATTACTTCGCCCCCTCATTTGTTCGAGCATATTTCCGATACTCCACACTCGGTACACCATTTATTAGTTCGTAGCCCACTCGAAGACACGTGTATACTTGTAAAGTGGGGGGTCAAAGCTCAACACATAATTATGTGTTTATTGGAGAGCATTGTTTTATGTGCACATTTGGCTGTAGTGCACCAGCTGGGTCTTGAGTTCGATCCCTAATTTGAGTAAAGCGTTATTGGGCGTTTCCGTCAGGAATTTTCGGTTGAAAATATTTGATTCCCAGAACAAGCCAAGTCAGTTTCAGGGTGAAGAATCTCTTTGTATTTAGGTTTTTCGATCAGGCTTTGCTGAGGTTAAATAATTTTATCCGTAGGCAGTCAGTCGAGTATTATTGGGTTGTTCTAAAA
The DNA here is from genome assembly GCA_964057025.1 of Standfussiana lucernea. Lineage (NCBI taxonomy): Eukaryota > Metazoa > Arthropoda > Insecta > Lepidoptera > Noctuidae > Standfussiana > Standfussiana lucernea. The sequence continues at coordinate 11,668,943 of OZ059804.1, forward strand.
GAAAAAGGCTTAGCAGCTGATGATGATTAATTACTGTAGAAAGAATATTTTTTTGCCAGTCAACATGATGGTAAAGTTGCGCCAGTTACGGAAAAGTTGAAAGGGAATCTAATGACGAGGAATAACGGGTCGCCTGTGACTAAATGAGTGATGAATATAAATGTTGATGGAATGAGAGGGAGAGAACGAACAAAGAAGAGATGTATGTATTGTGTGAGGAATGATATTATGAATATTCTTCTCCATAGGATCTACGCTTTCGAATGGGCAACTACAGTACTTTCACATGTTATTATCCCCTGTAATGGTCTAATTGAAATAAATGCTTTGAGTTTGAGTTTGAAGGAAAAAGGATGCTGTCATTTACTCCTTTTTCCTTTACATTGCATTTATTTCAATTAGACCATTCTCCTCTGACAATATTGTCAGGGGAGAATGGTCTAATGCATTTAATCATCTAATTCATTATTGTCAGGGGAGAATGAAAGAAAAAAAACGTGTTGCACTGACCCCAAATAACATGGGACAAGGGTGGGAAGATGATGACGATGGTAATGAGGCTGACAGCCAAGAGACGTCAATTGAAGTATGTAGTATAAGTGGTGGTACAAGTTTTTAATATCCAAACGATTTGTTTAGTAAACAGTTTAGTGTTCATAGTTGGACCGACTTCAAGTGACAATAAAGTTTTCTGTTGTCAAACTATGTATAGTTTTACGACACTAGTTTTATAATCTAAAGTCCACTTAGGCTTGCTACAAACGATCTCTTTTCGACATGCTTTATATTCAAGGTAGTAGGGACACCGACGTGAAAACGGTTACTACATAGAGGTTCAGAATGAAGTACCGAATGCGTGGTAACTGTTTTAAGGACGGTGCCCCTTCTATATTTTGCATGAATGAACGCCGAAACAAGGTGTATGATCTGTGCTCGTAAATTGTTCCTGACGGCTAAGATATCAGTTTGGCAATGTTTTTGATGACCATGGTTCTTCTAAAGATCGTTACAATAAACCATCCTTTACCTGTTCCTTTGCCTGGTAATAACTGTGGTAAGCAGTCAAGATGGTGATGACTTCTAACTGATAATATCAACTTCTTAACAGAAACCCCATACTCAAAACTTTGAATGAAAAAATAATTTCACGAAAATTGTGTTTATTGGCTCAGCATAATGCCAGATGGCAACTCAAGGTATACCACCTGACACTGATTATCAGCTGCAGCCCACGAGTGCCATACGCTCGAAATCATAAACAAACATCTAAGTATGAAAAAGTCAAAAATATTCAGTACAAAAAAGAAAGAGCACCTAGTACCTTTGTTCTCAATAACAAATGGGCTCTCGTGTATACCCGGCCTAAACGCATGATTCATTGGCGAATCAGGTCAGTGGCGAGCCACGATCACTCCGCTTGTCTCTTGTTTCTGGGTTATGTAGGTAAATCCGATGCATTCCTACAAATTGGTGTGATTTGATTGGATGCTAGTGTATGTATTGTTACTGTAGGTTCAAATAGTAAAATAATATATAGTTAAGAGTTTTGGTGCTTGTTTTAAGACGTGTGGATTGTATAATGAGCAGTGATAGTCTATTGGTGTGGCCGTTGGACTGCCAAGTCATAAGTCTTGAGTTCGAACCTCTGATTCTTCGTAATTATGTGCGTATTGTACCTATAATTATCACTTATTTCGGTGAAGGAAAACATCGTGAGGAAACCAGCGTGCCTGAGAGATATTACTCGACGGCTTGGCTTTTACATAAGCCAAGTCAGAGGCCCTTGGGCGGCATAAACACTCTGACATCAGGTTAGGCACTAACCACACGATAAAGAAGAATAAAGAATTGTATAATTATGTAGGATTTTTATGTTAAGAAATATTTTACAGACGAAATAAAAATTCTCAGACAAAAAAAAAGTATTTGGATATGTGTCGGAATCTGGATTTGTGACCAGTTAGTGGCAATACGCTCGCCCCGTATTACATGGGACTTTAACATTACAGGCGAATTGTGAGTTAGGTAAACCTCTGCCTGGCCCCTAGGGGATTAGACGGCGTGATGTAATGTTGTGAATCTTACGAAATGGTGAAATCTCTTTCTTGAACGTGTGTCCACAAGGTCAGAAAGAATAAAGCGATATCAAAAACTAAAGTTACTAAAACCTACCGTCCGCGTCCGTTGTAATAAAATAGAAACAGGGTGTTGCCACCCAACCTACATAGATCGTCGCATCAAACAGTTTGGTCGACAGTCGAGTCAAAGTTCTAGATGCTTTAGCGAGCCGTTACGTTGCACCAAACATCCCGGGAACTCGTTCAGATGTTCTAGCTAGAGGAATCGACATTACTAGGGAACCGTGCTTGTAACACCTTTATTAATTAGAGCTCTGCGCTTTGCAGTATTGGAGTTTCTTCTAGAAAAGTTTTATTTTTGTTCCTCTGTGTAATGATTTTTAGCTAGTTGGGATTGAAATCGGTAATGAAATAATAATTCTTCTGTTATCAGCTTAGCTCTGTTTTCTATAAATGTATTCATCATCATCTGCCTAGCCTTTTCACAGCTATGTTGGGGTCGACTTCCAGTCTAACCGGATGCAGCTAAATACCAGTATTTTACATGGAACGACTGCCTATCTGGCCTCCACAACCCAGTTAGTACTGGGTAATACGATATGTCAGACTTCCGGGCCACTGACTTCATGTAACGGCCGTCAAAGATCTACAATTGACAGCAGGAACCAACGGCTTAACGTGCTTTCCGAGGTACGGAGGAAACTCGGTATGTAATGGGTGGTCACCCATCCATGAAAAAACCCGGGCAAGCGCAGCTTAACCTTACGATCGACCCGAGCGGCTGTTATTATTTAGCCACGAGCTTCTCTTTTTCTGCAATTGTATTATTTGTAGATATTAGTAAAGGTTAAACCTGATGTGGTTTCTCATCGGTAAAATGACAACTTGCATCACCTTGTTGACCCTTTCACCACAAGCTACAAGCTAATACCTACAATTGCGGAGAAAATAAATAGCTTAGCTCATGCAAGGAGTCGCCGCGACTTGCGATTTTCTACGCGATGGCGCTCGCGAGCTGGAAACAAGTGACTCACGCACGTGTCGCTTGTCGCAAATCGTATCTGCTGGAGATGAATATTCAAAGCTCTTTTCTTCATGTTCACTTTCGTTCAATGTCAACTTACTTAAAATGATTGGTCTCTGTCTAGTCAAAACTGCTTGCACAATCAACAATAGAGAATGAAGGCTTAACTTGCTCCTTGAGGAACTTAGAAATCGTTTGTTAAGTAGAACGGTCACCCATCCAAGCTTAACCTCGTGACACTGTTTATAACTAAACTTACACTGTCACTTACGGGATATCTTTCGTGATTATCAATTATTTTGAGCTCCCGATATTTCGACGCTGTTGCAAGCGCCATGGTCGTGGGATGATAAAACTGGAGCTCACACCTAACCTCGTGAACCATGGATACGAATGCATAAAGAACAATTTGATTTGTAGCAGCAGACCTCTATCTCCCTCCCCCCTACCCCCCTACCCTTTATATGACAGCGTGACGACGATTACATACAAATAATTGCATCACAGCCTCACCAATCAAAATTCTACCCTACCTTCAACGTCATATAACACAAAATCCTCAGCAGCCCAGTTCTCTGAATAATTGAGGCGTATAACATTCATCAAAGTTTATGCATGTGTGCAGTATTTACACACGTATGTTTATATGCAACACAGGACACCTGGCAACGGTATTGATTTGCTCTCCGCTGCCGGCTTGATTCTAGGAATTTCAGGGATTCTGTGTAGGTATATAGGTCGTATCTAGGTTCTGCGGTGTAAATTGGAATATTGTGGAGCGTTGGATAGATGTGTGGAAATGTTTATGTAGATGCTTTTGATGAACTAGTGCTTTACAATATAATAATTATTAATTTATTCTTAGGTAAATAACACCCATTGCCACATACAAATTCATATAAAACAATAAATAAATAAAAATTAGATAAAAGCCCATTAGGAGCAAATCAAATCAAGTAAATTAGAATTAAATTGTGCAGTGTTGGTTTTTAACTTGGCTTGTTAGATAAAAGTGTTTGTTGCAGTATCATTAACGTACCTTATTAAAATGGATTGTTTTATCTGTGATTACTCGTAAATAAAAATTGAAACTGACGTTGGTTTAATGGTTGCAAGCGGGACTGCTGAGCATGAGGTGGTTCGATTCCCAGGTCGGGCAAAGTGTTATTAGGTTTTTCCATAAAGAATTTTTCAGAAGCGGCCACGAAGTCTGTATTTGCGTATGTGTACCCAGCCGCAAGTCATGACATTGAATTTGTTTACAAAGTTTTTATCACCGGGCCTTTAGAACGCAGACGATTTTCGTTTTCGGTCGAATGGCCTGAGGGCCATTCGGTTTGGGCTGTTCAGACTAAATACCCTCATCTTGAACAAAGCTGGTCGTACGCCCAGTTGTGCGACCAAACTTTTTTTCTGGTCGAAGCTTTTACGGCCAAAAGTCGTGATCGTCGTAGTAAAGTGCGCGAGGTCCATTAATCTCTTTAATATAGGCCAAACCGGTGTGGACAAATTACGGAAGCGGTTCCGATCTTGGACACCTCTTTACAAATACTTAAGATTCGGTCTCTGTCCGGTCGGTATTTCAGTACATTCATCTGTGAGAGTCCGATGTTCAGAGCCTCGTCCTCAATTCGGTGGTAGCAGATTGTAGTAGCACCGAAACTTTACTGAACTGTCAGTGTCCATGTCTGGAGCTACGATCGTAATTTGTCCGTAGTTCCGCGCTGGTTTGGTCGATCCTTCAAGCAGGTGCTTCTCTACCACGCGCTATAATGTTATAATAGTAACTATGATCCAATTTGTAGTTATTATAGCATTTCTTGTGGGGGTGGAAGGGAAACCGATGCGAAAACGGAAACCACATACTCAGTACATCATTCTGAAATCACAAATAATTTTTTCGTCGGTTATTAATAAAAAAATTGCTATTCCTACAAAAGCGCAATGCTTACACGGTGAAAATGTATAGAACAGCTGTTTTTTTTGAAAAATGTCTACGTGGGGGGGGGGGGGGGTTTCAGAATGATGTACTAAGTATGTGGTTTCCGTTTTCGCGGCGGTGTCCCTTCCACCCCGTATTCATAACCACCATGTTTGTTTCAGCAGTACGCACACATCCACAGTCATCAGACTGTCTTGTCAATCTTGTCTGTATCAACAGACAAGATTGCCCGTCGTATTTATTTTTATCTAGGCGCCATTTAAAAATAATTGGGCGTGCAATTGAGGACAGAAAAACGTATCTTAGACGAGGAGCAAGTCAACAGAATTTAAAATATATGAAAACTACTAACTCACTCCTTTTTAAAAACCAGAAAGAATTAAATAAATATTTATTTATTACACTTGAATAGGACAAGACATTAATACAAAATTTAATAAAAAGAGAAAATTTAAAATAAAAACTTTTATAAGACATGACATACATAAAACAAAATTGGTCCTATACGAGGCTATACTCCTTTTGTGTGTGTATCTGGTCATATCCGTTACTAATTACTACGCACGTTCGCTACGTACGTTCTTTCTGAAGAACATCACCAGTAAGGTTAGTGTATGTCCTTTTAGGGCGTGTCTTCCCGGTATTTCCACTACAATAATATTGTTCAGTATAAGTCTTCCGTCGAAGGTTCACATGATAATGTGGTTTAAAAAACTTGGTACCGTAGACCATAAGCTAGCCCAGCGTAGTACGAAGTTTCAATGGAATAAGAGGCCAGCTTATACTGGTTTTAATACCACGGACGTGCGTCCTACCTTACCAACATAAATCATTGGAATTGTAGGAAGAAGAAAAGCATTCCTTAATGCTCTTCTTTGATTTTTTAAATATAAAAGTTGTCGGATCATTGAAGAAATTGATAATAATTCAAGTTTTCGTGATTTACGTCTTGCTCTCGCTTTTTTGACCTTGGATTGTACGGAAGTTCTATTACATCAAAGAGGAATTAGATATTATATTCAATGATAAGTGGAAGCTTTTAACTTGTGTCTAATATATCACCACCATCATCATCTGCCTAGACTTTTCCCAACTATGTTGGGGTCGGCTTCCTATCCTGGGAGCAACTGCCTATCTGACCTCCACAACCTAAAGGCTGAGGTTGTTTAATATCTCACCATATTATAGATTATAAATTAAAAATAGGTAGCGAAGCATCTCATCTCAGCTTGGTGAACCGACGGCTTTATGAAGGTGACTGGATACGACAGATGCAGGACAGGGTGATGTGGCGCACTCTTGTAAGGCCTATGTCCAACAGTTAACTGCGCTAGGCACAACTGTCTGTCTCAACAAATAGAAAAACGGCAACTTTGTACACGAAAACACAGATGTCCTTAAAAAAAAACTAAAATAATGTATCGTAAACATCCAATAAAATTATAATGTGGTTGACATTTTTCTAACTGGCGCATAATTCGTACTAGTTCGTACCAATTCGTGCCGCCTCGCTTATTACGCTTTCGTAATATTCAAATGGGGACGTCTGAAATAGTTTTACGTTTTTTTGAAGTTATTATTTATGAGGTATAATAATATTATGATGAACCTTAATCTGGAATCTTTATTTTTTAACGTGTTTTTTTTTATTTTACCTCTAGGTGTAAGCTTTAATGCTGTAGTGAGATATTTAATGGTAACCCAATTTTGCGAACTATTTCACGTTGCTGAAGCTGAAATATTTGCAGCAGAATTTGGCTTAGCATAGCAGATTACAGCAGTTAAATTCCTGTAAAATACCGAAATAATATTCTCCTTTTAGTAAATGCAGTTTTATTTTATAATATTCTATTAAGTATTTTTCTTGAAGGCTCCAAACACAACGGCCGATGAAATCTGAAACTTACATAAAAATAAGATACCACTTTGCAGATGAGCAAGAAAATATTCCTTGTCGAACACTCATTACATTGCAGCTCCATCAGCAAAAAAGTATCTTGTAATTTTCCCATAAAAGGTAAACTGGCAACACCTTCGATGTTCCCGATGATTTATGGAGCCATTTGTCTTTTGTATATTGGCAACTTTCAAGCTATTACTTTGAAACCTGTCATGTTATGTGCAGAGATTACGACAATGGTTTTAGATAAGTGGATAATTGCGATAACTTGATTATTACTGAGAATAAGGTCTTGATAGCGATTTTAATGGTAACCATGTTACTGATTGGGAATTTGGTCGTGATTTGGAAATCTGGACGTAAAAATAATGGAATTTGAGAGTCTTGGATATAGCCTAACCTTTACACTTCAAGGCAAAGTTAACTTTATTAGTTGGGCTACATCGCAGATGGATCGATTTGCTACGTTAGATTATTATATTTGGATTAGGATGTTGTCATATTTTCAGGGTAAGAGTTTTTGGTTTTGGACATAATTTTTCATCATTTGTATTTATCTTGGCTAAACTGATAGTTCAGTATAGAAGGCGTAGGTTTCAGTCAAGAGTAGAGATCTGTAAAATGTTTAATAGGAGCAACAATTTATTATGAATGCGATAGGATTCTCACAATTTTTATTTTTTCAAACTTTTGTGAAACCAAATATGTAGACACTTTATTGGTAAAAAAATATACTATTGAAAAAGTATTTCTTTCGCTTTCATAATTTAAATATTTAAAGACGACCACGTTTTGTATCAAATGATATAAAGGATTGACCAATTTTTTTTCTATTATTCATTAAACTTGAATCGTGATAACAAGCACTTTTATCAAGCAAAGTTCAAATCAAATTCTAGTCTTTAGATCAAGATGGTGTCCTTTGTGTCTAGTCGTTATCGGTTTTTATTCGTCGATCAGAACGGAAGAGGTGTTGGCACGCATCCAAGTGCGGAATCGCCCGCACTCAGTGTCCGTAGATTGGGGATCTTTTTCCACTTTTTCGGGGAAAACATCGATCTGGGGGGATTTTTGTGGAAAATTTTCAGGTGGATGGTTCGAACAACCCACAAAATTAAGGAAAAATTTAGGAAATCAAGAGATATTTTGCAGCCTATTTATTCAAAATAAAAACTTGTATTTAAGACGCCGCCGATCGCCGTGCGTGAATGGGAACGAGCAATTCATACAGACACAAAATTTGTTACCAATGTACCTCTTGTGAATGAACATAATATTATATCTCTTTGTTGCATTAATTTCTTGTATGAAAATTAGAATGGAAAAAAAAATTGCCAAACATATTATTTTGGTAAATCAAAAGAAAATTCAAAAACTCGATCTAGCAACACTCTCCACACTACACTTTACTTCATCTTTAAACTAGTAATGTCCGCGGTTTTTGCCGGTTTTTATGTCCTTGCTTAGTTTATTTTGGAAATTCCGATGTTTAAGATGGTTTTCTATTTTAGAGTGCTATGATTTATATATTTGTTTTCTTTTTCGGGGTTTTTTTTGAAGTTCAGGAATTTCATTTAACACTCTTTTTTTATTGGGATGTGAGCATAAGATTTAATGATATAAATAACTATGAGTACCTAAAATGTAAAAATTAAGGAGTGTGTACCTACAATGATATTAATTTTCTCAAATATCTTAGCTCCGAGACTACGACAGTACCTACATACACAATTGTATTCATTTATTAAAAGCCACATAATTTTCTAGTTTATAATAATTACCTACCTGCTCAAAATATTTCTCAAAGCCAAATAGTACTGAAAACAATATGTCTTCACTGTTTAGAAAAAGATTATATTTAGAAAACAATTAATCTTGCCCGACGCGGCGTCTAAAAACACATGTATGAGTACATACGTACGTAAATATTCTCGAGAAATACATTATGTTTTAATCTTTGCCAGTCCTACATACTCACAAAATAATTCGAACAATGCCAAGTTTCTTGTTTACATAATCTTTGTTAGAAATAAGAGAATTTCGTACTAGGTGGACCACTTTCCACCCTGAGAAATCATTTTTCACCCTTATTGTGAAAAGTCTCGACTGACATCAGTGGCCGTGGTAGTGTTTCGATGATGGAAGGACTAATCTGCTACGAAATTCTGTTGTGCTCATATCTGCAAACGCTGTCAGTTTTGAAGATGACTGACACTGAAAGATGCATGGGTAGTCAAAGAGCTATTTCCAAAGCGGTAATATCAACATATTATTTACATCTTTTCTTCTTCATCTTTTTTTCTTTTGGTACATATTTTTTTAAAGCTCCTGTTGATTGGTTTGTAGCGGGGACATTTTGGTGTTAAATCAATTAATGTTTGGTATTAATAGAAAACTTTATGAGGTTTCAAGTGGTATGCCGGGGCACACGTTATTGGGTTTTGAACTGTTTGTGGTATAATAGGAGTTTGAAATTCTTCACTTTATAGGTGGTTAAGGGTGATTTATTAGTTTGGGATGGAAATCAAGTCATGCCTGATATAGTACCGAATTATTTGAATGAATTATTCTGGTCTACCAAAGGAGGCGTTGTTCTGTGTTATATGGAACAAGGGTGTAGAAATAAAACTGTGAACTACTCATCGGTAGGTTCGAAGGGGACGACAAATTAATTAATTCAAAAAAGGGACCTTACCCATAAGATCAAAGAAATCTGTCATCTAAAATGTCTTGGTCCATTGCCCTTTCTTTTCATGAACACTAAGATGAAAAAAACATTTCGTATTACGTTACATCACTCCTGTAATACCCAAAGGGTTAGGCAGAGGTTAAGGTGCATTGGACAATGTTTTGTCAATATTGTCATTTTAGAAAACTGCATCTTCAATTACTCAAGTTACCTAAATTATACTCAAACAAAAACATGGTCCTTACGTATTCAACTTCGAACCCAAGTCGGCCGGCCAAAGACAATCTTTGGCCGGCCGGCCAAAGACAATCTTTTTTCAGAAGGGGGTTCTTGGACGGTTCAGAGCTCAAGCGCGTATGCGGCATCTGCAGCCAATGGCCCACCTTCCGTCTTGCACCGCATGCCCGATAGGGCAAGTGCGTAGGTGATAACCTATGCACTTGATGATCTATTTACTGCATCAGTGATCGATCTTGGGCTAAACACATTTGAACTTTTTCCCATCGATACGCTCAGAAAAGACCTATTCAATAGTAGCAACGCGTGGATATCTGAATGTCAGGCATAACTTCGACTGACATTCACAGTTCTGTCATATTGTAAATACATTAGGGTTATGACTACTTGTGGAGTTGTGACTGACGTCAACGTCAGGTTTGACGTCACTGGACCGATGGCAATTGTGCTGCGGTTTGTTTTACTTGTATAGGCGTTTACAATAGTCTGATTGCCATTGAGAGAAGTTTTTCATTGTATTACATACTAGTTGACCCGCGCAACTTCGTCTGCGTTAACTTTTTGGTTGATGCTCCACTCTTATTGGCCGCAGCGTGATGTTATATCGCCTAATGCCCATAACCTTCCTTGATAAAATTAAATGAGCTATCCAACAATAAAATAATTTTTCATTTCTAAACAGTAGTTCCTGAGATTAGCGTGTTCAACCAGCCAAACAAACAAACAAACTCTTCAGCTAATAAAATTAGTATAATATTAGTATAGATTGGAATAAATGTGATATATACGAGGTGGAAGGGAGACCGACGCGAAAACGGAAACCACATACTTAGTACATCAATCTGAACTTACTGTTTCCTACAAAAATGCAATACCAACACGGTCAAAATGTATGGAACAGCAGTTTTTTTTTCTTCTAAAATTTTTTTCCCTGGTAGTAAGCTACATTATTCATAGATGCTATAGGCTACCAATTATATTTATACCATGCTTATTAGCCAAGCTATCACAATTTTTGCGGACGAAGTCGCGGGCGAAGTGCTAGTCGTGTGTAAAACAGTAAGATTAGGAAATTGATAGATTTTCTTGACGTACATAAACCTACCTTACATTGGTTACAAGAATAAAACAATACTACCCACTAACTATGTAGAAACATTACGTTAAAATACTGTTGTAATAAATATTCCTCACTCTATTCCTAGTTCTTATTGCAGTTGGAGAATTTATAGACTGGTTCAGATAACGCTGTGAATTTTCTGTCTTTTTTTTTATTCGTGGAACAGAATAGTGTGAAGCGAAAGAAAATGGTTTTAAAAAGAAAATCTATTAATACTTTTTTTTTTAATAAGCACAGTGGTCAGACAATATCTAGCAGGTAAGCTTTCTTAGAATTCAAAATAATTATAAAGGTGTTGTTCGGCAAACGGGCGGACTGCATCTTTCATAATGGTATAGAATTATAAATTATAATTTAAAGTACTGTAATAATATCTAATCGTTAAAAGCGAATCTTTTAAGCGGGATTTTTACTAACTTTAACACCCGTATCTATAAACATACGTCAAAATTGCACGTTCAGAAGCGAAGATATCTATGTTTTTGTTTTTAACCTACTCCCTTAGGTGGATTTTGGGGCAAAGTGATTACTTGAGTAAAAGTAATAACTTGGATACGATTTTTATTCTGTAGTGTAGTGATTGTTTGAAGTTAGAAGTATCAAAAATCCTTAGTTTTTTTTTTCTTTGACGGTCCTTACTTCGTTCAGATTCTAGTTTATTGACTATAGATACGCGTGTAAGACATCGTTTTCGGTAACGTAGCAACATGAAAAAAACCTTACATATCAAGAGTAATTCAGATATTATGCAACTGAAAGCACCTGCTTTTATTAACAACTAGCGGATACCCGGCGTGTGCTACTACGCTATAGTGGCCTTAAACGATCTCCGTATTATTGCTTTTCTAATGAAACCGGTTTGGGGCACATCAGTTGAATGGTTTCAAAGTCTGTAACGGACATAGGTAGAAACCATTTTTGTGTTTTATACATTAAGATACGCAGTTCTTCAATTTCAAATAAAAAAATTCAAGTCACTTTAAGTACCCACTTCATTTGATATTTAAACTACATTTTCTCGACAAAAATAAAACAATAAGATTTCACAAGGAAACCTTGTCAGGACCTTTTGTAAGTGAAGGCATTATAATGTCTTGTGTCGAGAACAGAAGATGTAAAGTACAGTGCAAGGTTGTGTCAGTTACAGGTTGTATAGCAGTAGATATACTTTTGTTTTTCAGATTCTTTCTAGCTTTTTATTTAGGTAGGTAGTTTTAAAAATAGAACAAGGTTACGTAACAATCAAATTATCTTTATTCATTTTTTCTTCTTATTATTTACATTTTTAAATATTTCTTACAAAAAAAAAAAAACAAAAAAAGAACATTTAAAAATATGAAAAATAGTAGCCCACCGGTATCGGGAACAGGGTCCAAGCTACCGGCGGTCAGGGCTCCAGAGACAGGAACCTCCTAACAATACGAGCCGTGTCCAGAAGTACCGCTTTGATTTAAGATTTGGAAAAATATATTTAGGCTTGCGCTTGAAGCGATGACGCGGCCTAGGGTGGAGCACGCTCGCCTAGAAGAAACCGATTCACTCGAACCTTTAATAGATCCAGATAGTTTTTGCTTGATTTACGTAATCGAACTGAAAAAAGGTCGTTTTTTAGGCTGACGATTCAGTCTGTAAGTACTGGTATTTGACTGATCTGGATAGACTGAAAGCTGCCTCCGAAATTGTTGGTAATGGGCTTGCAGATGCTGGTTCCGTCTGTAAGCGCTGTTAATTTAGGTTAACATCAGTACCTACCTACGTCTTTACTCTCCGGCGACATATCAAGTTTTACATTTCCCGTATACCATGGCCTCGCTTTTTATAGGTTTTCTCGTACAATGAGCGATCCGCTTATACTGGTGTTCATTGTTTGTCGTGCGTACCTAACTACTTTTTTGGGTTAATGTAACATACATATGCTGAAATTTAGGATATGGTGGCAAATTCTAAGAGCTACGACTGATTTCCAATATATGAAATTTTAGGTGATGAAATGTTTTTGTATCATGCTTAATTTCATAATATTCGAACACAGTGCGAATTGTAACTAAATTAATTAATTGAATTTGAACACCGCAGTAGATTTAATAATACCTTAAGACTAAGGCAACCTCTTTTTTGAAAGCTCAATAAAAAAAAAACTCACTAACATTATACTAAACAAAAGACGCAATCAATAGGTAGTGTTTTCATCAACTTGATTGGCCCAACAATGAGTATCTTAAACATGATTAGTAAGCGTTAATTTTGAATATAATAATAGAATAAAATTATTTAATACACCGGTTCGGTTCAGTTACCTATTGTTTCGATCGGAGTGAGGCCGCTAAAATGCTTGGATAAATTCCTTTTTACGATAAAACCATTTTGTATCAAATTTACATAATATTGCATATTTTCTAAGTCGTATGATTCTAGTATAATTATTTAATCGCTTTTGTTCAAAGCAAAAAGTTATTACTTATCGGAAGATAAAACTCTACACGGAAAAGTTTAACAGCAGTCATATTATACTAATGTGACTATGTCCCTCAGATGTATCTCTTCGTTTATTACTGATTAGGTCTGCCTAAGCGATAACGAATCACTCTTGAACCTGAAAATGTAATCCTGGTACTTTAAAGTGTGTCTTGAACGTTAGTGAAAGATATTTAGTATTGACCTCTTAACTATTTAATAATCATCTTTCCTGAAAATTTGTTATAAGTAACCAACATATTGTGTGACAAAATCGTCAGTGTATGTAATGTATCCATCACACATGTTCAGGTACTCAACAGATGTTTCGATCCTACAACTTGATAAGCTAGACCTTTTAAAAAAATTTCATCGTCAATAAGTTTTACAAATCATTTCTAAGCGCCATATTACTGGCCCAATCAGCGGGTGGTACAGGCGTGGTCCGCGTGACTCGACTACGATATACTCTGTTGTGTAAGTACTATCAATGTGTCATTACCATCGATATTCCGTGTCTTTGGTACGTTCTTAGATAGCGTAGGTACGTCTGTTTCGTAGTCACGTGACTGGGGAACAGATAAATGGAAGTGACGGGAAAATGGTGCATTTACCCTACGTGACGAAGGCTCGTGAATTGTATAAGATCAGAGCATTAGTGAATATTTTTATGGGTAAGCTCTTCTTGACTAAAGAGAACTGGCGCAAATCTCCAGTGCTTGACACCAACGACCACAGGTGGATCTTCTGATATTATGCTGAAGGCATATTATGTTCACTAGCTTCGGCAGGCTTAAGCTTCTTCGTATTACAGATAATACGAAGAAGCTTAAGCCTTTTAGCCTGCTTTAGCTTTTTTGTTTTTGGGTACACTCACAATATACTGGGTGTAAGGGACAGCCCTCCGCAAACTTTTAGGGCTTGCTCAGTAGACGAAACTGAACCATCTTCCACAAATTTTTTTTTCAGGAAATGAAAAAAAAAAAAATCAGCCTCACCATAGAAAATTATAAACTTGATTGGACAGTTTGTATGGAGAGCCTATTTTTTTTTCCTTTCCTAAAAAAACATTTTGGAAGATTGTTCAGTTTTGTCTACAGAGCAAGCCCTGAAAGTTTGCGGAGGGCTGTCCCTTACACCCAGTATATTGTGAGTGTACCCAAAAACAAAAAAAAAAAAACAATTTAAAATTGGAATGCTACATTACCAAATAGCTCTTTAAACACTTTTTCCTTTTAATAAAAACCGGTTCTTTCCCTATCGTATTGTAATAAAGCAACTCAAAATAATTATGCACACCAATTATGTCACGTTAATTGTGAGTTATGGGGCTAATAAATTTATTTTATTTTAAACTTGTGTATTATTTGAATGTGCTTACATTTTTTAGAAAAAAAAAAAACGGTGACGGTAAGGTTCTTCGTAACCAATTATGGTAGACTGTACATATAGTGAGCTTTTGGGTGTCATATATAAAGGAACTATGATACCTCTTTATCAAGATTATGTCTGGACCTTAAAAGAGACTATGACCTCTGAGTTTGTTTCGCCTGTTTCTTCTCAGAGTAGTCAGATACGAAACACCGGCCTCATCTAGTTTTAAAAAAGAAGACGTGTAAAAGTGTTTGTGAAAACCTATTTGCAAAATAAACATCATTTATCATTTACCTAAAAGGCTAAAATGAGGATGGGAAGCAGCAATGTTCTGTGTTATAATTACAATAGGTAATGTCAAGAGTTAATTTCCTGGGATACTTTTTAGGGTTCCGTACCTCAAAAGGAAAAAACGGAACCCTTATAAGATCACTTTGTTGTCCGTCCGTCCGTCCGTCTGTCAAGACCGTTTTTCTCAGGAACGCGTGGAGGTATCAAACTGAAATTTCTATATGATACTTAGTTCTACTGTCCCTGGAAGCTGTAGAAAAATCAACCTTCTAAGTAAACGCAATCAAAAGATACAGCCACTTAGGCCGCAAATTTCCGCAAATTTTCGAAACTCGCACGGGAATCAAAACGTACAGGGTACTTCCCGTGAACTTAGAATCTTGAAATTTTGTACGAAGTCACGTCTTATAGTACAGATATAGGAAAAATTACGAAAACCGTAAATTTTTAGTTTCGTCATATAAAAAAAAGTTATATACCCACAGGTTTGTACGGAACCCTCGGTGCGCGAGTCCAACTCGCACTTGACCGGTTTTTTTTTAAACAAGCTCGCCTCACTATTCCCAAATCACTGCAACTCCTGAAAGTTAGAATCAACAGTGGCGACCACCAGAAAAGCTCCGAGACAATGAAGATCGACGAAGTCCCGGAGAAACTATTTAAGTGTCTTGGATCTCGCAACGAAATTAATCGGAAAAGAACAACGGAGGAGTAAGATAAACATAATTTCCACTTCGTTTGTTGCCAATTTTTTCTTAAATAAGTAAATTATCTGCCAAAAACCTTGCTTACAGCAAACTGTTATAGAAACTTGCAAGACAAACTCCAATATTTTTCTAAACTCCTGCGAAATTATTTCTCTGCGAGTTTTTGTCTTATAAAATTCAGCCGCAAAGAATAATACATTTTTTTGATATATTATGTACATACCGAAAAACCAACTTAAAATGTTATGGTATTCAATGAAATCTCGTTAAACTGGTGGACAGCACGCTTATTGACAGAAAAATCGAATCGGGTAAACTTTAAATCGATTATAAAATCACTGAATCGCGTTTTTTAGCCGTCGTAAAATGTCATAATTTATTAAAATGTCAAAGGAGGTCACACAAAACAGTTTTTTTTTTTGGAAAAAAAAATGTTTTTGGGTCATGGATGTTTAAAGCATTGTCTTCACAAGGTTTGTTTGTACATTTGTCTGGTGTCTGCATGCCCTTAAATGGTTAGGAAGGAATTAAAGTTTGTCTCTCGTATTTTGTTTTCTTTAGACTTTTAAGGAAATTATTGTTCCGCAAAGAAGAAGAAGATATGTTTTCTTGTAATTGAAGTTTTTATAGTGTACATAATAAAGAATATTATATCCATCTATCTTGTTACGTACATCTTAAACAAGTGCTATCCTCACGACTTACCTCTCCTGCGTAGGTAGTATCGTATTTAGACAGGTACCTGAACACGTATAAGAGCGAATGCCACCCATGACAATAAACGCGATCATCTAAACTGCGTTTAAGTGCTGTCAGTGTCATTATAACTAGTTATGGAATATCGACACTGGCAGCTCTTAAACGCAGTTGTGCAGTCGCGTTCAGTTTAATTGGTGAAATTCGCTCTAAGTCTAATTGAATCTTTTGGAAGAAATAACCAGTTGAAAATAGCTTTAAGTCAATATGCATTGCCATGATTCCTTCCTGTTTAACCAATTTCTTGGCACTTACTTTACGGCGGTTCTCTCTCCTCACAATCACTAACAAATCATCTAAATTCCCCATCATTCCATTCCAGAACGACCAACAACCATATTTCTATACCACATCAAAGACCCAGCAAGGAATTACATATCCAACTTTTTTTTTCTCCAAACCTTGGCCACCAATTTGTCATACCACACGCTCCACCCGCCCATTCCCATCAATAATAAAAAAAAATCAAAATATCCTCGCATATTAAAATTCCAACTTTCATCTTTCCGTTAGATTTGTCTGTGTGTCAGCGAATTGTCAAAATCAGCTGACGGTAGTATGTTGTCTCAGGAATTGCGTCAAAAATATACCCGGTAACAAAAATAGATGGTGTGTCTACGTATTTTTTCTCGATGCTATTTTTATCGGAGTCTGAGTGAAATACGTTTCGTTTAGAGAAAAGTTCACGTGTTTGGTCGGGGATAGGTTTGGAGTGGCATTTAAAAGGTTTCAGTTAAGATATGGGTAGTGTTTTGACTGGCCTGTGGGTTGTGGAGGGCTTAAGTATGTACTTTGTCATAAATTGTAGTTGTGATTATAATAAATTAGAGATTTTGAGTGCTTACCTATTTTTTTTTTTATGAATTAGCATAATGCAATAGCAATTGACTTTTTTATAATCACGCTGTATTAAGAGCGTTTCTTAAATACTGAAAATTGAAGTAACACATAATATTGTTCGACAAAATCTACGCTAAACCTAATAGAATATTTTAACGAACTTTTCGCATCGCGGGTGGAACTGCAGGCATACTTAGCTTGTGAAAATAATTAAAAAAAAACGATTATAAAAATCAGCCACCCGCCTCGAGAGTAGAACAAAGTGTATTTGCTTTCTAAAGCTTTTAAAAACTATTTAATAGTCTAGTTCGAGAAGAGAATTTGCATAAATACTTTTTTTATATCGCCAACCAGTCCTTTCGAAATTCAAACCCTGTGACGTCACATTTCATAAAAGACAGTTTGAATTTAGAACGTTCACACATTTCAACGTTCAATCCGTATAAATTATGACTATTCCAATAATTTTCCCGCCTAAATTATCCAAGAATGCATCTAAGTATGCACTGTCTATTTCAGGCGAATGCCAATGCCAAGGTATTCGGTTGAAGTATTGCGCAAGATTAGTGAACGGTTTAAAATGCTTTAAAAATGTATTTCAATATAATATTATCAGTTTTGTGAACTTGTGGTGACTCGTGTTTTTCTCTTTCAGTTTATGTAATGTGACATTGAATGGTAATGAGGGTTCTTTGTTTTATTTTTTGTACTGGTATATGTGACTGGGTTTATGTTTCCATGATTTTTCCGTTTTCTTTTTTTAAATTATATTATAAGAAGCTGGTGGTGGAAGGAATTGGGGAGGCCTTTGCTCAGCAGTGGGACAGTACAGGCAAAAAAAAAACAGAACTGACCCAAATCAGGCGCCACCCAGCTAATGATGCTATAACCCCAAAGAATAATGGCAGAAGAACGCGCGGCGCCAATCTCTTACTCGCTAGTATTGACGAAACGTGATCATCAACCTAGCCGGAAGGGTTAAGATGCCAGGCACATATAAATAGACATTTTGAGGTCTGCTTCTGGGATGGCAACGCAACTCTTCATCATCATCAATTAATCCAATTCACACTCGCATACACACACACACACACATACACATACACAGACACTCTCATACACAATACAGGCTTCTTTTAACCGCTTTTAATAATAATTATTTTTTTGTTACTATAGTTTTTATTTTATTTCTTTTTTTTGTTAATCTTTTGCATAACATTCTGTAATATCTCCTTCTGGGAGAGGACACTGCTCCTGTAACACAGGTTTCTCACCTAGCACAGGAGTCAGGGACTTCACACAATTTTGTAACCAATTTCTTGTGTAATAAAGATTATTGATATTATTGATCATCATGCTCCTGGTCTTATCCCAGTTTATTTGGGGTCGGCGCGTGTTTTCTTCTTCCATACTTCTCTATTACTCGTCATCTCAACAGTCACCTTCTTTCTAGCCATATCATCCTTCACACAGTCCATCTATCGTTTCTTTGGTCTTCCTCTACTCTTATAGCCATCTATGTACATTCATACTCTTATTCATACTATGATGGGGTTATTCCAGGTGCCCCCTAAACTGTATTCTAGGAATTACATGTCCAAGAATTTCCCCCGGTTTCTTTGAGTGCCTGGTTGGTCTAGTGGTCGCGAGCGCGCAAAAGGCATAGTGTTATTGGGTTTTTCTACCAGGAATTTCTCAATAGCCGCTACGAGGACTGGATTTGTGCCCACACATTTGTGTGAAAGAGACAGAGCTATACAGGATGTCTAGTGCCATCTGTCTTAAGACGTCATGGTAGGGCCACAGATGACCAAACAATCTCGTTGCGATAATGATCAAATGATTTACAATACAACGGTGATCTCATTGCGGCGACCACGTCGTCAGGCCGAGTATACAGCGCCCTAAAATATTTATAGCCAACTAATAATGTACTGTAATATTATTTTACGATACTGTTGCGTACACGGCTTTATTAGAAAATTAAATTATAGGTTGTGAAAATGATCAACATTGACTTGTCATGGAGCATGGTGAATTATTTCGGGAGGTGCAGCCTTAAGGCATTAATAAAATTAAAAACACAGTAAAAATAATATCACAATAAGAAAAAGTATTCAATAAAAATAGAAAATAAACTATCACTGCCTAGCCTTTTTCCAACTATGTTGGGGTCGTCTAACCGGATGCAGCTGAATACCAGTATTTTACATGGAGCGACTGCCTATCTGACCTCCACAACCCAGTTACTACTGGGTTATACGATAACCCTTGGTAAGATTGGTCATAATGAGTTTACAACTCCTTTTTAAAACACAAACTGACTTGAATTATGAGCTTAGAAATATAGAAAATCTAATAAACCTGTGATGCTCTTTCTATTGGCGTTCATCAAAGAAGGAAAACATCGTGAGGAAACCGGTATAGAATAGAATAGAATAGAATAGAATATACTTTATTGTACACCAAAATTGATACAGAACGGTTTTACAAAAATTGATAATTTTATGGTTACAATGGCGGTCTTATCGCTGATAGCGATCTCTTCCAGACAACCTTTGGATGGACTGTACGAACATGAAATAGAAAAAAGGGGGGGTAGTCAGTTGTGTACTGCAATTAATATACAAAATTTAATATAATACAAGTTATTTACTACTTATCATGTAATATAAATACAATGCATATAAATACAAATATGTGTATATAAAAATTAAATAAATATTTGTTTTATAAAAAAAAAAAATGAAAAAGTATGTACCGTTATCATATACTTCGAACCAAAAATTCCAAGACATTTGGCATCCACCAACCCGCACTGAGCAAGCCTGGTGGATTATAACCTATTCCGTCTCATTGATAGGAAGCCTGTGATGATCAAAGAATCGATGACCAAGAAAGACTGCTCAATTCACTTTATCGTAGTGAAAGGATTAGTCGATCGGATACGAACTGCAGTGGCCAATCTGTAAATCTCTTGTAGATATAATCTGGCTAAATGGGGTATCCTCGATCCATTAAAAACAGAATGCCACCTTTGCAGGATATTCCCCACCTCCTGTCCAGCCCATCCTGCACTACCACTGGCACCTTTCAAGATTTAATGGAAGCTAATGTTAAAGCTGTGCAGGTGGCTGTATACTGGTCTAACACAATTTGAGTCTAACCGACACGTATAGAAGAAGAAGAATTCACAATTGCGTACTACACTGTCTTAAAGGAAGGTTCTA
Source organism: Standfussiana lucernea (assembly GCA_964057025.1). Lineage (NCBI taxonomy): Eukaryota > Metazoa > Arthropoda > Insecta > Lepidoptera > Noctuidae > Standfussiana > Standfussiana lucernea. The sequence goes on from OZ059804.1 coordinate 11,689,585, forward strand.
GAAACTACCTATATAGTTGAATCTACATACATAAAGCTGTATTTTATAAATTGTATCGTCCCTACCTGTAGTTAAGCACAGGGAATTCGGTATTAGTTCGCATATATTGAATGAGATTCCCGACATTCCGGTTCGAATTGAACGGACACCGAAGCGGAATCGATGTTGTACAATAGTCCCAGGAAATCGAGAAACAATTGTGTGGAAAACTGAAACGTATTTGCTCAACTATGGTCCAATATTGCAGCATTAAATAGCGCAGTTTACTCACTAAAATACGAAGTCAAAATTATACAGGACTACTAACTATACGGACATCGTATTTAGTATGTCATTCTGAACACCACATAGAAATTTTTTATCCGTAATTTTAAAAAAATCTGCTGTTTAATACATTTTGACCATGTTGGTGCAATTTTGTAGGAAACAGCAGATTTTTATCTTTATTACCGATTAAAAATTTGTACGTGGGGGGGTGTTCGGAATGATGTACTGAGTACGTATACGTGCGTACACGTACGTACACACACTTTTTTTTTCTTTCTTTCTTTCTTTACGTGGTAACCGTTTGTGCGTCAATATACCTTCTACTACGTACCTGTATTATACGCAGAATCTTAATTATATAAGGAAAAATTTAATAAAGAAATCATCAGATATACAGAGGGCTAAGACAAATCGCGAGTGCTTTCAAAGCGTTTCGTATTTTCTCTAAGGACTTGCAACAGAATTGATATAGGTTTTTCGGTAGCTTAAGTTAAATAAAGGGTGTAAAAAGATCCTTGACGAAGCCAAAAAACAACGACCCGAATGGCGCAGCGGTATCGAGGCTGCCTTACGTTCATAGGGTTCCGGGTTCGAATCCCGGTAGGAGCAAGTGTTTGTGTGATGTGCATGGACATTTGTTTCCGAGTCATGGATGTTTATATGTATAATAAGTATGTATTTACAAACAAAAAAGTATCTATGTAGTATATCAACTATCTGGTGTCCACGACACAAGCCTTGTTGCTTAGTTTGGCACTAGATGGCGCTGTGTGTAATGCCCAGCGATATTTATTTATTTATTTATTTATCCTTGACGAAGCCGAAAGGCACTTTATCTCCCTGTCATTGCGATCATTGTTTTGTTCTGGACCATACTGGAAAACCTTCTAGTTACGGAGATATTAGAGGTAAAAGATTCAACTTTTTGACATTTTTTTTTTTAAATACAAGATTTTATTGATATAACTTTACTTTAAATAACTCCATGACCCTTATACTATTCAATGCATCCATCAGCACAATGTTTTGAGTGCGTTACATTGTGTCCTACGATAAAACATGACATTATCACCACAAAAAAAACGTTGCCCAGCAATAATTTGTGCGTAGAGTCACTTAGTTTGATGTACAGAATGCTTGGTTGACGGCTTCGTGAAGGGTCCGTTTACACCTTGTATATTTTATACATTTTCCATCATTGTTACCGCTGATCGAATGTTACGATTTCTATGCTTTAAGGTGTAACAAATTTATTATAAGCTGACCTCTGATATGAGTGTTACCCTTACAACTAAATTGTGGCCTACAACAATTTTAAATTCCGAAAACCAACCTCTTAGCACATGTCAAACGGTGAACAAAATGTTTGCATGTGTACCGAAGAATCTGGAAACAGCTGTTTTCTCAAGACCACGTAAATGCTATGTTGGTAAATTCCTTCAATACTTCTGTGTTATAGAAAGTAGGTGAAGCCGTCTTTTATTTATTTTAAATTCCCAGAAAAGCTGTTAACCTACTGGCAAGTTGTAAAGTCCTCTGTGGAAAGTGATAATTAGAGCAGAAACTCGTGCAAAGTATTTTATACGGGGTGGAAGGGACACCACATACTCAGTACATCATTCTGAACCCCTCCAAGTAGAAAATTTTCGTCGTTTAATAAAAAAGACAGCTTTTCCATGCGTTTTGACAGTGTAGGTATTGCACTTTTGTAGGAAACAGCTGTTTTTTTTTTGATTCAGAATGATGTAGGTACTGAGTATGTGGTTTCCGTTTTCGCGTCGGCGTCCCTTCCACCCCGTATACGGTAGGTATAGTGCTGTTGTTTGAAGCCGGAAAATATCTGTATCTACGGAATACAGCGTCAACTTCTTCATCACTATCATTAACACTACTGGCACTATGTGGAGAGAATGTTCAGATGGATAGGATGTGACCACGTCAGTTTAAAAACTTTATAACTTCTTCATCTCTTGTATGGCCAAGGTACAAAAATAATAATAAGTCTTAAATATAATGTTTCCATTTTCGGGACGCATTCCTCCAGTCTGTGGGGGAGAGAGGGCTTTAATTCACCTCACACATCGTCGAACGTTTTATTCTAGAATTTTTTAAATGTCTTCCTTCACCTTTTTGCCCCGGACGGCGCGTTTTTTTAAGGCGTTGGTCCCGGTTGTCATTTGTAGATCTTTGACAGTCGTCACAGGTAGTCAGTGGCCCGAAAGCCTGACAACCAGTCTTAGCAAGGGCTATCCTACTAACCAATTCTAACTGGGTTGTGGAGGTCAGATAGGCAGTCGCTCCATATAAAATACGGGAAGAGACCGAAAGCCGACCCCAACATAGTTGGGAAAAGGCTAGGTAGATGATGTTTATAAATGAGGACACATCCAACCTATTTCCGGAAAAACCAAAACAATGCTCCAAAAATAATCAGAATCACTCTCCCTATCCTTAATTACTCGAACCATTACTCCATCGGTCTCCTGAATCAAGAACTTCAATATCAACACAATGTTTATACAGCGGAACGTTTGACTGACTGCCAACATTTTTGGGTCATGAACGCGTACGGTTAAGTATAACTAAAAGTTTAACGATACTGACTGTCCGCGGGTTTGTTTTGAAGGTGATAAACAGTTAACTATAGGTTAAACTGTCATTGAGACAGTTATTAGATTGTTGGTGATACTTGACCTAAAAGTCATCATCAACATTCTCCTGCACTTATCCCAATTTATTTGGGGTCGGTGCAGCATGTCTTCATCTTCCATACTTCTCTATTACTTGTCATCTCAGTAGTCACCTCCTTTCTAGCCATATCATCCTTCACACAGTATATCCATCGTTTCTTTGCTCTTCTTCTTCTCTTATACTCGTAGGCATCTACATTCATACTCAACATTTTTCTAGCTACATTTTTCTCATTCCTCCGCATAACATGTACATACATACCACGATAATCGATCTTCTTTCTTGAGAAGTGTTCTTCTTCTGAAGAAGAAGACCACGATAATCGATTACCGCACAACTTTCATTTAAAATTGTCATAGAAAATGCACTTTTCACGTCTATCAATGACTTCAGATCTTCCAAGGTGCACTTCATCACACTACTCTCTTCGTTTCAGATACGATCTAAAATTCTTTTCTAAACTTGTTTTATATTCTTTTCATTTATTTATTTATTCAAAAAGGCATCAAATCCCAATTAAAATACATAATTATAATTATTATATATAAAGTAAGTTTAATCAATTCATTAAAATAGGTACAGTACGTTAAAATTTAATGAAATCAAATAACACAATTATAATTCAAAAATACAAACAATACAAACTTCTAAAACTCACAGTTAACCATAAAAAAACCTTTACCCTCGGTTGGTTTTTAATAAAAAGCGGATAATCTTTTCTTTATTAGTTGGGTGTAGAAAAGTTTGTAAACATTGTTGTTTTGTCTAAAAAATTATTCAAAGGAAGTGGTTCATTTTGTTGACTAGTGCTACACTATAGACCTACCTACGCCTTTTCTTCGTGTGTTCTCTGAATGCTAATTTTCTTTCTTAAGCTCAAAGACACTCTATAGTTATTCGACTACGTCTGATATCCGATAAGAAAATAAAAACGCATAGTGGCCCGATTTACAGTAAACAATGATAGTACTGACACAGCGAAGTTCAAAATTGGACACCTGTATCTCCAAGGCAGTATCAGGCTTGACTTCTAAACGCCAGTCACTATTAGCTTCACCCCGAAGCTTCATTTGACAAGGGTTCCACACCAAAGAGGCCAATACAGAAATCTTATGACATAACTGTCTGCCTGTCTGCATCACAGCCGTTTCTCCGAAACTAATAGCTATCAACTTGTCTTGTTTACGTACTCGTCCAACGCAATCGTAACTAGAAAATCAATCGGAGTACAAGACACGTGATTCGATTCACAAATTTTCCCGCACTCCAACACTGGGGGTGTATACAGCCACCCACACACTTGCATCATCGTGTTTAGACGTTACGTAGGAGTCTGCATCAATATCCCGTCATATGTCCGTTGTCTGATTGCTCTTAATTCTAAAGCTGCGGTTACACGGCTTAAACTGTAAATTATTGTAGATAGTGAAATCTCATAACACAAAATTACGCCTGTTAGCACCGAAGGGTTATGCAGAGGTGTACTTAATAGTACAACCAACACATTTCGCCAGTTATGTTTAAGTCCCATGTACTAAGAGGCAAGCCTGTTGCCATCAACCGGACGCAGATCCAAACTCCATGACTGCTACTGAGAAATTCCTGACGGAAAAACTCATTATCATTTTGTCCGATCTGGGACTCGAACACAGGACGTCATGCTTAGAGCATGCGAAACCCTAACCCGGGAACGATCCGGTTTTACTATGGGACCGATACCGGGTTTCGATGCCCCACACAAGCTCAGCATTAGCGGTACCGACCACTAGACTAACAATGCAGTTTATTTAGTGAAATTAGTTTAGGCTTATATTTGCTAATAAATAACTTCAATTGTTCCGGCTATATTGATTCTACCTCTAATTGATATACATAGGTTTAAGTACTTTATTCTCAAAAAAGACTAAAGAACCACTTATATGAGATCATAAGATAACATAAAATAATAAACTTCAAATTCAAATTCTAGGTAACGGTCACTGACACAGTACAATTGTCTTAAACTTATTTTGTTTTGGGTTACATGTTTAACAGTTTTATTCTCAATTTACTTTCTTACTTATATGTACATCATACATACATATATGCCATCAAGTTGATGGCAATAGGGTCGCCCCCTATTACAAGAGACTAAAAGGTGTACTATTAGAGGCACATCTTTGCATTACGCTTTGGGGATTAGGAGTGTCATGCATGTTCTGTATGTATGTTTATTAACTTGCAATATATATATATATATATATATATATATACGGTATAAATATAAATCCTTATCACCCAAAACGGTTTGGGGTTTTCGATAACAAAAATTATTGCTTCATGTTGACATTGCAGTAAAATTTATATATCAAAAACTCTATCATTACAGGAAACTCCTAATGCTGTAGCGTTGTGCCTAATGAAACTATCTATGACATTATTTGCCCTGTCCTGACATCAGTATTCACTCATGATACTGCCCAGAAAATAGCAATATAAGTTGCCAGTGTAAACGTACCTTATAAGTTTTCACATTCGATCTATTTCCAGTGTTCATTCCTGTAAATTGTTTGGTCTTTTGACACCTACGCAGGATAAGGGAGTTTAGCTAGATTTAGAAATAGATTAGAGATTTGGTAGTTTGTGATTTGATGTAGCTATTTGTGGAGGTACTGTACTAGTCCTGTGCGATGGCGATCAAAGAGTCAGCTGCTGCATGATATGGAGGAGGCCTGGGTCTATCAGCCGATGATGATTTGCCTGCTTTGGTTTACTGACAGACGTCGAAACTTCGTTGATGTAGTGGTCGGAAGCGCGACTACTGATTATGAGGTCCTGGGTCGGCCAAAGTCTTATTGGGTTTTACCATCAGGAATCCTTCAGTTGCAGCCACAGAGTCTAGGTTTGTGCCCGGTTGATGGCAATAGGCTCGCCCCCTATTACATGGGACTTAAAATGGGACATGACTTAGACATAACTGTGGATGTTACTGCTATTAGGTACGCCTCTGTCTTACCCTTTGGGAATTACAGGCATGATGTCAAAACCACTTGTCAGCAGAACAATTCAAATTGCCATTAGGCCACTGAAACGCCCTCTAGGCCTCTAGGCCATCGGTAAGCTCAGTAGTAAGTTAAGTAACGTTAATAACATCCGTTTTATTTCACTAATTACAAATGGAAACTTTTATGTGGAGAATCTTTGAGAAGATCTTGCGTACTTGTTTTTTTGCGTGAATATATTTATTTTTATACATTCGTCGTGGCGCCTAAATTATTTATATAAAGTGATTAATAGGTTTGCCTCTTTGAAATGTTGTTTTTAATAGTCCGTAAATATTAAATACATTTCCATGTTACAGATGTGATTTTGAGTAATAGGTTTCTTAGTTTCTTTTTAGAAGTTTCACCTCTAAGAAAAAGCGAAAGGCGTTCCTGTTTAAAAAATCCTGAAATTCCTGAAGTGCAAATAAAATGTAGTTAACCACTACATTTATGGCCTGAAATTAACATGAAAGAAAAACTTACATGAGGCCTGCGTAGTATTTGCATTACCTAAAATAACACCACGCCTGCAATCCCCGAAGGGTTGGGCAGAGCTGCACCTAATAGCACACCCACATTTTGCCAGTTATTTTTAAGTTCCATGTAATGTAGGGCCAGCCTATTGCCATCAACCGGGCACAAATCCAGGCTCCGTGGCAGTTACTGAGAAATTCCTAACGAAAAAACCCAATAACAATTTCGTCGGAATCGACCACAAGGCAGTAATTGCATTAATACAGTCACATACAATTGCAAGGGCATTAATTTTGACAATTCTGTTGCTGTTACACTGATTGCGTTATTTACGCTGTTGAAAATGATTTTTTAACAAAAATGGTTACCGGTTAAGAATTCTCTTCATAACTCTTCGGGTTGTGACACAGATTATGTGAAATAATAACCCTGCATCTTTATAAGTTAAACCTTTAGCGGTTCGGTACAATTAACGTAAAAAATATCCTATTTGAAAATCTAATGTTAGTCATTGGATACTTAAGTGGAGTAGATGATGATATCTTGCATTTGCAAAAATGGCATTTGGGAAAACTATAAACATGAAAATTATGCACAGCTGGACTAGCCATGCCTGCTGCGTGCCCAATGAGCTGTGGGCCAAAATAACCACTTTCTGGAGCCCTGACACAGCCATGACGTCGTGACAGACCTCGACCGGTGGTCCACATTGGCACTGGATCGAGACAACTCGAAGTCAAGAGCCTTTATCCAGCATCAGACGGGGTCCATTAAGACCGATGCCTGCCAGGGTTGCGGATTCGTTCGAAACAGTTACCGTAGCCCTTGGCACCTTGGCAACAGGCAACTGAAGGAACACGGGTAGGTTTTAACCCACCCGTGTTCCTGACTGAAGTGAAGGAACTGGAGGAACCGGAGTCAGTCCCTTGCGGGAGGGCATCCACCCAGAGTAATAGAGGTCATTTGATGATATCCCACCCCAAAAAATAAGGCCTTTGTCCAGCAGTGGGACGACGCATGCTAATAGAATCAGTATCAGTATTCACAGTTATAAGCCGTTTTGTGAACCTATACCGTATGAGGTATATTTCTGCCCGTTGTAACTATTCATAAAAATGTGGCAAAAAAGATAAAGCCCCGACCTTTTCTCTCACTTCCTCTCAATAATTGGATCTCACTTAACCCTGCTACCGCTGCGAAATTCCCGAGATATGATGAAGCGTCCTGAGTTTATTTTCAGTTTATTATTAATTACCTTGATGATTTGTATCTGTCAAAACTTTTCGACGTTAACGTCTTAGTAATAAGGGATAAAGGAGAGAGTTAGTTTGTGAGTGTTATAAATTATTGTGTGAGAGATGAATCGGGAGTTTATTACGTGTGGATGTGTCGTATTTATGAGGGGAGTTGACTTTTCTGAGGAATTTTGAAGGTGAATTTTAATATTATCGGGTCCTTTTTGTAGATTTAATTATTTTTGTACAATTTTATTCGCATTTGGGAACACAATATATCTAACGGCCCGTTCACATGACGACCATTCGATTTTTTTATCGTCTGTTTTCACTGTTGTTTTTGACGGCGGCTATGATTTTTAAATGCCCGTATTCACACGCATCACGAATCGTGAAAAATTACGGAAACGTCTTAAATCACGTATCGTCTTTTAAAAATCAGGTTCGTCAAAAAACACGAAGTGTGATTTTTTTGTGACGGATTCGCTCGCCTACGGAAAATCACGGAACTTATGTGAACATCGATTCGTTTTTTTTATTTGCCGGATCGTGATAAAACACGATTCCGTGTGCAATGTACGTTTTGTGTGAATGTATGAATATATGTTTTTTTTATAAAGAAAAGTTTTAATGTCTGAAAACACAGACTAGATATTTTCAGATATGTAAATACTTTAATAGTAGTTTTTTACAGACAACACTAATAATTCATAGTTTACCCAATCAGGGGTATATTTCTTTTATTTTACTCTACAAGTAATATTCAAAACTAAGTAAACAACTCTTCCATTAAGTAAGTAAAGTTCAAAAAGAATTAATTAGCTACTTAATATTTAAAAGGGCCAATAGACTCCGTGTATCCAAAGGATTGAATAAATTGAAGGATTTTTTAGTAATGAAAGGACCTTACTTTTAATTAATACTCGTTTAAAATTCAGTACGGAACCTAACACGAAAGGAAATAGCGTGCTTGAAATATTAATTACTTAATTAGGTCAATACCTAATGATACCTAAGGATAAGTGTATTAATTACTAGCTGAACCGCGCAACTTCGTCTGCGTAAAACTTTTGATGAATGCTCCGCTCCTATTGGTTGCAGCGTGATGTTTTATAGCCTATAGCCTTCCTCGATAAATGGGCTATCCAACACTAAAATATTTTTTTAATTCGAACCAGTAGTTCCTGAGATTAGCGGGTTCAATTAAACAAAAAAACTCTTCAGCTTTATAATATTAGTACAGATTTACTTAGGCAAGGAAAGTATTTTCAAAAGAAGTTTCTCTATATAGAAGCTCTACGTATGAATGAAATAAACATGCAAAGGAAACTTTGTATAAAATCTTTTTGTAAAACATATTCTAAACTGCTTTATGTTTGCTTACCGAACGGAATTACTCGTACATCTAGCCACAGTGGCTTAAACTCTTTGAAAACATTTCTAAGCTTTGCTTGGATCTTACAGATCCGAAAACATTCTTAAACCCACCGTTGTGCAGTCTTTCTTAGTGCATAAAGCATTGAAGAAAATTCTTTATTAAAGGTGGAGGAAAACATTATGCAGAATCATCTACGAGTATACTAATATTATAAAGCTAAAGAGTTTGTTTGGTTGGACGCGCTAATCTCAGGAACTGCTGGTTCGAATTGAAAAATATTTTAGTGTTGGATAGCCCATTTGTCGAGGAAGGCTATAGGTTATAAGACATCACGCTGCGACCAATAGGTGCGGAGCATTAATCAAAAATGTTACGCAGACGACGTTGCGCCGATCAGCTAATAGAATATAAAGGGGTAAACATACCCTTATCGAATCCGAGACGTGCTTGTTCTGGATCATACCTGGGAAACCTCTAGTTAAGGAGATATTGAACGCCAAATTTCCAACATTTACCCACGATTTAAAAAAATACAAGTTAGATGTAGGTATAACCTTTGGCATTTTAAATACCTCAACGCACCCCTGTAATTTTCAAGGCATCCATCAGCACAATGTGTGATACATTGAGCGTAAATACTGAATTTGCACACAAAAAAAGTCGTTTCCCAGAAATATTCTTTTACGCGGTGTTACTTGGTTGACGGGTTCGTAAAGGGTCAGTTTACACATTCTATACAAGGTGTAGTTTAGCATCCTCGTCAAAGTTCAGGAGGTTGTCATAGAAGACGTAAATAATCAATATAAATTACGGTACTTTGTCATATGAATAATGAACGTAGTTGTTTTAATTTGACACTATTTCAGAATGAAGCCATTTTCAAAAGAGGAGAATCAGCCGTTTATCGAATCAACGTCTGCGGTTGTTTTTGTGTGTGAAAGCGCGGTTATAGGGCTAGTATTAGACTTATCGATTTCCGATATTAAGAAAAAAATGAAAAAAATTACCAACCTATTTTATTATTGATTCGGGTCGAGAATCATTAACTCCTTGAATTTGACGAGGATGCAAAGCAACACCTAGTAAATATGACCATAACCAAACATTAGACATTACGATTAGCATCGGCTATGCTATACTATATGACGTTTTGCATTTGGTTGCAATAATACCAAAATTGAGCACCGAGCTGTGTGCCTTACCCCGCGTTTACACCAATAATTATACAAGTTGTGACAACTGTTTTCAAACAAAATAATATTATTATATTATGTTGTTCATCTTTTTGATAACAAGCTAACTACAAGATTTATTCTTTAAAAATGGTTTTAGGTGTATGACATAAACGAAAACGAAGTAGAACCACAACGAGGAGTTCCTATAATTTCGGGATTCGCTAAATTAATTATCCTACAGCATTTTAGTTAAATTGTTTGCAACAAGCACAATAAATAACATCCATAGATATGAATAAATTCTTAAATTTATGCAAATACTAGCTTATGCCCGCGACTTCGTCGGCGTAGAGTTCAGTTATTGTCCTACGGGGTCGTACTACCGGGATAAAAAGTAGCCTATGTGTTAATCCAGGTTATGAACTATCTGTCTGCCAAGTTTCATCCAAATCCGTTCAGTATTTTTTGCGTGAAAGAGTAACAAACATCCATACATCTATAAATACAAACTTTCGCGTTTATATTATTAGTAAGGATTACATACATATGAGAAAAGAGCATTTTTAATTTTAAAATCGACGTATTTACGTAAAGAAAAACGTCAAAACTTGTTCTAGGGCCTCTGAATAAAAACCTGTGCAGTATCACACTATCGATCGTGTCTGTTATGAACATATGTAGATATGGCCCTTACTAATCTAAAATCGTCAAAACGCAGTTGCCAACCATGGCGTCCGACACACGTACCTTCCCTTTAAAAAAAATTGCATTACAGTTGTGCAATAGCCAACCAACATTACCGCCAATAAAGCATACAAACGACACCTTTCACAAATTCTAAACACATTAGTATCAAACAGACTGTAAATAGATCGAACATTTAATAATAATGAATATTCGCCGTTAGACATCGATAGATTAATAATACGATTTGACAGGTGAGCTTGTGAAGTAGGTCGCAGTTATTAATAAACGGAATTATTATAGCTGGGCGTCTTGTACCGTGGTCTACTGCGGTAGGGTTCGTCATCTGCCTTTTCTTGGGAAAAGACTAGGCAAGGCTAAGCAGTTTCCCAAAAAGGGTAAATAGTTAGACTGGAAGCCGACCCCAAGAGAGTTGGATATGTTGGGGTCGGCTTCCCATCTAACTGGATACAGCTGACTACCAGTATTTTACATGGATCGGCATCTTATCCGACCTCCACAACCCAGTTAGTACTAAGTAATACAATACTCTTTGGTAAGACTGGTTGTCAGACTTTCGGGCCACTGACTACAACTGTAATGACTGTCAAAGATCTACAAATGACAGCCGCCACAACGGCCAAGGCACGGAGGAAACCCGGTTTGTAATGGGTGGTCCCACCCATCTACAGACCAACCTAGGGAAGCGCGGCTTAACCTGAAGATTGATCCGTGCGGCTGTTATTATTTAGCTACGAGCTCCTCCTCGGGGTTAATTATGAAGGGTTGGTAAAAATAATAATACGAGAACCAGCCTATAAGGCCGCTTCTTTTAATTAAAGTAGGCACCACGCTTGCTCAAGATGGGTGGGCGATTTTAGACTTATACTAATTATAAGTCCAGTTTCTTCACGATGTTTTCATTTATCAGTTTCCACTGCTAGGAGCTAGGTCTGCTCTCTACGACAGGGAGTTGGTGGTAATCTACCACGCGGATCCAGTGCGTGTTGGCAGATGGCGCATGTCTTCGATATGTTGGCTCTACCACATACCAGTTTCCCCACGATGTTTTTGATGGAAAGTTTTATATAATTTTGTTTGCATCCATTTTGCGCATTTCCTTTAAATTATTCCTTATTACATGACCCTGAAAATGTTGTGTTAAAAACAAACAATTAATGAATCACCAATCTGTGCAAAAATGTAGGACGCAAAACATTATATTTTCGTAGCTAGTATTTTGTACGCCATTTTGTTTTTCACACCTACTATTTGAGTAATAACATCTGTAAGCGTCAATTCGTATAATTACTTTAACCTTTTGAACGCCACGGTCGCCTATAGCTAACAAATACTTAAAAAATGACGTTTTCTTGCAGTCAAATGGTTAATAATTACATACATACATAAACACACGCCTTTGCCCATGGGTGTAAAAAACCCTAAAACTATCTAGACCACCTACAGCTATAACTTACAATCCCGTCAATGGTGTTCTGACATGTACGCTTAGTGCTCGGAGTTTTTCGGCCAAAGTCGGATATGCTAGCCACTTGAGAGCACATGAAAGAACAGCACACCAAAGCTCTCGACAACCACCCTAGAAAGTCATCGAATGCAGTCGCTGTGGCACTGATAACTGGCATCATCATCAGGCAATAACTACACCTGCTACGATTACATGCTCCTCTTGCTTCGTTCGTACATCAGCGGGGATACCATGATCTGTTAATGCAGGAATGTTTTAGTACTATTCCGAGAGTGGGTAAGAGATGGCGGTAGGCAGCTGTCTAGCGCTGTCACTTTCCCACTCACGGTAACCCACCTGGTCATACATACACGCACGCCGGTGGCGGGTACTACGCACCTGATCTTTCTGAAGAACCTCACCAATGCGGTCAGTGTATGTCCTTCTAGGGCGACCCCTCCTGGCGTTGCAACTCTCGTCTTCCTTGAAACTAGTACCTTTTGTTAGTCGTGTCGAACATACACGTACCGGTATACTAAGCACCTGACCTTTCTGAGGAATATCAGCAACGTATTTATTGATTCTAATAATAACACATACGAAGTATTAGAAATATTATTCTCTTAATCGTTTCGTACATTAGGTCCCAAAAAAACGTATCTTTCAGGCAAATAGTCCCTTTCACGGTCCCAATGCACTGAAAAGCAGTATACCCTCACTCAAAGAAAGAAAAACCATTGATTCAGGATTCTTTTCGAAGTTCTCTTTCGTAATTATTCAGAGCTTTCCGCTTCAAAACATTCATCTTTCAATCAACGTGTGTTCAAAAAGCTCTTTAAAATACTTTCAGCATTTACAATTCCGTTCGATAACGCGTAATATCATCATACGTATCTTTCCCTGAAGGGTTCGGCAGAGGTGTACCTATATGTAACCGAATTCCGCCTGTGCTATGTAATAGGGGCGAACCTATTGGACCGTTTACCTTTTTACGGAATAAAGTCTAAAATATACATAACAATCCCGTTCTATACCAAAATATAAACATATCTTTCAGATGTATTTATTTATAAATACGAAAATGTTCACTGTTCATATTGTTAGTATTCTATTCATCGAATAAAGAAAACTGAATTACATAATTACAAACAAAACAAACGAGTCGGTGGAATACTAGACAGAAATTAATGTAACGATTATATACTGCCCAAATGAAACGGAATCTACTCAAATGAGCGGAACAAGAACGCTTTGAACAAAAGGGACATCCTGATGCCTATATAGATACACATAATATTACATATAATGAACAAATTGAAGTAAAATCAACTCTATGACAATGACACTAAGGTTGAACGACAATGAAAATGTAATTTTGTTGGTGAAATGGAACGTTCCTGTTGCCCGAAGCCATTTGATTTCGAGTCAGTGCCGCGCGCGGCGCCACTGTCGACGGTGGGCGCGTCGTTACGCGCTTCCGAACACAACCCCGCGCTTTTTTCTCTCGCCTTCAGAGAAAAATATAATTAAAAATAAAAGAACGCCGCGTTTACACGTAGATATATAATTAAAAATTCTTCAGTGATACCTACGATCGGTGATTAATATCTGTGTTACGTTCGTAATCGATTACGCAGGTTTACAAAATAAGGATACAAAAATAGTGTTAATAAGCGTTTTACGGTGCCGATCGGCATGGCGGTCGCGTACTAAATATTGCGTGTATTTTCACCGAATAGACGATTATTGCGCTACATCGGATAAGTGCGTAATGCGTTCCTTTATGTTTTCTAAAGAATTTTTCCCATAATTGGTTGTCATGATGGATAAATAAACCTAATTTGATTCGGAATACGCATTCGATGTAAACATGATTGAATTTACGTATGTATGAGAGATGATTTTATTTTCATATTTTTGTTTGCTCAATGTGAATAGAAGGAAAATTAAAACGTAAAATTGTAAGCGATAATAATGTTGTAAATCATGTTATCGTTTCAATGCTACTGATAAATTATAGGATTTGGAATTTCAATAACATATTTTTGTTTTTGTTCAGTAAAATGTATATTTAGACGTGAATTCTAAATATACATTTTATTGACCCAGATTTCAACAATATTTAGTTTTCTCTAAATATATAGATAAGAACGATGCTACATGTGTTCAAAGGCCTTACATGAAACTCTTCACTTTATATTGTCCATTTGTTTTTCTATAGCTAAACCAGACTTATCACCTTAAATCCATAACAACCACATGTACCTAGTACTTAACCAAATCAATTTCTCTCTCAAACAAAGATGCCTTTAAAGCCAATAAACAACTACCACCCACACCTATTCCCCTACAGACCCAGTACAACCCTTTTTCCAACAAAACAGGGAGCATAAAATCATAAACCGTCGCAAACCCATTGAAAACAACATGTCCTTCAGAACACAGCCGTCGGCATTTTGTCTCAAGTCTGCCATATTACAGCCGTTTTAATACGAAAATGTAGTTGCTTTCCATCATGTTGGAGGGCAAGAAAACACGGAACACCACTCTTTTAAGAAGACAGAGGATGTAGTGACAGAAATTGAAAAGAGTATGCTTAGATGGTTTGGTCATACGGAGAGGATGAGTGAAAGGCGACTAACAAAAGGTATCTACCAGGAAGATGTGAGTGGGTACTCTGGCAGGGGAAACCCTAGAAGGACATACTCTGACTTTACTGGTGAGGTTCTTCAGAAAGGTCAGGTGCTTAGTACTCGCAACTGGCGTGCGTGTATGACCAGATGTATGAACGTGGACGAAGCAAAAGGAGTATGTAAGGATCGTAGCAGGTGGCGTTCTGTTTCTGCCTACCCCGTTGGGAAAAAGACGTTAGTTTATGTATGTGTGTACCCTCTTCTAATATTAAAATGTCAAAGGTCGTTGCTGATTCTCAAAATATTTCACAACTAGCTTTTGCCCGCGTGTACGTCGGATATTATCCTACGGGAACGTCCTCCGACATAAAAAAATCATCTAACATAGGACTAACCTAGTGTGTCTCTTCAGCGGTTAAGGAATGAAAAGGTATCAGGCACACAGAGAAACAAAGGCAACTGTATTTCTCCTAGTTACAAACATCCCTTTCGGCCTATTGGCCTGGCTTTGTTCTGTCTCCTACTTGATATGAAAGGATGTCATGTTTTTTCCTACTCCTCCGCTATTCTTTTCTGATTAATTTCGTAGCAGGATCCAAGACACTTAAGTTGTTCCTCCGGGACTTCGTCGAAGTTCTTTGTCTCAGCGCTTTTCTGGTGGTCCTCACTGTTGATTCTGGCTTTCAGGAGTTACAGTGGTTTGGGAAAAGTGTGGCGGGCTTGTCTAAAAAAATTGACAGACAGAAACAGTTACTTTGGCGTGTATGATATTGGATGTATGAATAGCAACCAATCATTCCTTAGGTACGGGATTGTGGGAGTAATTTTGCAATCTCAAAGGCACATTTTTCCTTCGCTGTACCTACGGAATTAAAGAATCTTGCAAAGGAGCACCGGAGATTTCAGGTTTAAAATGTTATATTATAAAGATGATATTTGCTTTGGTTTAAGACTAAAATAATTTAACCTTGGAAAGGGTAATAAATCTCTGCCTTTTCGGACAGTAACTACTTGGGCTTTCCCCAAATATTGTAGTCCCCATAAATTTTCTAATCTGATTTATTTCTACTTGTATCCTTGTTTCTAAAGGTTTGGTAAAACTATTGTGATTGTCTTGGTCATTGCGGATACAATACTTCTCGTTTTAAACTCAGAACATGTAATTAATAATTTCGTTAAAAATACTAACTAATATTATTTGACTGCTTCGTTGGTCGCAAGTGCGTCTGCTGAGCATGAGGTCCTGGGTTCAATCCCTAGGTCGGGCAAAATGTCATTGGGTTTTTGAATCCATTATGGATTTCTTAGTAGCAGCCGCGGAGTCTGGATTTGTACCCGGTTGATGAAATAGGGTCGCCCCCTATTACGTGAGACTTAAAACATAACTCGCGAAATGTGGATGTACTATTAGGTACACGGTACACCTCTGCCGAACCCTACGGGGATTACGGGCTTGATGTTATATTTAAACTGTTGATATTGCTTGGTGACCTAAATCTCTTTGACGCGTCTTTGGAACAATCAAACTAAACACACAACACAATCACAACAATAATATTATCTATACAATGCATTAACAGTACCCGATTTTGAGTATGAGTGTGTATGTAAATTTGGATGGCTATAAGAGTAAGGGAAGAGTATCAGAGCAAAGAATGGATGGACTGTGTGATGAAGATGCTATGGCTTGAATGGGGCTGACTATTACGACGACGACTGATAGAGACGACATTAGAGGAAGAAAACATGGTGTGCCGACCCCAAATAAATTGTCAAAGATTTTCCCGATTTGCGTTATATTTAGTATAACGGCAAATATCTTACCTTTGTATTTGACATCTTTGTATTACGAGTAAAAAATTATGTCATTAATGTAATTATAGATTTAGATAGAAACAAAAAATAACCGACTTATTTTCGGAAGTCGGTGACTAATGTTTGTTTCATTGGCTTTTTTGCCACCGACTCGGAAATCGGTGGCAAAAAAGTTATAAATAGTTAGATATTTTTTTTGCAAAAACCTTTTTTTACCCTTTTTAGTTATCGCAACCTACACAAAGCCTTGTCAAGTATTTCGCAATTTCTTTTACATTAATAGCAAATTTTTTACCAGATATTTTGGTTAAAAAACCAAACTACTGAACCGATTTTGATAAATTTTCTATGGGACATGGGACCAATCGGTTCATAAATGACGAAGATACGAGGTAACAAACACAAAAAACAACCGAATTGAAAACCTCCTCCTTTTTTAAAGTCGGTTAAAAAATAACAGGTCTTGATTATGGCCCACTCGAGTTTAAAGACAAAGTCCGGCTTTCTAAAGCGTTTCATTCACTCATATTTCTGTGATAAATCTCCACCTTTTATCGTCATTCTCCTTAATTATTTGGAGTCGACGCAGCTTGTTTTTCATGCTTCTTTATAATAATATTGTACTTACGAAACTAAAAAAATCCATGACCTAACGCGATCTTTCAAAATCCAATATCACATTTTCCATCTTATCTTTTCCTGAAGCGATATCTTTAACATTGTCAAATGTTCCCTTTTGATTTTCAACTGTTGTTCCTGTTTGGGATCACTTGCCTAAACCTGTGAATAATTTAGCAGTCAAAACCTTACAGATGTTTAAACTAAGTTTACATTTGCATGTTTGGTCACGTTTTGTTCCTCAAAGGAATTAATTTTGTTTCAAGTATGGCTAGATTTATTGTTATTACAGATCTACATAAATTAAACATCTTATTTTTCTTCAATATTTGTAATGTCAATGCCACAAGACCTCATCAAAGGTCTGGTAGACATCGTCGTGTTTTTCAGTCTGTAGTTTCTCCAATTATAATATTTTCGCCGAATTCGTTCGCATTCCAAGAGTTCATCGTTGGATAATTTGGATGTTCTCATCCTAATACCGAAGACAAGAATCCATATAAATTATTCAACACCTTTTCTATCGAGGGTTCATTTAAAATATTGAGGAATCCTTTAGGAAAATGTTTTGAGCCCCTATTGATAGGAAGCCCCGGGTATGTGCTCGCTGGGCTTATCTAATAATCCATTGATCGCGTTTATACGACAGAATAGTCTCTAGCTATGTTTTGAAAGGTTGTTGGGACATTAGCCTTAATTTCTTTTGCATAGGAATATGCTACTTCCTGATAAAGAAACCCGATAGTCATCATCAGCATCAATCCACCCAAAAAACGTCTTCTGCTAGACATGGCCTCCCCAAAGCCTCACCACCAGAGATCGGAACAGGTAGCGTATATTTGCCTAAACTTCAGGGAAGTAAGTAACGAGTGGATAATAAAATCCAGTTTCGAAATAAAGCTGTTAAATTAGAATGTGGAATTTTCCACATCTTACTTACTTCCTTGAAGATTGCGCAAATACACTCTACCTAATCCGATCTCTGGTCATCACTTGAACCGGACGTGTCAGCCCTAGTCATGTAATTAGAAGATTATGAAATACTAGGTTCTGCTCTTTCCAATTTTCATTTCCAACTACGAAAATACTTAAACGGATGCGAGGAAATTTTCAGTTGAACAACAGCGTTTTGATATGCATATCGAAACAAACATCTCAAAGGAAATTGGTAGTATGGGCGGGCGTTATGTGGGGTGACAAGCTACCAATGTGGCATTGAATTTGAAACTGTCTATGAAATCCCTTCTTTTACTTGCTATGTGTGTACTTTGTTATTGTGGTATTCTTCATAACTCTTCCCAATAAGTGTATAGTATATTTCTGACGTCATAATGTAATGTATGTAAGGTGTCATTTGTTTTAATTTATTGATATTCCATTTCCCCATAATGTATACTAGTTTTGCACACCTGGAGCAGGATACGGTCCTGAGCTATATTTGTTGTTTTTCATCCTTATGTGTACCCATATTCAAGCAAAATAAATTATTATTATAGAAAATTACATTTTTTCAACTATTTCAGCATTAACTTTGCATTTGACTGCTGCATTGGACTAATGTTCGCAAGCGCTAAAATTAAGCAAAAGGTCTTTGGGATTGATCCCAGGCCGGGCTAAGTGAAATTGGTTTTTTCCCCCAGATTTCACAGAATCAACCCGCGGGGTCTGGATTTGTGCCGGATTGATGGCAATAGGCTCGCCCCCTGTTACATGGGACTTAAACATAACTGGCAAAATGTGGCTGTACTATAGGTACACTTCTTCGTCACCATAACCCTTCGGGCATTACATTCGTAATGTTGTGATTGACTGGTTCCCTTATTGCGTTATTTTCCAATCTCACATTTAGCTTATTCCGCAGTTCAATTTATCACCAATCTTATTTCCCTCAAGGTAAACTATAATGCAGCCATTACTTTTGCATTGGCGTCCCTTTCCACCTGGTTCCAATCTAATCCAGTCCATGATATATTGCTTAGTAATTCACCAAGACCACTTGATGAGTGTGTTTCGACTCAATAACAGCTACACCGTATAATTTTACGATATACTATTATATTTAGAAAGTCCTTGTGCATCATTGTTATGCCACGCTGAAGTATCTTTTCTGGTAGATTTTATAGTCTCAGCTTCCTCAATGATGACATTAGTATTTACATTTTGCATTCCGTAGTTTTAATTATGTGTATCAAGACGGGTGTTATTCGTGATTTATCTTAGAATAATGGGTGTTTTATTGAGAATAAAGGTGACAGTTATTGTGTGTTTCTCATTTCTATTGGAACAGTCTTATGATTCATATTTTGGCATCTCTGTTTTGTGGCTGCATATATCTGCTATAGAAGAAGAAAAGTCTTAAATTTATTCTTCATTCACTAACAAAAAACTCTCAGCCTAAACGAATAGGTTTCTACGTTTGAGCTGGTACTTTTTATGACTAAAATGAGCAGCAAAATGGAAGGAATTTTGAAAATTGATATCCTAACTTCTATTCCGTATTACCCCATTGGGTTTAGAGATAATATGGTAGTTTGTTAACAAAAAAAGGAGGAGGTTCTCAATTCAGTTGTATTTTTTCATTTTTTTTTTGTGTTTGTTACATCATATCTTCGTGATTTATGAACCGATTTGAAAAAATCTTCTTTTATCTGAAAGGATATACTTCCCGATTAGTCTCATAGATTTCATCAAAATCGGTTCAGTAGTTTGGTTTTTAAATCAAAATAGCTGGAAAAAATATGTCATCAGTAAAAGAAATTGCGAAATTGATTCTTGATAAGGATTCGTGTGTGATACGATAACGAAAAAGGGTAAAATAAAAACTTTTTTCCAAAAAAATAACCGATTTCCAAAAAAAAAACACAAAAAAAGTGGAAAATAACTTTACTTTCGGAAGTCGATGGCAAAACAATCAATGAAACAAACAATAGTCACTGACTTCCGAAGATAAAGTTATTTTCCACTTTTTTATGTTATTTTTTTTTTGGAAGTTGGTTATTTTAATTTTTGCAAATGGAAAATCTCATTAGGCTCACAGTTTCTTCCTGTATTATTAATTGCTTATCTGTCTGCTTATGACTTCTAACTTTAAAAATGAATTTTCGGTACACTTCCAAGCCAGTTGTCAGTGCTAAAATGCAATTCAATGATAACAACACTACTGCCAGTTCTATGCAATAGATGTAAAACACTGCCAAATGGATTTAGACAGCAGATGGGAAAATTTATACAATTTAGTTGGGTGGTTGGCAGAGAACATTAGTAGTAATTTTCACGCCTAGAAACCAGAACATAAACCTAACAACACCTGCAGTCCCTGAATGGATAGGCAGAGGTGTGCCTTTGTTTTTTTTTTGTCGTTTTGCACGTCATATCCCTGCAACAAATAAATACTTTGTCTTTCTTGAGTGCAACCACATTTCGCACAATTTGTGTTCAAGGGCCATGTATGATGGGGTGAGCCTTTTGACTTAAACCTGCTATTCAGACTCCGGGTTGGTACTGAGCAACTCCTGATAGGAAAAACCCAATTTCTCTTCGCAAATGTAACCCAAGATTACATATTTATGTTCAACAACAGCAGTGGAATAGACTAATAGTCGCACAGATTAAAATTAAAATACTGCATCAGATTTTGCAGTAATGCAAATGAAAAACTGAAAACAAGAAAGTCTAGCTTCAGTATTTTCCGATTTAATCCGTTAATAGCTATTTTTCTTCTCGGAGTTTTTAATCCAACGTTTAATGATAAAGTTCCGGTTTTCAACGGATTTTCCCGTTCCGAATCAATAGATGGGGAGCGGATTGCGGTGCTTGAAACTGACAAACGGTATCGAGTGCTATTGTGATCGCTTCATCCAATTATCTAATTGTCTTTCTGGGGATTTGAAGGCACGTGTTTTTGTTTATGGGTAACTACTTACCGATAGTTAATAGAAATAAAATGAGTTAACGTTTAATTACTTACTCTCTTTTTTGTGTTATTGGGTTTTTCTATCAGCAATTTCTCAGTAGCAGCCACAGAGTCTGTATTTGTGCCCGGTTGATGGCAATAGGCTCGCCCCCTATTACATGGGATTTAAACATAACTGGCAAAATGTGGGTGTACTATTAGGTAGGTACACCTCTGCCTAACCCCTCGGGGATTTCAGGCGTGATGTTATGTTATGTTATATTTACTCAATATTCAAAACATCGTTTTGTTTCGGTCAATCGTTTGAAGATGAGGAAGACAGAATGATGTATTAAAAATGTTTAGTATTTAACACATGTGATGTGTGGTGTTAGGATAAAGTTGTTTTAGTAATGTTGTTCACTAGGTAGGAACAAGACAATTAAACGTTCTTCAGAACAAGCATTAAAGAAAGTATTTATTGTAGATTATACATATTTTACTTTGCCAAGAAATCTTATCATTATGTTTCCTAAGATTTTTCAAATATAAATAAACTCCCTTCTGATAAATGTTTTACAATCTACAAAAATACCTAAATAAAATTTAAGTGTCTGTTTGTAATAACAAAATAACATCTTTTTACTTAGTGCATTATTATGAATATGAAAGTATATACGGTATTTATGACAAAAAAAAAACATATTTTTATCTGTCTGTCGGTCTGTCTGTTTGTTCCGGTTAATCTCGGATCGGACTTTTCTCGGATCGGAAGTAATTTAGGATTAAGGTTCCGTGCAAAAAAATTAAAACCCTTGAAATCGTTAACAGAATCCGATTCAAATAGGGAAGTAATTTTTTTATAATAATTTCACGCGGACGAAAATCGCGGGCTACAGCTAGTTTAACATAATTTGGTTCCTCTAAACATTCCTATTTAATGGCTAGCGATGAAGCGTCTACTTCTAAACTAATTTTATTTTCATTACAGCGGAAAGTGCTAGGAAATTGCACTTCCGACTTGATTAACTGGTGCGAGCGTAAAAAGTCTCAAAGGTTAAAGCAGGCAGGCAGGTTTAAGTTTTTTTCTTGTCATTTTGCAAATGACAAGAAAAAAATAGGTTGATAGCACCACAAGTTTTTAGCAAATTGCAAGAGAGGAATGAAAGAATTTGTTTCTAATAAATTATGGCGCTATACGGGAACACTCATTTTTAGATGATCATTGGGTATTTTTTGTCATAAGCACATGAATCCATTACTCCAAAATAAACATAGACGATGAAAAATTCCTAAAAATACCAAAGTTTTATGATACCTTACACCTGTTTCTGAACGATACTGTTGAAAAATATCAATCAGTCTAAGATTTTAGATCGATACCCGACAGCACGTGGCTAAATAATAACAGCCGCTCGGGTCGATCTTTAGGTTAAGCCGCGCTTGCCTAGGTTGGCCCGTGGATTGGACCCATTAAATACCTAGTTTCCTCCGTGCTTCGGAAGGCATGTTATTGGGTTTTTCCATTGGGAACTTCTGAAAAGCAGACACGGAGTGCGGATTTGTGCCCGGTTCATGGCAATAGACCCCTAATACACGAGACATCAATAATACTGGCGAAATTTGGGTGTACACACAGCTCCATTAAGTGTTTACTCCCCCAAAAGACATGTGCATTCAAATCCGTGATAGGCCCAAGTTGGTTTTTGTATTTTGCAAAATCATTTTATTATAATTCATGTATTGTTTTAGTGAAATAAGTAAGTTAGTAATTTTTTTTGTAAGTTTGTTTTTTAATATTGTTTTATTTCAATAAAATGTTAATACTTTTACTAATGCGTATAATGACAAGCATTAATAGGGTTAACATTTACTAATAGTCATTCAATGTTTAAACAGACCGGAGGTTTCAAGACCGCTTGCCGTGCATAAGATTGGAGGTTCAAATACTAGACAATGTGCGTTTTAACATGCATTATATATTTTTTTCATACAAAGTATTTTTCTTTTGTTTTAAGACTTGATTTTTAAAGTATTAATCAAATACTTAAATAATCATTTAATAAAATTTATTATTGCCGTTATTTAACAAAAAATTGATCTTATTTTACTATAAAGATTTATATTTTACAATTTGATTTGGTAGTTCTAGTTATAACTTGAGGGTATGGATTAATTTTAAAAAGAAAACAAAAGTAAGTAAAATTAATAGACACCCTCAAATTATAACATCTATCAATTAGACAGTGACCTGAAAACAAAGAGACTCAGACGATAGTAGATAACAATTTCATCACAATTCATATTATTATGGGCTCGCTGGCTAGTTAGTCAAACTGCCAGAATGAGTATGACGACAATCGCTGATGCGACGGGTTCGTATCCAAGTCGAAAAAATGAACTCTTTTTTAAAAGTATTCCATAGATTATTAGTAAGTTTCGTAAAGAATTCAATGTTGTAGCAGTAGTGTAACATTTTAAAACTTGAGGGGTTAGCACATACTGACGCTGTGTGTACTATTAGGTACATCTGTACCTAACCCTTCGGAGATTATAGGTGTGATGTTATGTAAGATTTTGTACAGTTCATCTATAGTTTCCCGCTAGATTTATGCCACGTTTGGTGAGTAGCAAATTAGTATTCAAGAACGTTAAATTAGTCATACAGTTTGTGGCAGTTGCAGTGTGGCCACTGCAATACTAAAACTATGTGTTTGTTTGCTTGGAGTCCACCTAGCACGGGCTTCTGTGGAAACTCACTTAGGATTTTTGTGTCCCTCTTTTCCACCGGTATCCACCGAATACTGACGTTTGTCTCCTTCATTCTTCGTCACTTTATCTAGTCTTGGGCTTCCTGCATCCAGCTCTTGCCTGCTACTCTAACCAGGTCGTCGGTCCTCTTGACTCATGGCTTGCCTACTCTTCTATGGTCAGTTTATTGTAATAACAAAATCAGCCTCCAATTTTCGGGTATTGTCTTGTTTTCCATAAAATAATTTGTACTGTTTTGTTTTCCATAATCGTCCCCTTCATAATATTTACTTGCACTATTATCATTTATACTAATAACGCTTGTCATATCAACTTATTAGTCATAACTTTTATTTGCCATAAAAAAGTTATCATAACATGTATACAATCATTAGTTTCTATTATAAGTAACACATAATCGATACTTGACATAAGCAAAATTTAATATAATTTAGAAACGTTTATTGTTTTGTATAAAAAATAATGTCATTAAGGCATTTGTCTGTAATCAAATGATTTATTACAGCAAACAACAGACAATAAGCAGTTAGTCAAAATCGAAACGGCTAGGTTAGGTTAGAACTGTGAGCACACAACGCCAGATTTCCTCTTTTGCAAAGCAAGCATGCATGGTAGATTAGGTTATTTTTAGGTTTCCTTATATATTAATCAATATAATTCAGGTAATATAACAATATTATTTTCATTCAAATTTAAATTGGAGGCCAAAGCTCTCAAAAATTAATCTTCACTGTTATTAATTATAATGGTTAAAATGTTAAAACAAATAAATAACATTTTTTTTCTTTTCTAGTTCTCCATTAGAAGTTAACTCAATGTTCATCAATGAAATTTTGGCTTCTTTTATTTATTATTTCTTTGCTGAAATAATATAAACTATAATTTGTTTTGCCAATTTTTGTATTTATTCTATGATGAAAGACCTCTGCTTAGTTCCGTGTGCTGGTAAGTTCTCATTGTGCTAGTATGGGCAAATGAATATTATAAATGAAAAATATAGCAAATAAATGTATGGATTAAAATTATTATGACACTTGATCGATTATGACCAATGAAATTAGTGAAAATGATTTTATGGAATTTCACGATTATGGCAATTGAAGCGTTATTTCTAATGGAATTATGGCAATTACAAGTATGGTACATAAAATTATTTCATTTTAAATTACGGCACATATTAGTAAACCCAATTTTCGCATTGCTGGGACACAAACCTCCTCTGCATTAGAAGGAGTGGGCTGTTATCCACTACGCGGGCCCAGTTTGTGTCCCACTGCAGGGCAAAGGCCTCCTTTCTCTCCTTCCACTTATCCCTATCGAGTGCTGTTAATCGGCAATCCTTGTGGAAAGAGTCCAGTTCGTCTCTCCATCTCCATCTAGGCCTGCTGGGACTCAAAAAGCTCCCAGGTTCTCACGATTACCTGACCCAATACTCTCGATTATTTCTAGATATTTTCCAATCCTGGTTTATTTCATTCTAGCATTGTATACAAAATGGGTATACAGACACATTTGCGAATCAATCGGGAGTGGTTTACATTTCAATTTCTGTGTTTACGAGTCCTAATTGATCTTGGAGTATTTCATTGAAATGAACTAGATGTGAACTGAGGAATTCGCGGTTGTAAACTATATTTACTGCCTATGTATGCAGTATTTGAATTCAGACCTAGTAATGTTACGGTATTGGATTAAGAATAAAAAGAAAATGCTAATTGTAGCAGTCAAATTAGATTTTATTGCGGAAAACTAAAACTAAGTGCACTGAAATTTGAACTGAATTAAAGAGAAAATTTTGATCTAGTCGTAAATATTAAAATGGTAGTAAAGAAGAATAGAAAAGCAAATAGAATAACGCCCTTCATCATGAAAAGATGTATTGTTAGCACAATAGTTTAAAGCATCCAGGAATTCAAATTACAATTGTTGAAATCAGCTTAGTACTTAGCGAATCGGTGTTTACGATTCGAGACCAAACCGTTTCTATACGCTCCAAATACTCCAAATATCAGGAATACTTTACAAAGTAAACACGACAAAACTATATATTTCCAAATTGAAATACCAAATGCTCTAAAACATAAACATTAAAACAACGATATTGAAGAAATAAAAGTTGAAACAATTTTTCTTCATCTTTCTGATGTTAAAAAACAAATGTTTTCTGAAGTAAAACATGTTATTTTGTTTGTTAAGAAAAATCTTGGAAAGAAAATATGTGCTAACGAGCACAAGTCGCAATAGAGCCGGTTATACAAGTGCGACAATAGAAGGACGCAACAAAGTCCTTGCGTGGTGAGGTGTCGCATTACGTGGGCGTAAGGCTGGGACACATCAGCGAATATCGACGGGTTCACTGTGATTTATGAATGAAGGAAATAATGGGTGTTTTGAGACTATTATTGAATGAGACAGAAAATGTGTTCGGTGTATTTGCTTTAGCTGCTCCCATTCCTGAAATGTTTGATGATAACATTATTTGAATTATTGAAACGTATAATAAACTTTTCTCGCAAAAGCTTACTGAAATTACACGTTGATTCGTTTTTCAGCGACCGCCTAGTCGTTTTGCACCACGCGCTATATGTGACTTGAAAATCTAATTACTTTTTCCATTTCACAGCGCCAAAAATGATCAAAAAGCTATTTAAAACCAAATAAAAAAAATCTCAACCAAATAAAACGAAACATTCCCAAAGATAAATCCAAAGACATGTTTTAAAAAAAGTGCTAAATTAAAAAGATACTGAAAAAATTCAAGATGCGTCGCGACTGCCTCAAGTTGAGACTCAGTGACCCTAGTCCTGGGTCCCTCTCGTTCCATGCTTCGGACTCGGAGGAAGAGAGTTCGGACAGAGGCAGTAGGAGTTCCAGGAGTGGGTTGGAAGAACCACATGTGTTACCTATTTCTGTCACAGCTGCTCAGGTAATTTTTGATGACAACTGTATGGTGATGGATGATTATTTGGCTGGCGATGTAAAAAAGACTATATCGAATTTACGGTGATTGATATTCACTGTTGTCCTTCGAGCCGGATGTTTTTTTATCTTTCTGAAAATTAAAAAAAAAGTACGAATTACAGTACGAAACACACGTAGTGGTAGTTTAATAAACTATGCCAGTTTGTAATAGAATATAAAAGCGAATGTTACTTACTGTGCGAATAGTAATGTGTGAAACCTCATTACTAAACTTTTTGTTACCCAATTGAAAGCTGTTGATTTTTCTTATGAGTTTGATTTTATTGTTACTACCATCATAATTTATCCAACATAAAATCTTGATCGTCAGACCAACACTTTAGCCGTTTGGCTATTAACCCGCTCAGTAACTGTTACAACATTAACCTATTCACTAAGTAAACGATATTTTCTTTCTCCCCTAATCAGTGAGGGGGCAATTAAGCTACCGCAAGGCAAATTACTAAACAAAATATACTTTTACCTTTATATGGTCCGTTGCGAAACATTGAAATAAGAAAATATTATAATTTTATATTAAGCGTTAGCTGATAAGTCTATTCATAAATTTAATGTTCCCGCTTTTGGGACAGACAGACCTCCAGCCTTTATGAGGAAATGGGGTCTTAGAATTTTTGCTTCTTGGACATGCCAACTTCTTCTGTCCTTGAAATAAAGTAATTGTTCACTTTAAGTTTCACACTTGCACTTTTGAAGACGCAATTTAGATTGTTTTTTTTTTCTAATTTCGGTGACATAATATCTTTCTTTTTTATACTTTTTGGTTTTACTGTTTTATATGTCTTTTTTATCGTCATGTCACCTTTCGTGTTTGTTCTGTCAGTGTGTTCTAATTAAAATTTGTGAGATAATTTGCCAACTTTTTTCGGTAGTGTTCACCGTCCACAACATACTTATGTATATCTTTTAGCCATATTATGTAGTGTAGACGAATAAAACCTTATTAGACGCTGCTGCTTCAAAATGGCTGTAGCGACTGCATATATTTTTTTTACCAAATCTCATTCCAAAAACGAATTACTGTATCCAAAGAATGGTTACTACGGAACCAAACCTTCTTTGGGCCAACACAGATCATACCGTTTTTTATAACAACAAACCAAATATTTTACGTTATCACGGCCGAGTAAAATTAAAGAATAACAAAATGTAGGGTTCGCGTTCTGTATACAATTGTTTAAGCAAAGGTTGGCGCAGTGGTAATATCAGAGTGGGCGGAAAAGGTATTGCGTGATTTATCCATAGGTACCTACTGAAGGTAGCTGTAATCGTTAGAGGACAGGAAAAGTGGGAGAAGGTGAAGGTGAAATATTTTTGGGTCGAGAAAGATTGTATTGCTATGGAATGGTTTGATATTGTCTGTTTATAAACTGTTATCATTTATGTATGAATGAATATCCTATACTATTTTTTTTTAAACTCCTTTTCGTCTTGCAAGCTGTCTTGTCGACATTAAGTTGAATTTTATGTATTTAGGAAATATGGCGTGCATGGTACAGTATCTAATTATATGTCCATCTAGCTAGTATGGCTTTTATATATTTGGATTAGAGAGATCTGGAGAAGCACGTAAGGAGCATGTCTCTAAAGTCTTTAAATGAGTGGTTTGGTTCCTATACTATTCAATGAGCAATATTTGTATGTTGGATTTACGTTCTCGATAACGGCTCTAACGGTTTCGATGAAAGTTGCAATATAGGGATTTACGGGGGGGAAAAATCGATAAAGCAAGCTCACATATCTGGGAAAATTCGTTTTCTCTATTTTCACCTAAGAGCTAGAGCAGAGCTCGGTCGCCCAGGTACATATGATTATAGGATTTAACATCCTGGTGAGAAGATCCAAAATAGGTTGAATCCTAATTGCTCATTAAGGTTTTGTCGTGTGAGCTTTTTACCTTAAATTATGTCCCTGGTAAAGGAATCGACTTTGAGGGAATCACTCAAATGATTTTACGAGACGAAGCGATTCTCTAGAATATTTTTGGGTTTGTTGATAAACGCTAGATAATGTTGAGATTGAGAGACGTATATACGATGAAAATTTTGATCTTTAATCAAATAAAGCAGCGGTTATAAATGAAGAAAGAAAGAAGGAAGGAAAAGTATTCATTTGATCCGCACAGGAAAAAAACAAAGTAATTAAAATTAACAATAAACAAAAAAAATATATATATAAAAAGTCAACATAAGAAAAAAAAATACATACATTAAACTAAAATTAGTCCCGTACGAGGCCAAAAGGCCCCTATCTCAGCATGGTGCTGTAACATTTGAAACAAATGTCGCAGTGCTAGTATTCTGATAGGGCCTAAGTGATGCCATGGTCAGACCATCACCATCATCACCATCAGCCCACAGCAGTTCACTCCTTTACATAGGCCTCCTCAATTGCATGCCACTCAACTGGATTTTGAGCAACTCGCATCCAGTTTTTACCAGCCACCCTGCGAAGATCGTCGCTCCACCGCGCCTGAGGGCATCCCACCTTACGCTTGCCGATTCGTGGTCTCCACTCAAGAACACGTCTACCCCAACGATCGTCAGTTCAACGGCTAATATGGCCGGCCCATTGCCACTTCAGCTCACCTATTCTGTGAGCTATGTCGACAACTCTGGTTCTCTGTCGCATCACCTCGTTCCGTTTCCACAGTCCGATACTAATACAAAATTATAATAAAAAAATAAGCTTCTAATATCAATGGCAAAGATTTTAATTACCTTATCAAGACCATTCTTCTTTGATACGAATTAAATACTTTTGAAGACAATGTTTAATTTTTTATCCTTCTAATTCATCCTAAATTTATTTTAAATTCTTTTACCATTCCATTCCATTTACCATATACGCGAGCCTCCATAGCAGGAAATGAGGAACGCCTACCCCAAATATATTTCCTTATAGAATTCGAAGTTCAATCATATTCTGTCGTTTTTATGTGCGCCATAAATTCCTTCCGTGTGTACCGTCTTTACTCTTCAGCGATCGATCAAACGAAGCCGTTAGTATTTGTATCCTATGCTTATTGATTGGTGTTCGACTTTAGCAGTTCAGAACTTAGCCGGAAGATGTTTTATTGTGATGAAAAAGTTTTTTGAGAGTAGCTCTTCGCTGGCCGAGGTTGGTCTATGGTTGTGTGGACATCTAGTAGTCAGTAGATATTTGACAGTCTTTACAGGTAGCCAAGTGCTCCGAATGTCCGACAACCAGTATTACGCAGAACTAACTGGTTTGTGGAGGTCAAGGTCGGAGGTCGGAGGACGTAATAGCTAAAATTCTAGGCAGATGATGATGAAATGGTTTTTTGAACTTATTATCAAGCCTACAAGTGATGGGAAACATGTTGCAATGTTTCATTTTCTACAACATTAATAAAAGTAGTAACTTACTGTATGTATTTGGAGATAATGCGAAGAGTCTGTTCAGGTTCATGGCTCAGATATGAGCAATGTGTATTTAGGATTCGATGGGACAGACATACGCATTGCGAACATAAATATCCCTAAATAAATAAAGAAAAAAAAGTACTAACTTCACCCCGTTCATCTTTTAAAACACCTAATCTAATGTAATCTTCTTTCTTGCTTCTAGAAGAAAGACAAGAAAAACATTTTACTGAAAAATAAGTACAAACTTTTAATTTAAAACCTTAGACTTGATTAGAAAATAAAAATGGAAGCGCTTTTCTAATAAAACTACCCACGGACTCTTTGCATTTCATACCGAGTACTCAAGTAGTCTTCCTACAAATTTTATACGGGGTGGAAGGGACACCGACGCGCAAACAAAAACCACATACTCAGTACATCATTCTGAACACTCCCACGTAAAAATTTTGCATCGGTTATTTAAAAAAAAAACAGTTTCCTACAAAAGTGCAATACTTACACGGTCATGAAAATGTATGGAACAGCTGATTTTTTTAAAATAACCGACGATAAAATTCTTTGTGGGTTATTCAGAATGATGTACAGAGTATGTGGTTTCCGTTTACACGTTGGTGTCCCTTCCACCCCTTATAAAAATATATAATGCAAAGCAAACGAGAATTTCTCATTCGATGAAATCCATTTGCATCTATAAACTGGTGGAGTTAATCTTAGAATCTGATTACTTCGGTGGAATGAAAAAACTCCGCGTATTTTAAAGTTTGATGAAAACTGTCGTCGATTTTTTTCATTCCTTTGTTGGGGGCAGAAGGATTTTCATTTTATCTTCTTTTCTAGGTATGTAGGTACTTATGTATGTTAGGTAAGTTTCTAGGAGTAGGACAAACAAGGCTTACGGCAAAATAATTTTATACGTATGGAGCATTCATCATCTGCTTAGCTTTTTCCCAACTTTTGTTGGGGTCAGTTTTCAGTCTCACCGGATGCAGCTGAATACCAGTACTTTACATGGACCGAATGCCTATCTGACCTCCACAACCCAGTTAGTACTGGGTAAAATCATACCTCTTGGTAAGACTGGTTGTCAGACTTTCGGGCAACTGACTAGCTGGACAGTGTTCCTCGTTCGTTTAATAAACGCACGTGTTTTTGTAGAAAAACATGGAAAATTCTTGACATTTTCCAAACGTTCCCACATCTCACCATCATCATATTTACGCAATAAATGAAAGATCTGAGAATAGATTCACATTTCCACATAAGATGGAGTCCACAAAATTATGTCTTGTTCATAAGTGTTATTTGGTATTAATTGTATTCTTCATGAAATTCAATTAATTATCTAATAACAGCAATTTCGAACCTAAATGTACTACCCCGAAAATTACCCACGTTAGGCAGACCTTGTCAGTCTAGACATGCTCACGCAACGTGAATTGTACCTACATTCTATTACGCTGTCAGCTGTCAACTGTCATGCTGTCTTGCTACTGTCAAACTGTCCGGCTGTTGAGAATTCATTACTTTTAATGATAATCAATTAAGCTCTCTACTGACTTTGCAAAGGGCAAAATAATGATTCATAAAAGGAATGAAGGAGGCTCGGCCATGGAGGTCGGAAATGGTCCCGGCTGTCATTTGTAGATCTTTGACAGTCGTTACAACAATAGTTAATAGGTCGTTACAGGTAGTCAGTTGCCCGAAAGTCTGACAACCAGTCTTACCAAGGAGTATCGTATTATTAACTGGGTTGTGGAGGCCAGTCAGGCAGTCGCTACATGTAAAATACTGCTACTATTCAGCTGCATCCGGTTAGACAGGAAACCGACCCCAACATATTCGGGAAAAGGCTAGATAAAGAAAAAAAAAAAGAAAAAAAATGCGAATCAAAAAGAATTGGGTAACACTGTAATTTTTCAAGGGTTCCGTTTTTTTGTAAGTGGTTACCTCAACAATATTTTCGTTGCTAAAACAATGTTATATGGAAACCGGAATTCCGCACTGAAAGTTTCAGTCATTGAAAATATAAAATTCATTGAAGTTTTCCTATCACAGGTCAATAAGTTTCGTAGATATTCTGCTCTCGGAACTACTCAATGTTTCACTATCTCAAAACTCCTTATGTTTTTAACAAATTCAATTCAAGATAATAACGTGCTTCTTTTGTTAAACGTAACATAACATCAAGCCTGTAATCCCTTAAGGGTTAGGCAGAGGTGCCTTAGTGCCACATTTCGCCAGTTATGTTTAAGTCTCAGGTAATAGGGGGTGAGCCTATTGCCATGATGTGGTAGTGAGCTATTGACATTCTGATTCTTCTTAAACCATTGGCCACCCAAGGCTGCATGTAGGTCTGTTCCAAACCTCTCCATATTTGGTGGCTTTGCCTCATGGCTATTGCGATTAATCGGACACAATACAGATTCCAGGCTCCTAAGGGGAAACTTCTTTTGTTTTTCTGTTTAAAATACAAAACAACTGTAGAAATACGCTTTATTTAAAAACTAGCTGTTACCCGCGACTTTGCACGCGTTAAGTTCGGGATTTACCTAAAATAAGATTTTTTTGTTAGGAAGTTCTTAACTCCATTTTTTTGCTTGAGTAGATTACCTGTTATCTTTAGTATTCCATGCAAATTTTAACCCCACTTGTGGGTGAAATTTCCACAGATCGTTTCTTAGTACCGACCGTATTAAGAACTTGCTTGCCAGATTTCAAGTTTCTAAGTTTAATAGTTCTATAAATAGATATTTTGATTAGTCAGTGAGTGAATAATATTGCGTTTTCATATAGGTATCCAACTAAAATGTATAATTACTAAAATCATGCTATGGCCTAACCCAGACCATGATCTGTGACATGACTTGCGAGAGCCCTTAGTCCAGGCTGTCACAAAATTATTTCTTAGCTGATGTCTCCTACTCATAAACTCTAGACTTGCTAAATTTCAGGTCGGTAGTGCAAAAAAATATTAAACATTATTATCAGACATAGATCTCTTTAATCCCCGGCCCTGTCGCAAAATCCGTTCTTATCGGATGTCTACTAACTATAAACTGCCTCCCTGCCAAATTTCATCTTTATACGTCAAGCAGTTTTCGATATTTCGTGATGAGTGAGTGAGTGACCTTTAGCTTTTATATATTTAGATAAATCTAGCAGTCAGGATGTCTACAAAGCACTTACTGTACCTTTTAGTATTGTCCCAGTGGAAGGGTGAAGTTTTCATGGGTTTTCATGTCAACAGTTCTAAGAATAGCATGCTTTTAGGAGCAGGAACTAAAATACAAGAACCAAGTAGTTTCCTGGTAATATATATACTGAAATAGATGAAATAGGACCTTATTTATTATTTATTTATTTATGTACACACAAAACACATTACAGGAAAAATACATAAAGACAAAAGAGCACAAAGGTACCGCATAAAGCATAAAGGGACCTTCTATATGTGTTGATCAAAATGTTTCAACTTAAAAAAGTATATAACAGATAAAAGTAGAAAGTTGACTGCCTCATTGGTCTAGTAGCCGTAAGAGCGACTGCTGAGCATGAGGTCCTGGATTCGAATCCCGGGTCGGGCAAAGTGTAATTGGGTTTTTCCATCAGAAGTTTCTCAGTAGACAGCCATGAAGTCTGGATTTGTGTCCAGTAGATGCCAATAAGTATAAATAATAATAAATAAATAAATATCGCTGGACATTACACACAGCGCCATCTAGTGCCACACTAAGCAACGAGGCTTGTGTCGTGGACACCATATAGTTGATATACTACATAGATACTTTTTGTTTGTAAATACATACTTATTATACATATAAACATCCATGACTCGGAAACAAATGTCCATGCTCATCACACAAACACTTGCTCCTACCGGGATTCGAACCCGGAACCCTATGAACGTAAGGCAGCCTCACTACCGCTGCGCCATTCGGGTCGTCAAAATAGGCTGGCCCCCTATTAAATGGGACTTAAACAGCTGGTGAAATGTAGGTGTGCTATTAGATACACCTCTGCCTAACCCATCGGGGATCACAAGGCGTGATGTTATGCTAGAAAGGTAGCTTGTGAGTGAAAAAGCACTAGGTACTTCTTTTTCATACGCGACGCGCGTGTTTTTTGGGTAGTGTATCCATAGTATCCGCATATAAAGATGGCTTTTGATACGCCATTTCAAATGAGTACCGGACATGGACACCGTTGCTAGATGCATTGCATTTTGAAAACTGTTCTTTTTGAAAACCTCACCCTTTGGAGACAATGATGAAAAATGAAAATCACCATGGTAGTTACCAGTAGCTCCATAAAAGAACCCTTATTGTAAAAATTATAACTTCGATCAATACAAATCTCAAAATCATACTTCACTCACTACCTTCTACCCCCTACATTTTAAGACGGTAGCACCTAAATACATAATCTATTTTAACCCTCAAACCCGATATCTCAAAACCACTTAACCTTGATCCAGATAATTTGTAACCTTACGCCGGTTCTGACTTGACATATTTCACACTTAATTTACTCTGTTAGCTGAATCAGCGCTTTTTCTTGCTTAGTCATCGCTTCAGGATCATTTTCATAGGAAAATAAGATGATGGGTAAAGATTTCATTTTAAACACTGTTTTAAGCTTTCACGGTTTATAACTAAACTTTCAGGGCTCATTCACACGGCTTCCGTCATTGACGATCCGTCATAAAACACGATACGTCATGACGGACGGACGTTCAAATTGCATACGGAATCGTGTTTTATCACGATCCGGCAAAAAAAAAAACGAGTTGATCGAGCGCATCAGCGAATCCGTCACAAAAAATTCACGATTCGTGTTTTTTGACGTACGTGATTTTTAAAAGACGATACGTGATTTAAGACGTGTCCGTCATGTTTTACGATTCGTGATGCTTATGAACACGGGCATTTAAAAAGCATTGCCGAAGCATTGTAGAAACTATTAGCTTTCGGTTGCAACCCAACCCCAAGAAGGGGAAAAGTCATGGCAGATGAGACTGTTTCACTGCTAGCCAAATAACAAGCTGTGAAAGATTGATGTAAGACCCCAGTAATCTTTCAGCTTGTTCTCAGTTGCATTTTCTAGTTAATTTTATTCACGCAAAATTAAAAAAAAATATTCATACAAAAATTCAAAACAAACAGACATAAAACAAACAAACAAAACAAATTGCAATAATATGGCTTATGTACTTTATGCTAGGTATGTATGTATTTTATTAGGTTAATTGTGAACTTTTTTGATCTACCTATTTCTTTATCTGTTTTGGCCAATTAATAGCAACATTGAACATGAGTTTTGACACTTATGTGCATTCTTTTCTTTGCCAAAATAAAAGCATGCTCATTTTCAACGCAGTGTCGAACTTTTTCTGCAAAGCATTGAAAATCGAAAAGCGCATTTTATAAGGAACTATAGTACTTCGCCCGCGACTTAGTCTGCAAAAATTGTGATGGCTCGGGTAATAAACATGATATAAATATAATTTATAGCCCATAGCACCCACGTTTAGTGTAGCATTCTGCCAGTATGTTTTTTTAATTGGATCAGGTTTTAACAGCTTTGCAGTGTAGTCTTTATCGTGTGGTTAGTGCCTAACCTGGTGGCTGAGTTTTTATGCCGCCCATAGGCCTCTGACTTGGCTTTACATGCCGTCGAGAAATATCACTCAGGCATGCTGGTTTCCTCACAATGTTTTCCTTCACCGAAGCAAGTGATAAATATACAATACGCGCATGATTCCGAAAAATCAGAGGTGCGTGTCTTGGGTTCGGTCTCGGGACCTATGACTTGGCAGTCCAACGGTCACAACACTAGGCTATCACCGCTTGCAGTGTAGTAAAACAATGTCCATCTTGTCTTGTGATACAAACTAAACAACGTGATCAATACAAGACGATCGGATTACGCGTCCAAGCGTGAAAGCAAGATTAATTCACTTTCACACATCAGTCAGGATCTCTCTATTGCTTTATACGATTAACCATGGTGGTAATCTAAGATTTACTGTGGAATTAAACACTACAGATGCTTGTCAATCCGTTTGTTTCTTTGGTTCTTCAAGGGATGATTCAAGGGATGATCGCTATGCTTCCAATTTGGTCGTCATCATTATCACCATTCCTCCCTTTTATGCCATGTTTATCTGGTAAATAGATGGATAGAATATTCTTTATAATGTACACCATCAAAATTTTAACTTACATAAAAGAGTACATTTCACATAGGGAGACACAATGACACCGGTCATCTTATCGCTAAAAAATTGTTTCCATGGCAACCATGTCTGTCATATCTGTGGTGCACCTATTACACAATAATATACATACATTCATTTAATAATTCCTGGTTTGTGCGGGTCTTACCTAGGTATAACTCGGCCATCCTCCTATCTGGCTGTTGGTCTGGCAACACTTCTTCTTCATCTCCCATCAACATTAGGCAATACTGTACCGGCTGTTTCTCAATAAAGTTGATATCATCGTCAGTAAAAGACATTATTGCGGACGAGTACAGAAGGACCTGCTCTATACTAAAAATCATTTGCTTTGTAGAATTCATTTTTTCTAGCATATTACTAGAACGCTAGCATATTATATACATATTTGGGGACACATCCAGCAGTACAGTATACCCTGAGGGAACGAATGTTTGGGTAGTGGCCATATTTGTTTAGTCTAGTTACTCACGTATATGAAGGTTCTGTGAAGGTAATATCCATACACTAGGGACCGCATACCCAAGTATATATTTTTTATTTTGCGAAGCAGTATCTTCATGGAGGTAGTATGAAAGAAGAAAATACGGCATCATTCGTTTATTTGTAGCTGGTTTTAAAGATTGCTAAGACAAGGCTGACTGAAGTTTTATTCAGAAGATCTAGGTAGTGTTTTTAGGAAATTTCAGTAATTACTGATCCTTTTGCCAGGAAGCAAAAGAAAGATTTTTGTGGCAAAAAATATGATAAATTAATAAATAATAATGACTACCTTCTTCATTTACTGGTCGCAAGCGCAACTGCTGAGCATGAGGTTCTGGATTTGTGCCCGGTTGATGACAATAGGCCCCTATTGCATGGGACTTAAACTTAATGGTGAAATGTGGGTGTACTATTAGGCCTCTGCCTAACCCTTCGGAGGTTTTAAGCGATATGTTGCGTAATTTGAAGCCTCTTTTGAGGATAGTCCTCAAAAGAGGCTAGTATCTTGTTCACTGGCCATTCTTAGCACCATATAGCATGTTCTAGCAAGTCTTATATTACTTATGTTACCATGTTGACACGATACTCACCCCTATTGCGCTTCGTTTGAAATAGAAATTCACTTTCAAGGTTTTCACGTTATCACCAGCAGTAACAACATAAACAACCTACTCTTAAACCTTTTAAGCGTTCCACACAGAACTGTTACAAAACTTTCCACATAATACGCGAAGTCTCATAATTATTTCAGGCATGTGTGGAATGTTCTATACGAAGGGCCTTTCATAATTAAATATGTAGGTACTCCCGTTAATGATACCGTTTTGGACGCTCTCCTTTATTCGTGTTGACCAAATTGTGGAGGGAAAATTGATCGTGTTTTTCGAATTGGGGGCTTTAAAAGTGAAGGGTTATGTGCGTTTTTTATTAAAGGCACGGTGGCTGAAAATAATGTATTTTGGTATATAATACCAATGGCAAATGCGTTATTTATTTTATGATGATTGCACGATTGCATCACGGTGTATTAAAATAATCAGGCTGTTAGCTATCTAAACTTTTTAAACACTGCAGTTATAGAATAAGATGAGATAAAATTATATCAATTAACTTTACAAACTTCTACAATATATAATGACCATCGTCATCATTCTCCTACTTATCCAATCATCCCCTTATCCCAATTTAGTTAGGGTAGTCTTCTTCTTCCATACTTCTCAATTAATCGTCATCTCATCAGACACCTCCTTTCTTGCCATATCATCCTTCACTGCAGTTTTAGAATACTTCTGTAAATTTGGGCGTTTTGGGGCCTAAACAACTGATCTTTTATTGCTGGCTCTATTTTACACCATCAGAAATTCGCAGTTAGCATTTTAAAAAACAGACGAGAGAAAAGGGTAGGTCAAGGTTAACCAGTTGAAAATTTAATAGCCAAAACATCTGTTTATAGCAATCAATATTACTACTATCTTGGCAGTTGTACTAATGTTTGACATGTAATTTTTACATTGGTAGTTTAGACCGTGAATTATGACTGGATGACGTCAAGATTGGAAGCGGTCCTTGGCATTCGGATCAATTTTATTTACCAATGAAATGTCGACTTCTTCTTCTTTCGTATCGATGGTACGACTTATAAGATTTCCTGGGCCCAGTAGGTGATCGACTGATGCTGCCGTAGCTCATCCAATGGATTCACGCGATCTTCGTCCCGTCATTGATTCTCCTTGGCTGCTAAGACGTAAGTATTTCGTTTAGTTTCAAAGGTAAATGTCCGATTTTAAACACATGTCACTGTTTTACAACCTAATGTTATGTGATTTTGCCACACTAATTATGCCAATTTTCGGGCTTTGTCAATAGCCTATTTATCGAACACACGATTATTTAGTTATTTATAATTAAATAAAACGGTATAACACGAACCGAACACCAGACATACAAGGTGGATGGAACACCAACGTTAAAACAGTTACAGCGTATTCAGTACATCATTATAAACCCCCTCCATAGAATAATAATAAAAATTCTATAGGGGGGGGGGGGTTCAGAATGATTTCTTGCGATGGCAGGTAGAAGGGCCTTGAGCATCTGCAGAATACCATACACAGGAGATTCTGCTCTGGCAATAGACAAATCATCTGCCTAGCCTTTTCCCAACTATGTTGGGGTCTCTGGCAATAGACTATCGTGAAGAAATTACTTTTGTCATCATCAACGCGAGACAAGCGGGTTGGTAATCGCAACTAATGTTTGCTTCTTAATTTGTTCACTCATTTATATGCGAAGACGCCAGCATTCATTACTTACCATGCTTTGTAAGGTGTATTATCAAGTCAGGAACACGCTATGAGTCCTAATTAGTTAAAGTATTAATGACACCTTCATTAATTGTTTCTAATGACTGTAAATAAGTAAGCGGTGCCCAGTTGTTGCTGGAACCTGCATCGGTATTGGTCTTTTTCTGTCTTTCTGTATATTAGTGTGCAATCAGTTCCAGCAAAATAAAATACATAACATAACATCACGCCTGTAATCCTCGTACGGTTAGGCAGAGGTGTGCCTAATAGTACACCCACATTTCGCCGCTTTTGTTTAAGTCCCATGTAACAGCGAGCCTATTGCCATCAATTAGAATTTGCCCTGGCGGTTGAGAGAATGTCATGCTAACTCAAACGTCTCGCTGATGGTGGCGCGTGTGTCGGGTCGTTTAGTTCCCTCCAAAATGGTTGAGTTGAATGATGGGCATCCATGCGTCATGTTCGTGAACGGGCGCTGTCAGTTGTGACCGGTCATCTCGCAGGTGCCATGGATTATTGTATTTTTGAATTGTTAATTTTATCTTTTTTATTCTGGACGCTCTTACTCGCACGGCTTTCTACATCGTTCTCACATGTATGTTCAATCTCGACATGAATGATGTAACCGAGACTTTGTAACAACAATGATTTAAAAGAGTGTCTATGGAGTTTCTTGCCCATTCTTCTCCATAGAGATCTACGCTTTCGAATGGGCAACTACAGTACTTTCACAAGTTATTATGCCCTGTGACTGGGACTGTAGCTTAGTTGATTTTTTGTGTTTTGACATTCAAAAGTGCCTGTAATGGTCTAATTGAAATAAATGCTTTGAGTTTGACTTTGATCAACCGGGCACAAATCCAGACTCCGTGGCTGCTACTGAAAAAATCCTGATGGAAAAACCCAATAACAATTTGCCCGACCCGGGAATAGAACCCAGAACCTCAACTCAGCAGTCGCGTTTGCAACAATTAGACCAACAAGGGCAGTCAGTTATTGTGGAACCAGTTCTAGCAAAATATATTTTTTTTATTAAAATACAACGCTACCCATCCTACCTATCCTCTTGACGTAAGTCTTTAACCACCCACCAGTTTAGAAGGGGTGACATTTTGTTTGCCTTGATAAGAAACAATGGAGGTATTAAAACAAAGGGAAAAAGAAGGGAAGGCTCGGCCAGCCATAAACTCATATGTATCTGTCCCTAGAGGGTATAATTGGGACAGTTATGGCGGTCGAAAGAGAAGTCTATGCTTAACGAGGGACAATTTTTGGGGTTACTGAAATTGAAATTCGCACAAAATGGCGTCGATTTTTAACCGACTTCAAAAAGGTTCTCAATTCGTCGAAACCTTTTTGTTTTTTTATGGAATGGTACCTCATATCTTCGTCATTTATGAACCGATTTGAAAAATAGCTGGAAAAAATATGTCATCCAAGTAAAAGAAATTGCGAAATTGATACTAGACAAGGATTTGTGTGTGATACGATAACTAAAAAGAGTTAAATAAAAACTTTTTTGCAAAAAAAAGCCGACTTCCAAAAAAAAAACACAAAAAAGTGGAAAATAACTTTACTTTCGGATGTCGGTGGCAAAAAAGTCAATGAAACAAACACCGACTTCCGAAAGTAAAGTTATTCACTTTTCGGAAGTCGGTTATTTTCTTATTAAATACGAAACGTCAGTTAACACATAAGTAACTAGTATCTACGCAAGGTTAAACGTACGTTAAAATCTACGCTATAATTTACTCTCGGACATGCCGGTTTCCTCACGATGGTTTCCTTCACTTTTTTGACGGTAGTTGTCATGAAAAAAAATTAAATATAGTAATGAGCCAGTCTAGGTTCGAACTTACCACCTACAAATTTTCACTGCGCCACCACCTTCAAAGAAACATGGAGAACATTTTAGCAAATCTCATATAAAATTACTTACATTATAAAAACCACAAAGCATCCAACAAAACAACCATAACGCGAACAACAAAGCTTCAACACAAGCTACGTTCACGAAGTATGTCATAACAACGTAATTTACGGCTCGAAGGCTTTCGGTTCAACCTCTTTACCCAAATCTAACCTCGTAAACGGAGTCAACAATACGAGTTCTCAAAACGCTTTGTGGATTTTAAATCTGTGAACATGGGTTCTCTTCTTGTGTGATTAAAGGTACTTTTTGAAGTGTATTTTCGAGTGGAAAAACCTTTATTACAGGTTACTTTGTGAACAGGTGTTAATTACGGTATACGAGTCTGGGTTATAAAAGTGGAATTAAAATTGGGGAACAAAATATGGGATATTTTATAATTACGTACCTCGGGTTTAAGAAAACTGTACCGTGGAATTAAATACTGCTGGCTGACAAGGCAGAATAAATAAGACTTAAGGCTGTTTAAAAAAAAAAAAACATTTTTGGCAGTCGCAGCAATAGGCCCGCCTTTTTATAAATCAGACTTAAACATCACTAGTAAAATGGAAGAGCATTATGACACCTCTGCCTAACCTTTCGCGGAAACGCAGGCGTGACGTTACGTTCATTTGCTAAAAAACGTGATCAGTAAAACGTATTCCTAAAAGCACAGGTAGCTCAAAGTTGACCTAGTTATGGGGTTTCCTACGCAAATTATTAAGGAAGTTGCTTTTCAGTTTCTGTTGAAATTACTTTTTATGGGTTTATTAACTTTGACTTTTCCATGAAAAATGAAAGGAAAGAGGAAAACAATTTTCACGAAAATTTTATGCTCCGTTCGTTTGTAAATAGGCCACAGGAAAGTTGTGTTTTTAGTAACCATAAGTGTTCTGGCATATGTTTGCAAAAGCCACAACAAATGACAGTAAATGTATGGCCTCAAACTGGCAAAGGGCTTATATATTTTGGAACGCAAAAAGTGATGATTCTCATACTAATTTGAATTTGAATTATAGTAAGTAGCATGCAGGTGGGACTCGCCCTAGCTAAACCAAGGTGATATCAGTCAAAATAGAAGGCCAATTTGGACTGAATTTTCGGAGAACCACAAGCGACGTAAATATAGTAAAACTTTGTGGAAACTATATTTTCGACCCGTTTGGGGTTGAAACTGTGGGGCCGTGGGGTGCGAGTGCTCAGAGACTGTTTGAGGAAATTTTGAAACGCCTAGTTGACGATTCCATTGACCCAAGGGCTGGCTTTTATTATACTTTGGCCAGAGGCTAAGTATTGCCATACTACATGGCAATGCCGCCAGTATCATGGGCACATTACCAGCTGGCAGCGTAGAAGAGCAGGTTTTTGCTGCCCCTTTTTTAACCGACTTCAAAAAAAGGAGGAGGTTCTCAATTCGGCCGTATGTTTTTTTTTGTGTTTGTTACCTCATATCTCCGTCATTTATGAACCGATTTGAAAAATTCTTCTTTTATCTGAATGGATCTACTTCCCGATTGGTCCCATAGAAATTTCATCAAAATCGGTACAGCAGGTTGGTTTTGAAATCAAAATAGCTGGAAGAAATGTCATCCAAGTAAAAGAAATTGCGAAATTGATACTTGACAAGGATTTGTGTGTGATACGATAACTAAAAAGTGTAAAATAAAAACTGTTTTGCAAAAAAAAA
Organism: Standfussiana lucernea; assembly: GCA_964057025.1. Lineage (NCBI taxonomy): Eukaryota > Metazoa > Arthropoda > Insecta > Lepidoptera > Noctuidae > Standfussiana > Standfussiana lucernea. The sequence continues at coordinate 11,732,698 of OZ059804.1, forward strand.
AACCGACTTCCAAAAAAATACACTAAAAAAGTGGAAAATAACTTTACTTTCGGAAGTCGGTGGCAAAAAAGTCAATGAAACAAAGAATAGTCACCGACTTCCTAAAGTAAAGTTATTTTCCACTTTTTTAGTGTATTTTTTTGGAAGTCGGTTTTTTTATAGTTTCTTGTCAGTTTAGTTATTTTGTTTAATAGGTTTACATTGTTATAATGTATATAGTTAGTTTATTTTGACTAGAAATGTGTTGATCGAAGCAGATGGCCATAAACAAAACTTAAGGATAACATGAACGAAGAATTCACAAAATATGAACAGGCCAAACTACACGCTTGAAGTAATACCGCAATAATATCTTCCTTAAACAACTTCCCTTGCCACATAAGCCTCCAATATCATTCTAAGACATTCCCTCGTTATCATTTCGTTCGGAACTTTATGATTTATTAAACGAGAGGGTATCGAGTGCCGAACGCGCGAGCTCCCGATATAATCGATCGAGTACCGAATTGGATGACCGAATCGGGAATGACCAACACGTCCCAAGAGATTCGGGTTTCCCACCGTTTCTAAGATGGTCCGTTATTCTGCAAAATTGGATATTGGGGATTTTCTCACACCAGAAAGATGTTAGGGGCAGAAATTCTTTCGGTATTTATTGGACATCGATTTTGGGCGTGAATTGGAATGGGGTCAATGTACTGTCTGACACGGATGTTTGAAAATGGAAGCTATATCTTAGCTACATATTTATGTTGCCTACCTGGAAATTATTTTATACCATTTCAAGGCAAGGTTTTCTGAAATCGTTTCAAAATCTAGGTTTTACTTAGAGGTCTAAGCATCCTGTTGTTCATTTAGTTAGGTAGTTTATTTTATATAAATAAGTCCTTATTTTTGTAAATACCTAGTTTTTAATTAATTGTTCTAAATTAGAATTATTGTTACCCGCCTTACCACGCCGGGACGGGACGCCCTGGAACACTGAAGTTATTGGTGAGGTTCTTCGGAAAGGTTAGGTGCGTAGTATTAGCAACCAGAGTGCGTGTATGACCAGATAAGTAATAAGGATCGTAGTAGATGGCGTTCTTTCGTTTCTGCCTACCTCCATGAGATAAAAAGCGTGAGTGTATGTATGTTTGTTACCCACCCTATAGACAAGTAGTAACAATGTATGTATTAGAAGTTTGTAACAACAGTAGAATAGGAGCCATTCAGCCCTCACTTTACTGAACCCTAAACAATAAAATGTACCCATTAAAGGTTCGCCTTGACCAACTTTTGTGTTTATCGGTCGGGGTTAAGGGTGTGAATAATATTGTCGAAGCTACTATGGCGTATTTGGACGATTTTGTTGAATTCCTAGTTATTAAAACGGCTTCTCTGAATAGAATAGAATAGAATAGAATATACTTTATTGTACACCAAAATTGAAACAGAACGGTTTTACAATTTTTTTTTAATTTTATGGTTACAATGGCGGTCTTATCGCTGATAGCGATTTCTTCCAGACAACCTTAAACCCTCCCCTCCCGATTCTCGAATATTATTTATTCATCTAGGTGTTTCAGGTAGGAAGGTATTGCTATACACCAGAGGTGGTTTCAAATAATTATCTTGTGATCTGGGAAGTCTTGGAAAGGAACATTTACCTTTATTGTTTTGTTTTAAACAGCCTAGAAAGTGACATTTTTATCAGCGTAACGCTGAAGGAAAAATCAAAAATCAAAAAATATATGGTCAAAAATGTATTGCGCTGATATGACTAAGTTACTGGAAAGATTGTTACAATCCTGTTGAAAGCATAGCCTATAGAACCTATCTAGCTTCACACAGTTTAGCTCATTATAATTTATCACAATAGAAATAGCTCATCTTTCCGAATCTATCTGATCAAATCTTATCTTTCATCTTAATCTTCCTGCCCTTGTCTGATGATATTTGAGGTCGGCTCAACATACTTTCTTTTTCTACCCCCGACAACTGTCACGGTATTATTGTCTCCCTCTTCACGCGACCCGTCTACCTCATCTTAAGCATTCCTCGCCCTCTCAATTCATCAACCTTTATAATTCAAGTCTCATCTTCTCATTATTTCCAATTTTCCCAACCACAGGAGAGCAGATCAATACCTGCACTAATTACAGAGTAATTAACTCCTGCTCGTGAACTCGCCGCCATTCATTGCGCGCTATACAATTAACTTCTCTGCCGACCACATCATTAAAAGCAGCATCCACTTTCATTCCATTGCAGGGGTGGGCAAAATTTGTTTGTTTTTTCAAATGTAAGATAAAATCGTGCTTGTTTTCCCTGAAGGGTGTGGCAGAGGGGTGGTTGTTCTGGTGTGACAAATCACTGTTACGGTAATGCATGCATTGAATAGTACACGGGTCATGAAGGTATTTAAAGTTATAACATAATAAAACATGTAGTTTTTTAAAACTTGTGATATTATTTGAACTTTGACGATTTATTTTTTCGGTTTTTATGTCCGCAAAAATAAAACGCAATGACGTACGGGAAAAATAAGTGCCTCTCAGCATCGTTAAAGATGTTATTACACCCTTTATAGTACACAATTAACTCTAATTAAAATCTATTTTCTTTACTTTGTAACTACGAATACATTCAAGACCATGTTCGAGTAGTTAAATTAATTAAATTGACAAATAAACACATGGCCCAATTGAATGACAAAAATTATCACACGAGATCGTTCCACTGGAACAAAAGTATCCTATAGTGTCACCTATGGACAAACCATGTCAATATTTTAATGCAACATACCCGGGGTGTGTGTGGGATCAAGTGTAAGATCCAATGTAAGAAATCATACAAGAGCAAAAAAAGAATGTGTGTGTGTTCTCCTATTAAAAATAAAAAAAAAGATGTATGTGTAACAATAAAAGAATTTCGGGCGCCGTGGAAACGCACACTACATTTAAAAAATACTTGCCAAATAGAACAATCCGGAGAGTCGGACCTCTAATCTTCCGGGGGTGACTAAACTAGGATAATAGAAACAATGGAAATACCTTTGTTAATACCTTGTTTAATATGTCAGTAGCTTCCTTTTTACTTTAAATATTAAATTACTAATTTGAGGTTATTATTATTGTTGCATCTTTAAGTGAAGAAAGTAAATTATGTTTGGGCCAGATGTCTGGCTAAAAAAATGTTAAATTAGACCTCAAGATTTCGGCGTCGAAGATGAGAGAATCCAGAATCCATGAAATGGAAAATTATAATCAGACGAAAGAAAAAGAAAAAGAAAAACTATATACATACAAATATTTGCATATTTGCATTTCATTGTTCAAAGAACGAATAAAAAGGCACTAAAAACCAAAATACAGGCATTGTCTAGTTCTAGTATTAGAAATACTATCAAACCATTTTCTGGAAAATATTACTAAGTTTTTTGATAAATAACTATACTTTTAATTTAATTCAGATTGCGATCAAATTGATTTCATCAACCAACCCTGCTTCAGCCTGTAACACAATATTGTGGCGAAGTTTCCAGTAGCCACAGTAGCTTACAGTGGGACATAATTAATGGCATATCGATCGAACGCGGACCGAGGTCAGCGACTGCCCTGATAACGTGCTAACAGATCAGTTCAGTGATAACAGAGAACAGATGACGATTTCGCGAATATTTTTAGAGATTTGGGGAGACGCGAGTGTTTGATATACACGATGGTTGGCAATGATGGTGTTACCGTTTTTTAATTACTCCTTATGGAATATGAGGACGAAATGGCTGCCATGATTGATGGTTTTAAGACATGGAATGCGTTCAAAATAGATAGGTAATTACTTGATGGATACGAGATACTGGAATGTTTGTTCTACAGGTTTGACGCGACATTCGTTTAATTCAATTTCGAATAAGAAACATACAAGCGAGTATAAATAAATTAAAACAACTATCAACAAGCACGTATGACATGAGAAATATTTAATTTAGTATCTATGTAGTATTACTGCCTTGTCGGTCCGGTCCGACAAGGCAGTCTGAGGTCCTGGGTCAGATTCCCAGGTCGCACAAAGTGTTATTGGGATTTTCCATTAGGAATTTCTCAGTAGCAGCCTCAGAGTCTGGATTTGTGCCCGGTTGATGGCAATAGGCTCGCCCTCTGTTACATGGGACTTAAACATAACCGGCGAAATGTGAGTGTACTATTAGGTAGGCCTGCCTAACTCTTCGGGCATTACAGGAGTGATGTTATGTTATGTAGTAGGTATTACTGCTTGTGTTTCCAAAACAAAACTTTCACTACCAACAACAAAGAGAATACGAACTCACAAGCCACTCGATATACGTAAATTAATATTGCACGTCTATAATGCCCTGAGAACTATGGACAGTCGTTCACCTGTCAGTTGCCACGATAACGCATTAACTATTCACTGATACCAGGATAACATAGTAGTAGCGGCGACCGAACCTTGTTATGTAACATAAAAGCTTGCTACAGTGACCTACTTGATTTACTAATGCCCTGGTACCTGAAACTTACCGATCGTTAGGACGAAGTCTAATCTAATGATGATCCGTTAGTAGAATTGATTTCTTTATTATTGGGCATTGTGTATTTGGTAATGTTAAAGCATCTATTAGATACTAATATAATAAATGCAAAAGTTTGGATGGATGGATGTTTGTTACTTAATAACGCCAGAACGGCTGAACGGATCTGGATGAAATTTGGCACAGAGATAGATTATAGTTTGGAATAGCACATAGACTACTTTTCATCCCGGTAGGACGACCCCGTGGGTCAATTATCGAACTCCAAGCGGGCGAAGCCGCTGGCATAAGCTAGTAACTAATAAAATACTGGTATCAAATGTATCTTGTTGGACTAGAAGTCGTCCCTTATACAGGGTGAAAGGGACACCAACACGAACAGACGAAACAGTTTCCACGTATTCAGTACATCATTGTGAACCCTCTCCCGAATATCAATTTTTGTCGTTTATTTTAAAAAATAACCGACTTCCAAAAAAAAAACACAATTAAAGTGGAAAATAACTCAGAAGTCGGTGACTATTGTTTGTTTCATTGACTTTTTGGCACAAACTTCCGAAAATAAAGTTATTTTCCACCTTCTTTGTGTTTTTTTATTTTGGAAGTCGTTTATTTTTTTTCAAAAAAGTTTTTATTTTACCCTTTTTAGTTATTGTACACACAAATCCTTGTCAAGTATCAATTTCGCAATTTCTTTTACTTGAATGATATATTTTTTCCAGCTATTTTGATTTAAAACCAAACTACTAAACCGTTTTTTATTAAATTCTCTCTCTTTCAGATAAAAGAAGAATTATCAAATCGGTTCATAAATGAGGTAACAAAAACCAAAAAAAAACACAACCGAATTGAGAACCTCCTGCTTTTTTTGAAGTCGGTTAAAATCAGCTGTTTCCTACAAAACTAAAATACCTTTACGGTCACAATGTATGGAACAGCAGATTTTTTTGTATTACTTATGTCAGATTGTACTGAACACGTGGTGACCGTTTTAGCATCGGCGTCTCATCCACCATGTATAGTTGAGAAAAAGCTAGGTGGATACTGATGATAATATTAATGTAACTATAGGTAATATCGAGACCGTGTACGATTAGCTTAGGTGGTTATTAAAGTTGACCAACGAAACGGTGACTGGGTTGAATGATTGCTAATATGTTGTTATTGCTAATAACGTAGGAGTCGATTTCCAAAGATAATATGATTACAAAGGATTTGCTTACTGTGATTTCGATAAAGATGACACCAAAAATGTAAAGAAATAAAATCAAATTAATTGGGACAAGAGCAAGATATTATGGTGACTGAGACAAGCCAAGGTACTTTTAGTACATTCTCCCTACATCTAGATTTGACTTCAACATAAACTACCATTTAATTTTATGATATTCTATTTGTAAGATTGAGATGTTTATGTTTTGCTTTTACGAGCGCCGTATTCCATGTGAATTTAAACTGCAAATAACGCCAGGTATTGTCGTTGCAATTTGGCCAAAACACCACATTTTCCCATCACTACTAACTTCATAAAACCATTTTGGATACTCGACGAAGTTCTGTTCTGAAATTCCCAGTGATATTTTCCTCGTCCATACTTCGACATCGCTGCTCGTTTTTGTATTACCCAATTTCACTTAGGGATCAACAGGAAAACTATTAATATCACTTCGAATTTCGCAACGTTCAAAAATAAATGTTTTAACACCATTGACATCAGATACATCAATCTATACCGTTCTTATGCAGCACCTATCTACTTAACAAAAATCATGCGTCCATTGATTCATTCACGGACAATGTACAATCTAAAGTGGGTGTAGGATCAAGAAATAAATTAATTTTAATTTTAAATTTTGCATGAGTGTTCGTAATACTCGTATTCATATTAATATAATGAAGGTGGGTATTTAGGTTTTTTTTGAAATCATTTCCTAAGTGATTAAAATAAGTGGATCATTGGTCTCGAGGAAGCTCGTAATTTTTGCCGATAGGTTTGTCATCATCTGCTTATCTTAAACAAATGCAGCTGAACACCAGTATTTCATATTGAATAACTGTCTATCTTGCAGTGACAGTCTAGTGGTGTGACCATTGGACTACCGAATCATAGGCCTCGGGTTCAAACCCAAGACACGCACCTCTGATTTTTCGGAATTATGTGAGTATTGTACCTATAATTATCAGTTGCTTCGGTGAAGGAAAACATTGCGAGGAAACCAGCATGCCTGAGAGATATTTCTCGACGGCATGTAAAAGCCAAGTCAGAGGCTCATGGGCGGCATAAAAACTCTGACACCAGGCTAGGCACTAACCACACGATAAAGAAGAAGACTGTCCATCTGAGCTTCCCAACCCAGTTACTGGACTTTGTCCTCTTGGAAAATCCGGTGGTCAGTCTTTCAAGCTCTACAAACATCAGCAAAGATCACAACAAAGATCCACATACGACAGCCGGGACCAACTGCTAAAAGTGATTCCATCCCATGCATCTGATTCATTTCCAAAGTATAAACGATATGCTACACTTATAAACCATTAACCAGCAACCATTAACCATTTTTTTTCAAGATCCACTAATCGTTAGTCTAGATTTAAAATACAAAATTGAGTCACAGAAAACTTTTAAAACCCTGAATTTAGCGTAAACAGTTTAATTTTAGACATTGCAAGAATACGTATCATAATATCGTAATGATATCTTTTGATCACTCTGAAAGTGAGTCACTATGTTCACTTTAGTCGAACGTACACGTTTTAGTAATCATTTGTACGTACTTCTGTTGATGTTTTGATCAGGAACGTGTTTGGGGCTATCGTTTTGAACACGTGGTTGGTTGGATGTGAGTGGCTCGTAGTTTCATGACTTTTAGTACCTACACTTTTCATCGTAAAATTTCAGCGGTCACATTCAAGCTTTGGTTGAGTCATAGACTCTTCAGCGACATTTATGGTCATGATGCAAATTTTGATGGGTTTTCAGAAACCTTAATGATCTTACTCGTGAGTTTACTAGTGGAATGACTCTCGCGGTATCAAATGGAGATACAGCAAAACAACTAGATGTGTGTTCGTACCAATTAAAAACATCCGGAAGTTGACTTACTGTTTCTGCGGTGCAAGTGCGGGGTAGATTGCAAAAGTAGTAGATTCAGTGCTTTGCCAGTGGGTGCTGCCAATTCATTTGCCTTAACCCCAAATATTTTCAATGGATAAAGTTGTTTGATGATGAGTTAATTATAAAAATTATGGTCATTTGATAACTTTCTTCAGAGGAGCTCGTGATTAAATAATAACAGCCGTTTGGATCTTCAGGTTAAGCCGATCTTGCCTAGGTTGGTCCGTATATTGGTGAACACCTTAATAAGTGTTCACCAATCTACGGACATGAAAAAAAAATTGAAAAAAAAAATTGGACATAGATCTCTCTCAAAGTGCGCCGCACCCTGCCCCACGCCTTTCGCACCCAATTTATCCACATTTTAAAAGTCGTCGACTTTAACTTCAATAAAGTATAATTTCCTATTCACGAGGCCAGACCTGAGAGAATTCAGTCGCGTCGATGCAAAAACTGCCAACGCTTATTGGAATTTCAATTTGTTCAATCTTCTCCCTTCTTAGTTTGCAAGCTCATTTGTTTTTATTGAAAATAATGTTTTCAAAGAGTCTAGCGTTCGTTCCATATTGTTAGTTACATGAATAATAACTTCAAGCTTGTATTCCGAGAAGGCGAGCGTAGAGACGTGTCTACTAATGTATGATGTAATCACAAGTTGCCAGTTATAATTTCTGTGCAAAAGAGACCTTATGGGGTACCCATCCAAACTTCTGGCTACCACTGACATCTTTTAAATGGAATAACTCAACAACACTTCCCATCCCGCTGATCAAATCCATGTTTCCATGCGTATCAGTCTTGTGAGTGTCTTGATTTATTTTTCGAAGCTCGATTTTGGAGGATTATTCCTAAAAAACATAACCCTCTACTACCCCTATCCTTGGCATTCTATAGTTTCTGGCTACCCCATTGAAAAAGGCTTGGGTTTATGTGTTACAGCTCAAATACAGCATAAAAGCAGCACTACACAGTTTCGCATATCGCTACTAATGCAAGTACATCGAGTACACGGTATTGCGATGTAGCGCCCGCTGAAAGCTTTAGCGCCTCACGTGCGAGCGCTAGTGTTTTGTTTCTGTGTTGGCGAAGTTGCATCATTCGAGATGGGGTTATGAATTTGAATTTGGTTTTGGAATTTATTGTTTGTCATTTGTTTATAGTGATGAGGTGAAGAATTCTAGAGTCTTTGCACGATTACACCCGCATCGAAATAGCAATCTTATTTAAACGAACATAAAGGCTACACTGACTTTGTCAATGATGCAAAGTCACAGTTTAGTTAACTGTGATTGGTAGGCGTGTATTTTGATTGTAATACAATCACAAAAAAAAATAGTATGTTAAAAACGTTACGTTTGATACTTTTAAAACTAAATACAAATCATATTGTTGAGCAAACAAAAGCATAGAGTTGGTGTAGTAATGCAAAGTGCAAGAAAAGTAAAATTTTAGTTTATCAGAGGATTTTATTGAAAGGAAGAAAGACAGACTTACATAAGCTGAAATGAAATGAAATGAAATGTAATGAAATGAAATGAATTGAAATGAAATGAAATGAAATGAATTTTTATTTGCTAGAATTGTAGTACATTATAGATGGTCGGATACAGAGGCTCAAACAATTCGCTAGATCTAGCATGCAAAATTATAAAATACATTAATAAGTAATTGAAGCTAAAATAATAAAATGTTATAATAAAAAGATGTCAATGGTTTGTCAATTAGTAATAGTAAAATGTCAACGTGACTCTTTAAGATTAAGATACTCTGCTACTATGAGAAACTATTACTTCATAATATACACTTTAGCCCACTTAAAAACAGACAAATCACACTATCATCAACGAACAACTAACTTATTCATAATGGTTACCTCACTAGGAAGTAACCGATACAGTCATAGACACGCCAAGTAGGTATCTTAAATGTCCTAGAGACCCACCAAGCTGTTGACAAACCTCGTTTCAAGAAGTGTCTTTTGAACTGTCATAATCTAAATTTATTGAGACAGTATTCAAAATGAATGCTTAATGTAAGGAAGTGTTTTCAACACACGACTTATGACGCTGACGCCATCTTTATCTTTTGAAAACTGTCTTTAACATTAACATCCTTATTATTTTCCTTTACTAATATTATAAATGCGAAAGTTATGTATGTATGGATGTTTGTTACTCCTTCACGCAAAAACTACTAAACGGATTTGGATGAAACTTGGCATACAGATAGTTCATAACCTTCATTAAAACATAAGCTAGATACTTTTATCCCTGTGGTACGATCCTGTGGGACACTAACCGAACTCCACGCGGGTGAAGTCGCGGACAAACGCTAGTTATACATAGATGTATGAGGAACAGGGTGGAGACTTCCTCATCCACCATTGAACAGGGAAGATCCTCCAATCGGGCAGATTTATGTTGCTGGACGATGTAGGATATGGTGTAACGACAAGCAGGGTAGGCAGGCAAAGAAATATCTGTTAAAAAGAAGTTTTAATAGGTTAGTGGTTGATATTTCAATTTCCTGGGTAAAAATTCACACACAAGTCCGTTACTAATAAATTCCTGATTGGAAAAACTTGGTAACGCTTTTCACGACCTGAAAACCAAACCCAGGACCCCAAGCTCTTGCAACAATTTATCAATTCAATTATCATTCTAAAAAAACGGTTATCTACCGATTTCGATAATATAGATCAAAGCTCGATGTGTCACTGCCTTGGTCGAGTAATCATTCAACATAATTATCAATCTTAATCATAAATAATTGTTAATGTATAAAACATATTTTCGGTCATACAAACGTTTATATTCCGTGCTGCATATTATCAGGTACTCAATCCATCGTCGAAGCGATGCGATACAAAAGCGATGCTTCGTTGATGGCTTTAAATGCTCCTGAACGATGAGCTATTTCGATATTTCCGTGTTTACGTTGTATTTTGGAAACAGGAAATGCCGTTGTCATTATGGCGATCTATTTTATTATTGTACTGGTTATTGGCACAATATTGAGGAGCTCGTGGCTAAATAATAACAACCGCTCGGGTCGATCGTCAGGTTAAGCCACGCTTGCCTCGGTTGGTCCGTGGATGGGTGACCACCCATACATACCGAGTTTCCTCCGTGCCTCGGAAAGCACGTTAAGCCGTTGGTCCCGACTGTCATATTAATTTCATTGACAGTCGTTACAGATAGTCAGTGACCGGAAAGTCTGACAACCAGTCTTACCAAGGGGTATCGTATTACCCAGTACTAACTGGGTAGTGGAGGTCAGATAGGCAGTCGCTCCATGTAAAATACTGGTATTCAGCTGCGTCCGGTTAGACTGGAAGCCGACCCCAACCTAGTTGAGAAAAGGCTAGGCAGATGATGATTGGCACAATAATGAGAGATTCTAAGGTCATTTTGTAAATAAGTAGTCTTATTTATTTTACATGCGTTTTCGTGAAGTTCTTAAGAAAGAGAATTAGTTACTTGTTCGATCGAGATATAAAGTGTCCTTGAGTTACAGACTAGCCGCGTAAGAAACAACAACAGATAAATGGAGTCACTTAGTTTGAAAAATAATTCATATCTTCACTCGTCTTATCTCTAACTGTCCAATTTTATTTTTCATTAAACTTACTTGCTTCAAATTGTATCTTGATTCAAAATTATACGCTTCTAGACCTCACAACAAATTAAATGCGTTGACAAAATTCTGCTTCGCTTTGTAGACGTAGCCTATAACATAGAGATCTCTGCACTTATTTATTTTGACTTGGACTTTGAAAACTACAGTACTCTTTGTCTATGACACAATTCTCGCTCTAAAAATAAACCAAATAATCCTCTTTCATAACACTACCCACAATCTTAAGACCACAAAGTAGTATTCAACCTGTTTTTACATCATCCCTGCACTTAATTACGTGCGAGTGTCACAATTGTCTACTAAACGTATTGTGAATGACTGTAGACGTCACCCTCGCACTTTGCTACACCCTGTGTATGATAGTAATTGTACACTGTCGTGCGTGCTCTTTAGGGCTGTCTATCATATTAAATATTTAAGAGAGAGAGAGTTATGGGGTTCGTTTTGTTGGCCGGCTTTGTTAGTTCGTCTGTTGTTTGATATATCAAAAGCCAGCTAAATACTGCTTACATATTTACTGATGTACCGTTAGCCCAGGTAGTAAGCCCGTTTTCACACTTACAAATACTTGAATGAAGGTGTTCAGTTGGATTTTCTACGCTCAGATATGAATTGAAATTCCCTAGTGTTATTCAAAGCTGGCATTGATATGTTAATAATTGGGAATATCCTATGGTAAAAAAATTTCTTTATGTCTAAGGCCTAGGTTTATCTACTACCAGCTTGATATACAGGGAAGTAAAAACTACAGATTTCCTCACTTCTTTGCTTGTTTTTTGCCTTCTTTCTTCCTGTTCTTGTCCGATTAATTTTGTTACGGGTTCCAAGGCAGTTGGGTGAATTTTTCCAGAAGTCATTATATTGCAGCTTTTGCTACTGCATCTGTATAAGTAAATTCAAGTGAATTCATTGATAAGCAAATTGACTACCAACCTTAAAAGTGTCCATATTCGATTCGCATGTGGCGAATAATCGTATTGATTGAATCACCGACCCCAAATATGGGCAAGAAGATGCGCAACATCAAAGAAAAGTGAAAGGAATTTGACGACGGCAAAGGTCTCCCAGAATGGAAGCCTGCACAGTCCCACTCTTGGGCAAAGGCCCACTCGTGAAACAATTCCAGCCAATAAAAAAAATTAGCAGGAGAATGATGTCAAGGCAAATTTTCGTAGTGCGTCAATTTGATAAACAATTAATTTGAAAAAAAAAAACAAGTCGCCAATTTAACCCTCTATTTTTCTAACAATTAACGCGAAAAGCCACCCGATACCTTCTTTTCCATTATATTTTCGCTCCCAAAATAACAAAAGAAAGGGCTGGCCAACCCTAATCAAGGAAGCTCTGAATGACACTTACTTAGTTGTCAATAACACTTTTATTACGCTTTGTATGGTGAGATGGAAAGTCAAAGGTAGCGGTGTGATGGGGGGTTTTAAGTAGGGGTAGGCAGACGGGTAGGGGTTGGGTATAGGTCTTTACGTAACTATTGTTTTAAAGGTTGAAGGTTTCTGGCATTGTGTCTTTGTTCTCGTATAAACATATTATTGTAATTAGTGAAGAATTGATCATCAATCTGCCCAGCTTTTAACCAACTATGTTGGTTATCAGTATGATGAGCAAATACCAGCATTTTACATGGTGTGATTCCCTATTGGACAGCCACAACAACGCTTGATAAAACTGTTTCTCAGACTTCCAAACTGACTTTCAGACTGTCAAAGATCTTTAAACAGCAGCCGAGACCAATTACTACTTATCGTGCTTCCAGATGCAAGAAGGGCTCTAGTGAATGGACCATGGTCTACCAACCGAGTTACTCATTTATGAAATTAGTATGGGTTCTCTTTAGGTCAAATCCTGTAAAGTCGAATTATAAACTTGGTTTTTCAGGCTGTCGGTCGAAAACCAACTTCAGCTGCCTTCTTTTTTATAACAATAACTGTACAATAAAAAAAAATCTTCTAAAGCGTGAAATCCTATGTACTCCCGAAGATAACGACCAATCTTTGCGAAACGCACAGTAAATGAATATTTACTTAGGATTGTATGAGATGCGTAGCGCCCACGTTTTTACTCGCAGAATGCGTAATAAAAGTCTTAACTATTAATAGAATGGTGTTATTAAAGAACAAGACGAAAATAAGTGACGAGAATTCTTGAAGAGGCCCGGGAAAAAAGTGTTGCAGGAACTGTTTGTGTCTGGAGGTCTATAATTCGACGAAACCCGTAGTTTCGGCCGAAGTTAATGGCGTTTCCTAATCTGTATCGCTTAGTGACTTAACTTAGATTAAAAAATGAATGACAACACGATTGGACAGTTGTCTCTACTCCCGATGTGTTTTCAAAACTCGTGAATCAGAATATTCGTTCGAAGATTCGAGCCACTTTCGGACGGATCCGTACAGACTTAGAAAAATGAAATGAAACGCTATTTTTTTTTTGTTTGTAAATTGGTTTTTGAAAATACTTTTACGTCAACAAAAGACCCCTCTTTTGTTGACGTAAAAGTATTTTCAAAAAGACGAAAGAGAAAGAATGGTTTTAAATAAAATAAGCATATGGATAGACCATGACCAGTGTAACTTAAACTTTTATCCTGGTAGTCTGATACGGCAAAAAATTTGTACCTACTCGATTCTTCTCGGATAGTCTCATGAATATTTCAATATAACAAGAGTAAAAGTGATGTATTTAAAGTTAGAGCTTATTCTAAGCTCGTAATGAATACAAAATACATTTATATCAGGACCAATACTAAATCACCATAATCTATGAATTTCATACGCATAAACCAATTGCCAAAATCGCCATTCCAGGAACTATTTCAAACCAATCACATGCGAGATCTTATCGTTTCCTATAATGGACATATTTTTAGAAAGACACGCGTGTGTTATTCTATTTTCGCTTTTTTTTTCTATTCGTTCCAAGAAACACGTGGCTATTGACCGCGATTATAAGGTCAGTGTGATAAAACCTAGACTAAATGGCCTAGTCTAATAATAAATATAGGTCCGAATGTCTGATCTGACGGGGCCATTCGTTATGGAGATAACGGTTCGCTTTCCGGATCATAATCGCTTGGTAGCTTTTTGGGTATTACCCCGGTAAATGGGTTGCTGAGGTCAGGTCATCAGGTGGAAGTTCACTGTGAGATTCAGCTGCTTTTGATTAATTTGGAAGTTGATTCAAACCTTATTGTTTGTTTTTCTAGCTTTTATTTATAAAAATATTACGAGTTTAATTCTGATGTATAAACTACTAGCTGACCGGCGCAACTTCGTTAAGGTCGCAGCGTGATGTTTTATAGCCTTCCTCGATAAATGGGCTATCCAACACTAAAAGATTTTTTTCAATTCGAACCAGTAGTTCCTGAGATTAGCGCGTTCAACCAAACAAAACTCTTTAGTTTTATAATATTAGTATAGATTAGTACTGTAAAGTTTAATGAAAATCCATTCAGTAATTGACTATCTTCACAAACTATTGCATTTATAAAATGGCTTTGTCGTAGATTTATATCAGAAATTCGTCAGAGATATTTGATAGACATTCATCAAATCATCATACAGTCATTTTAAATCCCTAGATCAACGTTAACTGTTATTAACTAGTATTAAACATCATCATCAATTCCGTACCTGGCGTGAATAAGTTGATATGTCATTTATGCATACTTTTCAGGGCAGCCAATTTAAAGTTTACGATCTTCTGGTAAATCGAAAATAATGATGATTACTTTTTTAATAGTTGAATTTAGGTTCTTTAAGGAGCTGTTTTAAGTCTACGTTACAAAATAAATGTAATATTTGTTATTGCATTTAAAAACAGACTTATCCAATTGTTCACCGACGACTTATCAACTTATTCCCTGAAGGAAGATAAAAATTCTAACTGTCATAATTGAATTTAAATAAAAACCAAATGAAGTAATAACAAAGTTTAAACGCAGAAACAAATTAAGATCCTTTATTCTTTTTTAAATTTATGAAATTTAACCAAATGACAAGAAAAAAACGATTATTACCACTGTCCACCCCCTGCTTGTCCACCCGGGTGGACAAGCAGAGGGTGGACAGTGGTAATAATCGGAAAAAACACTTTAAATTACTTATTCGTCTGTGTTTTCTAATTTATCAGGATCTTCTTCGTCAAGATCGGGGTCAATATTTTCTGTATCATTATCCGTTTTTATATTTCTATAAAATTCATGAAATACTGGATCTATTAGAGGTAATAGATCCAGCAAATCTTTTTTCTTCTCTCGACTTACTGGCAATTGCTCTCTGGACAATGGTTCTAACTGTATGTTATCTATAATGTATTGCCTCTTTTCTTGAATGACTCGTGTGATTTTATAATGATAAAACTAGACAATTCGAAATGTTCTAAAATATCACAACTTTAGATAGCGTGCATAACTAGACAATTCGAAATGTTCTAAAATATCACAACTTTAGATAGCGTGCATAACTAGATAACTCGATATATATGTGTGTGTTTCTTACTCAAAGACGTTCATAACTTGATAACTGATTTTGTCATATTACACTTGCAAATCCACAAACGTATATGTTGATATATTAACTAATGCATGTTCTGACTTATGTTGATAAATCGAAATGCAATAATATAAACGCTGTCAGTTAAGTATTATTAATTTGACATGTCGTTTTATCAAATATTTATTGCCATAATTGTAGATACTCACTTATGTACGAAAGCAATAATTTGATTTTGTTTGAGTATTTCGAGTTGAGTTTTTAATACCGGTAGGGTATACATTCACAGAAGCGTTTAAGCTAAAAAAAAAAAAAAACGACATCTCGAGTTGTCAACGTATTCACGCGTGGTACGGAATTTATCTGAAAGAAGTCCTGTGCTAGCCAAACTGAGAAAAATAATTTACAACTGTTTTTCTAAAAGTATACAGCTGTTGCTCTTCTCAAAAAGCAAAACCTTCTCCTTTCAAACGAAATACAGAATTGCAGAAACAAACTTTTATTTTGTCACACAAAGTACTTAAGAATTTCTGAAAGCAAAGATTTTCTCGGTAAAGTTTCTTTCAAAAGCGTTGAATTTTACCTTAAAATTAAGGAAAAGAGATCGCAGAAAGGTCTTTCTGTAACAAACTTTCGGAAAATATCGGAAATCCTCGAGAACTCGAACTCATTGCTAAGTATGTTGGTATAAGGAGGTTTTAATTTAATTAAAAAGTATTTTTATTATTTTTAAGCCGCTGAAATATCTTTGTTTTCAGGATAGACTCTAAGGCTTTGCACTAATAGAAAATGACGTCGCCACTATTGCAGGTTTACCCGAATATTGTACGACCTCTGGATTCGGGTTCGCCGAACAATTGAATGTGGCGATTGCGTATTCTTGCGTTGATCGCGATGGTAAGGATATCGCTTTCAAATCCTCGATCAAACGTACAATATGTCGCGTAAGAATCCTAATTTATAATAAACATTCGCGGTTGTCGCGATTTTCTAAAAACCTATAATATCCAAAAAAGGAAATAATACATTTTCATAGGAAACACAAACTAAGTAAAATATTTTCTCTTAGATTTTAGCCGGTGTTCAAATAATTGTTATACAAAAGCTTTACTAATTGGAACTAGAGTTAAACCTGCAAGAAAATCTCGTATTTCTCAAGATAACCAAGTAAAAAGAGATGAACTGGAAAAGAAACGACTCGTGCTATTGTTTCTTTTCTAATTAGAGTCACTGAGAGATTTTTTTTTCTTTTTTTTTTTCAACACTTTCTTCTTCTAAAAGTTGAGGAGGAATAAAGAAACGATGGATGGACTGTGTGAAGGAACTGCTGAGATGAAGCGTAATAGAGATGTATGGAACATGAAGATGTCTAAGAGCAGGAGAATGATGATGTTGATTTCTTTCAACACTCAACATTATCTTATAAGTAAATACGCATTGACGCTTTTAATAAATGGAAAAAAAATAAGGTTACTTATTCCTAATTGTGTTTGTTTTCTTCCAAAACTGTAAATATTCTTCAATTTATAATATTCGTGGTAATATACAAGGTGTAGTTTTGCACCTCGTCAAAATCCAGGAGGTTGTCATAGGAAACGTAAATAATGAATATAAATTACGGGACCTGGTCAATAATAATAAACGTTTCTTTTTTTTAGTTGTTTTAATTTGACACTGTTTCAGAATGAAGCCCTTCTAAAAAGAGGAGAATCACCCGTTTATCGAATAAACGTCTGCGTTTGTTTGTGTGTGAAAGCGCGGTTATAGGGCTAGGTACTAGGTTTTAAATGTAACAAAATTTTGCAAAAAAAAAAATACAAACTTTTCAGACCTATGTATCCTGCTTATAAGTATGAAGTTTCATTAAAAACGGTTCACTCATATCGAAAAATAAGGACTTGAAAATTTGTATGAAATGCCGTACGGCGTACACGCTCTTAATACATAAAATATACAGTCAGCAAGACCTGACAAGTAAAACTCCGTAAATATGATAATTAAAATATTGTACAATACAAAAAAAAAACCTTGTTACCCAAAAACCTATTTTCACAAAAGTGCCCACAACATTCGTACCTTTTCCTTCCTTACCTCATACCTTCCAACATTCCAACACCGCATTTAACCCGTATGAATATTTATGCAGTCGACAGTACTCACTTAGGAGTACATCACGATACCAAAGAATTGATAATCTACAGAAGCTCAGCTCTATACAACAAACGGAAATAAGCGCACGTACACGCGTTTCTGTACATGTTCCGACCGAATCACAATCATGGTGGGCAATAATTATATCTTAACGGAGATTAGACAAACACTATTATTATAAACAAATATTCCTTTACTTTCATAACTGGATGGGGCGATATTCCGACACGTTAGGTACGATCAGGCGCAGGACCAAAGGCCTAACGTGGCACACGGGTTACACCATACAGCAAACTTTAAAAAACCCTGGACTGAGAAAATTTTCCCAATATCGAACGCTTGTAACCAAGAGAGATACATACGTTACATAGGAACGCCAGGCAGCATCTGTATTACAGCCCGTTCACAAGACGACGATCCGTGTTTTTTGACGTATCGTCTTTTTTCACGATCCGCCAATTTTTTTGACGTTGGCAATGCTTTTTCAATGTCCGTGTTCACACGCATCACGAATCGTGAAAAATTACGGACACGTCTTAAATCACATAACGTTTTTAAAAAATCACGTATGTCAAGAAACACGGATCGTGAATTTTTGTGACGGATTCGCTGATGCGCTCGCTCCCGAAAAATCACGGAACTAATGTGAACACCAATTCGTTTTTTTTTTTTTGCCGGATCGTGATAAAACACGATTACGTATGCAATGTGAACGTCCATCTGTTGTGGAGTATCGTGTTTTATGACGGATCGTCAATGACGGAAGTCGTTGAAAGAGCTGTTAGACTGCGTCAAACAAAAGCCACTAGACACATATCTATGTATATGTTTTAGGTCGTTGCTGACCTTCTGTATCTATTATATTCTGCGGAGACACTCCACCACCGTATATATTTATGCAAACCTCATGGCTTCATTTAAATAAATTTCTTTTAGCTCGATAATCCTTCGAAGCTCTGCCTTTTCCGTGATATTCATAAATATGTAACTTTTGGGACTTAATGTCGGTTGAGAGTGATTTTGTGGGTTGTATTTCAATTATTTTCTGAGTGGGTTTACATTTTAAATTAGGTCAGTACAATTTAGCTGCCTACACCTTTTGTACTTCAACTGTACTCTTACTTGCGTCGTATTCCTCATTACTGAGAGACGTGATTCCCTGACGTGAAGTCGTCTTAAGAACATGGAGCTTGGTACAAACAAAGAGAGGTCTAAATCCAGCAGGAAGTCGGGCTGTGGAATATGATGGTGGTGTCTCATGCTTCGCCATCTGCGTCTATCCCTGGCATTGCGAAGCCCGTCGTAGAGTTTTATGTCCACGTGCGAATTTGACCCGAACATTTAAGTAGACTGCTTCTCCGACAAAATCAAAGCATTTATTTTAAGTAGGCCAATTACAGGCACTTTTGAATTGTCGGAACAAAGACAGCAATAAAATAAAGCTACAGTCTCAGTCACAAGACATAATAACTGTGAAAGTACTGTAGTAGACACTTTTAATTGGAGGTATTATGTAAGCATACGGATTTCAATGCTTACTCCTTGCAATCGGTCATAGTGTCTCTGAGCCGGAAAGTCAAAGCCACATGAACACTAGATCAAGGTCTCAAATATTACCATACTTAAATTATTTATTTTTGTTTCAGGACACAAGAACGCATGTGGTGGTGGAGTTGTATGAGACTGAGAAGTCCTATGTGGAAGCTTTGGAGATATTAGTCAAGGTAAGATTTTGTCAGTCATCTATATTTAAAAATATTATAAAGAGGTAACATTTGTTTGTTTGTATGTAGGGGGTTATCTCCTGAACTACTGATCCGATTCCGAAAATTCTTTCATTAACGGAAAGCTACATTGTCCCCGAGTATCATAGGATAATTTTCGGCCAAAACGCAAGCGAAACCGCGGGAAAAAGCTTGTAATAGATACAATTATTCTGCCTCTTTAACTTGGATCAATAATAGGGCCATTTCTGTACGTATGAATGATGTAAGCGACTGAATACATGATTTTGAAATTCCAATCAAGTTCTTTTAACTATACAAGTCTATAGTCTATATTTCTTGACGACTTCCTGATTAGTTGGTTTGAAGAACAACATGACACAATATGAAAAGAATCTAGAAAGGGATGTAAGATAGTCACGAAGATAAAATGGGGCGGCTGCTGCAGGGGCTGAAAACCTCAAACGGCGCAAATACAATAACTTAATTAGTAATTATGTGTTTGAGCCGTTTGGAGTTGAAACGCTAGGGCCATGGGGTCCGAGTGCCCACCTATTATTTCGGGATATCGCCAAGAATTTGGTCGACTCTTCACGTGACCAGAGGGCTGGCATTTTTTTGGCCAAAGAATTGCCATCCAACGTGGCAATGCTGCCAGCCTTCTGGGCACTTTTCCTGTTGACAGCGATGTGGACGAATTTTTTGACGCCCCGTAATTGTACATATTTTTATTCTTATTTTGGATCTAATATTAGTTTGTAAATAAGGTAAATATTTTGATGATTTAATAAACATTTTAAATATTAGAAGATAAAAACTAGCCCCAAAACTCAGCTACGCAAACACTGTTCGTCGATGCAGTCATAAAATCGTCAAGAGCGCAGGTGTCAGGACATGCAGCGCAAGATGGAAGGTGGGCCATTGTCTGTGGACACACCGCACATTCTGTGATTAACATAAATAATATCATTGTTGTAATCATTAGGATTAGATGAATTGAAATTAATGAAGCCTGTGGCAACGATAAAGTTATCTCAACGAGTTTCCTCCACATACGATCGGCAATTGAAAATATTCTGGTAGAAAATCTAGCTCACTGTCTTTTGTTTGACGAAACCCTTTGTACAATGGCTGCCATTGGGAGTGTCATTGTTTTATTGATGGATTGCTGTCTGCCACGATGGAGCTAGATGCTTTTGTTTTATAGTGAAAGGTTTATAATGGATAGTGGTAGATAATAATATCTCCCTCTTTGGTCTAGACTGACAGCCTCCAAGTACATTAGAAAACTCATCTCTAAGTAAGGATTTCAACTTAGATAATGAAATATAATCTATACTATATAATATAATATATAAAATAATATAATAAGCAGAATTAGCGCACGAAGAAGGAGAAGAAGGAGATAGAGATGGGGGAAATGGATATCTTTTTTCCTGCGAGATGCAGGACGGGATATTCATTAAACTGACGTAAGGTCGAGTATCAGAAAAACCGACTAAATAATAATATAATATATAATAATATTATAAATGCGAAAGTTAGGATGGATGGATGTTTGTTACTCAATCACGTCAGAACGGCTGAACGGATCAGGATTAAATTTGGCAAAGAGATAGATTATAGTTTGGAATAGCACATAGGCTTTTTATCCCGGTAGGACGATTCCGTGAGTCAATTATCGAACTCTACGCGGGCGAAGCCGCTGGCATAAGCTAGTATATTATATTATTATGAAATATTAGACCGTCGTCCAAATTACCCAAATGTCTCGTCGGTCTAGGCTTCGCATGCGTTACCGCTGAGCATGCGGTTCTGGGTTCTATTCCTGGGTAGGGCAAAGTGTTATTGGATTTCTCCACCAGGAATCTCTTGGTAGTAACCCGGGATCTGGAATTGTGCCCGGATAGTTAATACATGAGACTTAAACATAACTAGCGAAGTATAGGTGTTCTACAGGGCGTCCCACGGATATGCCACATGGAGGGAAAGTACCTTGAATATTGTAGATGGAACATTTTACTGAAAGAAGACATTATTTGAATTAAAAAAAAAAACAATTTAAACTGCATTCATAGATATTTAAAAAATTACATGGTTGAACCGGGAATCGAACCCGTTACATGAGAAAAATAATCACCCTGTAGCTTTATCATACCGAACGAAAAGCTGCATTATAAGGATTATTTTTTGCTAAATAACATACTGTCACAAATAAAAGGAAGACCATTAATTTGTGTGTGGCATATCCATGGGACGCCCTGTATAATATAGAACACGGCTGCCCAAGCTTCGGAGATAAATAGGTGAGATGTCATGCCATCTAGTGGCATACTCGGTCTTACAAAACACAAAAATACCCTGCAAATATAAACTACCATTAAGTATTTTCAAAGAATACTTCTTGAACCTTCTCAAAGTGTTTCTCAATACATCTTAACAAGTTCTCAACAGATATCAAAAAGTATTGCACAATTCTTGGATTCCTCCTTTCAACGATGTTTCAAAGTTTAAACTCAAGCTCTGAAACTCTTAGGTCTTACCGGCGATGTTTATCTAGGTCAACTGAAAGGAATTTAACGGGTAACAAAATATCTATACATAACATAACGCCTGTAATCCCGAAGGGTTAGGCAGAGGTGCACACATTTCGCCTGTTATGTTTAACACATATAATGCCTCGTCAGCCACATATGGCTGACATTTTCCAAACCAATTGAGCCGTGTCAGCCATATATGGCAGCCACCATTATTTATTTATTTATTTATTTTACTATTATAATATGTAAAATGTGACGAAAATAGTGAAATATGACATTCCTCACATTCCATGAACGTATTTTACAAAAAAAAAAACGGTTAGTTCACTTGTTAGTACGGCATTATATGTGTTAAGTTCATGTAATGTAGGGCGAGCCTATTGCCATCAACCGGGCACAAATCCAGACTTCGTGGCTGTCTACTGAGAAACTCTTGATGGAAAAACCCAATTACACTTTGCCCGACCCGGGATTCTAGCCCAAGATCTCATGCTTAGCAGCCGTTCTTGCGACCACAAGACCAAATAGTTAGAAAATATCTTGAGATATTTTATTAAAGGAATAGAATGTTGGAGTAATATGAAACATTTTTCGGTTACTACCGCTCAGGGGATTACTGGAATGACAGCTGCCTTCTTCGTTGTGTCTCCAAGTGTAAGCAGAGCCTCAGCCGTGGTTTCAAGATGAAATTGGGTTAAGAGGACGATATTCATTGGAAAAATATGGCGGTCCTCATTTGTAACTATTCGCTTTCTCTTCGGGGAAATGAAGCATAACCGATGTAAAATATCTTCAAAAGGTGGTACGATTTTCTCGATCAATGGGGTAGCTGAAAGCCCAAAACCATTATTTTGAAGGGGTGTCATGGCGTTCGTGGTAGTGCAGGTCAGGTGCGAAATTATTGGTTGCATTAAGTCAGAACGGAAGCCGACCCCAACATGCTTGGTAAGAAACCATGGCAGATGATTGTAATCGAATTTCATAGGTCACTTGGTTCATAAAACTGTTGATGTTATTAATATTAAACCCAACCAAACATCAAGGAATTTCGCTAAAACTTCACAAACGGAACTGTCTGTTTTTCCTCAACACTGAAATCAGTATGGAAATTAATTGTAAGTCGTAAAATTTATTATAATAACTCAGTAACTCAGGCCGCCAGTTAATCTGGTTGAAATTAGCCGCGGACTGACAAATTCGCTATATTTATGGAGTCAACGAAAATCCAGGGCTGTCGCCGTAGAGTTTCTGATCAATCTTGATGTCTTCTTTGGTTTCCTTTGTTCGAGAATTAATGAGATGTCGAAAGCTCGTTAATTTATGAATTTTGGTCCTTTTGTTATGTTTTCAGGGGTGGTAATTGTACTGTCAGTCAGTGTGGTCTTTATTTCGTTCGTTGAAGTACAAGATATGAAGTATTCCGTCTTTTAATTTAAAAATTGACGGCGATGATTTCGTAATTTACGGCACCTACTGAAGCGGGCACTGTAACATCCTACTAATAAAGATATTACAATGTTCATTAGTTATGCAATGTCATCATCTGCCTAGCCTTTTCCCAACTAGGTTGGGGTCGGCTTTCAATCTAACCGGATGCTGCTGAATATTAGTATTTTACTTGGAGCGATTGCTTATCTGTGCTTTCCGAGGCACGGAGGAAATTTGGTATGTAGGTAATGGGCGGTAATCCCACCCACAGACCTAGGCACTGAAGATTGATCCGAGCGGAATTAGCTTTGCACTCTACTTCACTCCAAAACACTAATTCAACTTAATCACTAGCCATGTCAATCCAAAAGTAAAAAAAAAACTACCATCCTTACAAACGGCAACGGCCCATTTAACGGCAAACGGGGTAAAAGTGCAAAACACAAAAGCGGCTACTTTTTATTCCCCTTCCTGAATTGGAACGGTTATATTAAATTGACCAGCCCTAATTCCGCTGTGGTTTTCCCACTCAAATTTTCCACTCTACCTTTCCGTCATGTGGGTCGGACTATTTATTGTCACCGGCGTTCCCCCTTTGCGTTACCCCCCTTAAAACACAAAAGTAAAGAACAGAAGGCTTGGCAATTAAAAAAAAAATGATGAACCAAACATGAACGAGACATCCGAAAAAAGTAATGTACACAAGCTGCTGCTGCTAAAACAGAATTCTGATGTGCGATCAAGGTAATGACAGCATCGTACAATTCCATACTTACATCCATACTCACAAATGAATATCCCTTGACGAAGATCCCGCTAGGGTTCATCAACATCAAAATAGCCCCCCCACCAGAAGCCGAATGTGTCGATTACTACCTTGAATTACAGTTTGACAACACCATAAACTCATCATCTGCCTAGCCTTGTCCCTACTATGTTGGGGTCGGCTTCTAGTCTAACCGGATGCAGCTGAATACCAGTATTTTACATGGAGCGACTGTCTATCCCACCTCCACAACCCAGGTAGTGGGTTATACCTTTGATAGGTTGTCTTGTCAGACTTTCTAGCTATTGACCCCCATTTCCAAACTCTAAAAAAAGGTCGTCATCAGCCGCTAGTCATAAAGGTTGCATCTGTTACATTAACGACTGTCAAAGATCTTCAAATGACAGTCGGACTAACGGTTTTACGAGCTTTCCGAAGCATGGAGAAGCCTCGATATTTAATGAACCTATCCACGGACCAACCTCAACAAGAGTAGCGTGTGGCTGGTATTGTTTAGCCACTTCTTATTCTTCCTTTTCCTGGCCGTGTGGTTAATGCCTAACCTGGTGTCAGAGTTTTTACGCTGCCCATGGGCCTCTGACTTGGTTTTACATGCCGTCGAGAAATATCTCTCAGGCATGCTGGTTTCCTCACGATGTTTTCCTTCACCGAAGCAAGTGATAATTATTCAATACGCACATGATTCCGAAAAATCAGAGGTGCCTGTCTTGGGTTCGAACTCGAGGCCTATGACTTGGCAGTCCATCGGTCACACCACTAGGCTATCACTGCTTAATTCTTATTATGACCATTAGATAAACTACTCTCATTAATGTCGTGTTGTTAGGAGAGCAGACAGAGGGTTTCAGTTACAGTAGAGCTTTTGTTTCTATTCATTCGATGCCTCAACCTTGTCAGACGAAGGACAGATTTAACAGAGGGCCATAGAAATGTGTCGGCTGGGTACTTTTAATTATTTTCTAGGCCAGATTCGTGCCTGCCAGTGACGCTTTTGCCAAGGTTTGTGCTAATGGTCGGGCTGGTGTAAACTTCAGCTTTTTAGTAAGGGTTTTATTGATTAAAATTTTGATGGGCTCGCGGCTAGATAAAGTTAAGCAGCGGTTTTCGAGGTCGGATCATGGATTACCATGCTTTGTTGGTCTTTGGAAGTGTTTACGGGCGTTTGGAATTCTGACAGTTTGGCAACGTATCTAAACAAGGCCTCCCTGGTTTATATCCAGTCACTGGATTGAGAAGTTCAGGTGGACAGTCGCTTCGGTGTAAAATTCGAGGATTCAGCTGAATCCAGCTAGTCTGGAAACCGACATGAACGTGGTTAACAAAAGGCTAGACAATTATTGTCGAATTAGACAACTGCTTTTTCATGTGACAAAAACTCCAATAATTCTCAATGTTACTCATAAATACTTAATAATAATCCCAGAAATCTTCATGTATTTCATCTTTATCTAATTTAATCTCAGTCATTATCTTACTCAGCCACAATTCCATATTCATATAATAAGATTCCGCTTTGCGAATCCAAAAGCGAACTCAGCGTCTCCAAATAAAATTTCATCTCCAACATTAAGAACTTCCGCTGCCGTATCTCTGTGCGTTTTACCCCTCCCTCCCTTTAGGCTTCGTCTAGGGTGAATACGCGGTGACAAGAGCAGTGGCGATTAAGTGGCCATAATACACCACACCTGTACTACTCACAGAGTAAATGTGTTTAAATTGGGTAACGCTGAATTCCAGTATTTTACATGGAACGACTGTCTATCTGATCTCCATAAAACAGTAACTAGGTTAGGCATTTCTCCTTGTCTGACTGGAGGTCAGTTTATAGTTAGTCTTACCACCCGTAAAAGCCGTCAAATAAATGACATTCTGGCTATCATTTATTTGACAGCCATTACGGGTGGTAACCCAACCGCTTAACATACTATCCAATGCCCTGAGAGACTGTTATTTAGCCACCAGTTCCTCTAAAACAAGTTTTGCCGTAAAACGTTGAAAACTACAAGAGCTAAATTAGCCAGTATCATCACGCTAGGTGTCCGCACTGTCACTACACAATGAACACAAACGGTGGTTTCATGTGCTCGAGGCTTCGCATCCGCGCAAGTGCCACACCTTGGACTAAGCTTTACCCTTTCTTTGATTAGGGTAACCAAACTGTCAAACTTGAGGCACGAAACATCAAAGTAATCCCATGTTTGGCGCGAAACTTTGTCACTCAAAAAAGATAAGAATTTTGCCTATATTTTTATGGTCTCCAGTATTTTTTTTTTGCGAGCGAAAAATGTTTATAGCCTTGTAAGTCTACTTGCTTGGGCTTTATTACGGTTGTAAAATTCATAAAATATAAAAAGGTATTGTGAGTTTTATTGGCGAAAGTTGTTCTTGCTTTTATCTAATCGAGTCCTGTCTCGCGTGCCTGTTGGTGATTGTTGTTACCTTATGTTTGGAAAAGTTTATCGTGACGAGGTCGTCAACTGAGCCTTATTTTGTTGTCCTAAATTGTAATGTTCTACGGTGTAGAATGTTTGTAGTACTTTTTTATTTTTTTGGAAGGGTGCCTCGGTATCTCTTGCCGCTGTCTCATATCTATGGACTCTTGTCAAACAACATAATCCGCGGAAGGAAGCCTACCACATAGCTTAACCACTTTAGCTAGATAATATTAAGTCCCATGGGGTGAGCATATTGCTACCAACTGACAAAAAATCCGGAATTCGGCCTCCTATTTGAAAAAATCCTGATGGAAAACCCCAATAACACCTCACCAGACCCGGAAACCAGTAATTCATGCTCAAACAGTTGCATGAGGCAGTAGTATTTTTTTCTTGTTTAAAAGGTGTGATGATCTACCGTGTGGAATGTCTACTGTTGGTGGTTTATTTTGGAAGAGTGTCTCATTATCACGCTCTTGTCAAAAGGGGTGAGCTTAAGTGTTTGTCCGTAGTCAAGTAAGCAAGGTGTTTTGTTACCGTGTCCGGTAGCTGTTAGTTACCGTCTTTTGTTATTTCTTCAACTTAGATTGAAGTGGGACTTGTTACGAGTAGTTCCTATAGCATAGTTTTGTGGACGGATACGCATAGAATAAGTGTGCATGTTTTGGTTATAATATTAATTAATACCTATTAGCAGTTTCCAGTGACCTTCGTCCCCGTGAAATTATTATAGAAAAATACTAATTCCCTATTTGAATAGGATTTTGTTAATAATTTCAAGGGTTTTTTTTACAAGGAATCCTAATTATTTTTTGTAAAATAAAAATATCCTAAGTTACTACTTATAACATCAGCTGTCTGCCAGTAAAAGTCCCGTCAAAATCATTCCAGCCGTTTCGGAGATTAAAAACAAACAGACAGACAGACAAAAATTTAAAAACATGTATTTTTGTTGTAAGTAACGTATAGTGCTTTCTTAAGCATTCAATAAAAAGGTAGGCTATCACTGCTAATAATTTTATTGCTGTGATTACGTTTACAAGTATTAAGGTTTAGGTCCTTATGTTAATCCTCTGTCTATCTTAGCTGCCTTACGTAACTAGCAGAAAATCTAATTATCTTCTAGCCAGTTTTTGAATGACGTGTAGTTGATCTTTCAGTCCAAATGTTTACCTGACCTAATTTATAAGATTTTGGTATGCCTAGGTATTCAGTTTACAATTTTTTTATGATATTTAGGTAGGTTTGAGATTTTTTTTTTGCGGTTACTTAACGGAAGTTACTCCTTGTTACATAAGTTAGTTACATCCTGTTTTTGTCGATACCGCCTTCCAGTATCCCATGTGAAATAAGCTCTTATAATAGATCTGTAGACATTGTACTTGGAGCGCGGTTTCTGTCTTGCACTTGTATTTGAGCGACATTATCAGAAATAACATTAACCCAAAGTTCGCACTAAGTATTGTTTATAGACCTCGGCCATAGAATTGAAGAAATATTTTTAAGCTGACAACATTTGAAATCAAACGACAGGCTCACACTAAAATTAAACCCACTTGTTTTCTCAACAGAAATATCACCAACCGCTGAAAAGTCCAGAGAACGCAGGTCTTCTAGACGCATTCCTGGTAGACGAGATCTT
The DNA here is from genome assembly GCA_964057025.1 of Standfussiana lucernea. NCBI lineage: Eukaryota > Metazoa > Arthropoda > Insecta > Lepidoptera > Noctuidae > Standfussiana > Standfussiana lucernea. The sequence goes on from OZ059804.1 coordinate 11,761,201, forward strand.
CTACCAGGTGCCGGGGATCCTGAACGTACACCAAGTATTCCTGGAACAGCTGAGGCGGAGGCTGGAACAATGGGACCTGCAGCAGAAAGTTGGAGATGTGTTTTTGGATGTGGTAAGTTTCATGGGCACTTTATAGTTTATTAATATTTATCCTCGCACTGGAACGCCATTACACATTAGTGGTACGTAGGTGGACTTAATGCCAAATTCTTAAGCTGTTCTTGCCTAGTTTTTTCTGTGGATGGCTGACCACTCATTATAATGCCGAGTTTCCTCGTGCCTCGGAAAGCACGTTACGCCGTTGGACCCGGCTGTCATTTGTAGATCTTTGACGGTCGTTATATATGTAGGTAGTCAGTGACCCGAAAGTCTGACAAGCACTTTTAGCGGGGAGTGTCGTATCACCCAGTGCTAAGTGGGTTGTGGAAGTCAGTCAGGCAATCGTTCTATGTAAAATACTGGTATTCCGCTGCATCCGGTTAGACCCCAACATCGTTGCGAAAAGGCTAGGCTAGATGATGAGGTGGATTTAATGCCACGGGAATTCTCTACCTTTGGGTAATAGGACAACGAAATTTGAGGTTTGTGGGGATTGTTCAAGATATATTATCCCTCCATGTAGCCTTAAGTCATCCTATTTCATGTTTTCTAAATATGGGTGATTTTCTGTGTGAAACTCGAACCTACGACCCATATTATATACGATATTTTAACACGGTTTCGTTTGTTTATGTCGTTCGTGGGTAACGTGACGCAGCAACTAAACTACTTAATGCCTACAACGTTTCATTTGCAAAGTAATCGATTCGATTTTGCACTTTATTATTCCTTTATTTATTTTTTTTACTTATTTTTACATTTTTAAATATTCTTGTACAAAATTAGTATAAAAAAACATTTAAAAATATATAAAATAGTAGTCCACCAGCACCGGGAACAGGGTCCGAGCTACCGGTGGTCAGGGCTCTTGAGAGAGGAACCTCCTAACAATACGCGCCGTGTCCAGAAGTACTGCTTTCTGAATCAAGCCCTTGATCCAGCTGCCAAGCGAGAGCCTCTTCAGATGTCGGTCGAGGCTCTTGGCTATTAAACCATTGGCCGATACGACTATCGGCACAATGACTGCCGTATTCACGTCCCACATGTCAACAACCTCGCGAGCAAGATCTAGATACTTGAATTGCTTATCTTTCTCTTATCTTGCACTTTTATTATTATCGTCTATTTTTAAATGTTAAATAATAATATAAATATGTTAACAGATAAACATTCCGGAATTAACTTCCTAATTGAAGATTAAAATCAAATTAAAATAAGTTGCATATTTTGAACCTGATCTCTTAATTCAATCTGAATTTTTGAGTGGCTTTAAGAAAAATTAGGTTACAAAAACTTCAGTTTCATACAAGGTGTAAACCGACCCTTCGTAACTCTACATATTTTTTTCCGAAACAACTTTTTTTTTCGGGGTGAAATATCTCATATAACGGTAGGACTCACTGTAACGCACTCAAAACATTGTGTTAATGGATCCATTAAAAAGTCGTGAAGGTATAAAAGTAAAGTAAAGTTTAGAATTAAAAACTTGTGTTTAAAAAAAAAAACTAAAACGTTAGAACTTTGACCCCCAATATCTACGTAACTAGAAGGTTCGCAGGTATGGTCTGGAATGTTCGCGATGACGTTGAGAAAGTGCCTTTCGGGTTCTTTAAAGGTATATTTACATCCATTATAATTATGTTGGTTTTATTCTTCTTTCTTTATCGTGTGGTTAGTGCCTAACCTGGTGTCAGAGTTTTATACCACCCGTGGGCCTCTGACTTGGCTTTACATGCCGTCGAGAAATATATCTCAATCATGCCGATTTCCTCACGATGTTTTCCTTCACCGTAGCAAGTGATAATTATATAATACGCACATGATTCCGAAAAATCAGAGGTGCGAGTCTTGGATTCGAACTCGAGATCTATGACGTGGCAATCCAACTGTCATACCACTAGACTATTACCGCTTTAGGTAGGTTTTATTTTTAACTCTTATCTTAGCTCTTACCTATAATATTATCATATACATAGCTATAGATAACATCAAAATTCTTCGCCCACTGCTCTAGATATAAATTTCCCCGTGGGGTTTCCACCATGATGGTGGAATTCATTAGCATCTTACAAAGGTTAATGAAGATTGGCGTCTTAAGTGAAGCAACTTGAGCCATGTCTTTTAATAAAGTAACAAAATGCCTTTCAAATCAAATCAAAATATTTTCTGCATACATGGGCACTTCTAAAACGTCGAGAAAAAAAAAATGGTTACTACCATGGAGTTTCTTGCCTGTTCCTTTCCATAGGAAACGACCGTTTGACCGTTTTTTTTTTGAAAATTCTTTGTCGCATTATTGGGGACGCACACGTTTCTTCTTACGTTATAGTGTTTTCTTTAATGTTACCACTATTATAACTGAGAAAGTTTGGATGGCTGTTTTTTTGCTCAATCACACCAGAACGGCTGAAGGGATCTAGATAACATTTTGTATGGAATAGCACATAAAAGATAATTTTTATCCCGGAAAAACACATCAAAATCTCCACGCGAACGAAGCCGCGGGCAACAGCCTGTTTTAAATATTTCAAGAGATGCTTATTCCAAATTATGGAAGTCTCAAAATCCTCCTGCCTTCTTTCAATTGATTTAATTACATTGTTTAAATTATTGAAACAACATGTTTTGCCCGAAAAGTATAAGGATGTATCGAATTCGGGGTTGTCCGGTACGGGTGCCTCAGGGATCGGGGTAGGTACTCAGGGACTAACCCGTATTTTGAACATCTTACAAACCACTGTTCATATTTGTAAACTGGTAATAATTATGTGGGTGTACTATATCTGTACACATTTGCTTACCTCTTCGAGGAACAGGCGTGACGATACCAATGTGTTAGTTTTTTTTTGACTGATCCAACTTCATGCTGCATTTTATAATGCGGCTGTTAAATACTGACATTCAGCCGCATTCGGTAAGACTGGAACCCGACCCCAACCTAGTAGCGATAAGAATGGGCAGTTGATGACGATGACTGCTCCAACTTCATATTTGTCACAATTTGCTGGCGCTTTGTTTAGCTTTTCATCACATATTTTCTCTCACACATTAGTCATACATTTGCTTCCAATAGTGATTGATGAAGATGAAGCGAAGACATTCCTCTGATTGTATTTACTTAAGGGGATTGAGAATTACTCGGGTATAATCGATGTTAGCACAGTCGATAACAATAGTAGCCAATAGCCGCTACCAACATCTGAGGAGGCTCTCGCTTGGCAACTGGATCAAGGGCTTGGTTCAGAGAGCAGTACGTCTGGACACGGCGCGTACTGTTATGAGGTTCCTCTCTCAAGAGCCCTGACCAACGGTAACAAAAACAAAAAATAATAAAATACATTGCATTTGCATTATTGTAAGGCATATGTTTTTAAAATGTAAGAAGAAATGTTTGTGTAAGTCTTCCTATCCCATAGATTTATGCCCGGTTATTGTCTATAGGCTTGTTTCTATGGAAACTACAATTGTAAAACTTACTAACAAAATGAGGCCAAATCAAATACCCCTAACCATCCCTTTGTAATACAGTCGTGATGTTTACATGTTACCTCTACACAGTTCCTCGTCGTGAGCTTACAGAAGGAAATTGAATAGATCCCACATTTCCGTGGCAACTACAATATACATAGTTTGAAACATGACATTCGATTCGGAGTCCCTAGTACGAGCGCGCGGTGTAAACGTAACGTAAATACGTCGATTTTAGAATCAAAAATACAATTATCGTATAGCGTTTTAGTTCAAATGTTTGCAACAACCCATTATCAGGCAACTGAAAGTCTTTTGATTCCAATCCGTTAACCATCTATCTGCACACAAACACACATACGGTCTCAGACACACAAAACACACATATATGTCCTTCTAGAGTAATTATTTTTCTTTTATTTTTTATTTCTTTATAACATTCTGTTCCTAGTATTTAAGTAATATCATCACTCATGATTGTTAATTTATTAATCTAAATTAGTTGTATACCTGTAAGTCTTGGGGGCCTGGTGACCCCTAACACAGGCATTGTAGGCCTATTTCGGGCACCAGTCTCTGACAAATGTTCACCTTGTAAATTAGATTGACTAATTGTTTGTATCATCCATAGATATGAATAAATCCATAAAATTATGAAAATAAATTGTACGTGAAACGAGCATTTTTGTTTTTTAAATCGACTTATTTACGTTTACGTTTACACCGCGCGCTCGTGCTAGGTACTCATCATCATCTGCCTAGCCTTTTCCCAACTATGTTGGGGTCGGCTTCCAGTCTAACCGTATGCAGCTGAATGCCAGTATTTTACATGGAGCGACTGCCTATCTGACCTCCACAACCCAGTTAGTACTGGGTATTACAATACCCTTTGGGTAAACTGGAAACTCGGTATGTAATGGGTGGTCACCCATCCACGGACCAACCTAGACAAGCACTCCTTCATCTAAAGATCGACCCGAGCGGCTGTTATTATTTAGCCAGGAGCTCTTCGTGCTCGTCCTAGGGACTCTGATTTGGAATATGCGTAGGTAGTCGACCGATCCATTTATAAAGTGACAACCCTATTTTTCCGGGAAACTCTGCATTGATTTTCTCTGTCTGGCGAAGGGTTATGTCGGGATCGTGGTTGACACCCTATTTTAAGTTGATACTTTGGAATGCACGACATCAGAAGCCTAAGGCCCGATGTCTCAACTCTCGGTACTTGAACATCCTACCTTATGTTCAGATTTATAAGGTCAGATTTACAAACTCTCTGAATTGGTACATTCGACCTTATGTTTCTGATGTCGATAATGTTCGTAGGAACTCCACTCAACGTCTCTTAAATAATGTTTTTGAATGAGGTTGAGAGGATAAAATCTTTTGAGGCAGTTGTGAAAATGTTAAATCATGGTTTGAGGTAGCGCACTTGCATAGGTATGTACGTAATTAGTACTTACTTACTTATCACGTACCTACCTATGTAGGGCTTCAATATCTCCGTAACCAGATGGTCCAGTACAAAAAAATGACGGGAAAAACAAGTGCCTCTCGGCTTAGTTAAGGGGGTTTTCACACCGGTTCCGATGGTTTTTGTCCCATTAGTACATTTCCGTGGGATATTTTCTGACCTTACGTGGGCAATACTAAGGGCAAATGCTACTACTTATGCTAATATTACGTCAATATCAAAGAAAATAAATCAATGTGGAGTAATACCATATCAAGTGATCATGGAGTTTCTCCATAGAGATCTACGCTTTCGAATGGGCAACTACAGTACTTTCACAAGTTATTATGCCCTGTGACTGGGACTGTAGCTTAGTTTTTTTTCTGTGCTTTGACATTCAAAAGTGCCTGTAATGGTCTAATTTAAATAAATGCTTTGAGTTGGAGAAAAGTAAAGTAAAAGGCGCTTTCATGTATACAGAATGCGTAAGCAGATTATAGGAAGCAAACTAGGAAATAGGATTACTATGACACGCAGAGCCAATATATTATGAGCACATCACGCAGTATCATCGTGTACTATGCGAATACTAATTCGAGGTAATACATGGAAAGCTCTGATGCGTAGGCAATAAGGAATAACATCACGCCTGTAATTCCCGAGGGGTTAGTCAGAGGTGTACCTATTGGTACACCCATATCGCCAGTTATGTTTAAGTCCCATGTAATAGGGGGCGAGCTTAATGCCATCGGTTGATGGGACAATACTGAACTCCATGGCTGCTATCATAAAAATTCCTGATGGAAAAACAAAATAACGCTTTGGCCGACCTGGAAATCAAACCCAGGAACGCATGCTAAGTAGTTGTGCTTACGACCGCTAAACCAACGAGACAGTCAATTAAGGCAATTAGGCCTTATACATATGTATAATAGGTCAAATAGATAAGAAAATACGTTGAATAACTACTCGTACTAACGTATAGGAATCCTGTTATTTCTTTTACAAAGTAGGTTATTGAAAGAAAGAAAGAAAAAAGTATTTATTAGTCTCGCACTGGACATAACAAAGTGGTAACTTGACAATAAAACGAAGATTTAAAAAAAGAAAACTTAAGAAGAAATTAAAATAAAACTAACTAAACTGGTCCTGTACGAGGCCAAAAGGCCCCTATCTCAGCATGGCGCTGTAACATTAAAAAAGTCACAGCGCTGGTATTCTGATAGGGCCCAAAGTGATGCCACGGTCAATTAATTAATTGATTGAGAGTCTGTGAAGAGAGGTTATATAAGATGACTAGCTGACCGGCGCAACTTCGTCTGCGTAACATTTTTGATTAATGCTCCGCTCCTATTGGTCGCAGCGTGATGTTTTATAGCCTATAGCCTTCCGCAATAAATGAGCTATCCAACACTAAAATAATTTTCTAATTCGAACCAGTAGTTCCTGAGATAAGCGCGTTCAACCAAACAAACAAACTCTTTAGCTTTATAATATTAGTATAGATGAGACGCCGTCTATTAAATCGTATTATTGTGAATTAATTTGAATATACTCTCGAGGATTTGACGATCAAACAAATAAGCCACGGATCATTCCATCCTTCCCGGACTTTCCTAGTTATGTAGATTTACGTTCTTAAAATCTTTATCGGCACCGTCTTTAGTCTGTAGATCCTATATCCTTGTATGTCCCACTGCTGGGCAAAAGCCTTTCCCATATCCTTTCAGGTACTCTGCCCATGCGCCACCTTGGACCAGCCTTCGTGATGCGCGTCTAAATCATCCTGCCACCTCTTTCTAGGCCAGCCTTGGCGGCGCCGTCCATATACAAGCACTCATCGTGTTGAGACCTTTAGCCCAGCAGTCGTAATGCATACGGCTCACGTGACCATTTGAGCCTGGCAATCTTTGTGCCTACATCCATATTGCATTATAAAATTCGGACAAAATTTTATCTGTTCCATATAAACCTACATCAACACATTCTAACACCAATCTTCATCCGCAGTTCACCAAACCTACCGTAATCGACACCTACATGTCGTTTATCAACAATCTGAAGAAAGCCAAGGAGACTATCAAGACGGCTGCAGCTTCCAGACCAGCCTTTGCCAAGTTCCTCGATGCTATGGCAAGGGACCATAAGGGGAAGCTGTCGTTGGACAATCTCCTCATCAAACCGGTGCAGAAGTTTCCGAGTTACAAGCTGCTGATACAGAGGCTGATAAAGCACACAGGTTAGTTTGTATTGAGATAGACACGCATACAAAATTAGATTATAGTGCTTCTACTGTCAGGATTTAGAGCTCTTTGATAGAGAGTCGGTTTATTAAACCACACAGGCCCAGAGTGGATTGCAATTAATCAAAACATTTTTTGGAGTGGTCCTAGTTTTTTTTTTTGGTTTTAGATTATTTACATTCGTAAGAATTGGATTGAGATAATTAGCGGATTATTTTTTACTTTATTCACATCAAAAATAAAAGTTATGGGATTAGTTATTGCTATCAGACAGTTGGTATAACAACAAACAACCCCTAGCTTATCATTACTTACTTAGGGTGTTTAAGATATAATCTTATTATAAATAATTGTGGATCTCTACCAAAAGGAACGCCTCCAATATTAACTTTAATCAACGTCTTGATCACTTAGCTCGCTTTTAAAATAACAATAGGTACCTGCGATGGTGTCAAATTAATTTTGTCCCTCAAGTCATTATTGATGGCACTCCCCTTAAGTCACTTTGAAACAATATTTTTCAGAAGGGGCAGGTGCAAAATTAATTTTCTTTAAGTACATGATTTACTTTTGTAATACGACTTGGAGTTTATCAGTTTACTTATAAATGCGCCTTCTTCCTTTGGAAATCCTGTTTTATTATGTAAGGGCTCATTCATTCGGCTTCCGTCATTGACGATCCGTCTTATAATGTCATGACCGATGGACGTTCACATTGCATACGGAATCGTCTTTTATCACGATCTGTCAAAAAAAACGAATTGATCTTCACATTAGTTTCGTAATTTTTAGAGAGCGAGCGCATCAGCGAATCCGTCACAAAAAAAATCACGATTCGTGTTTTGACGTACGTGATATTTAAAAGACGTTACGTGATTTAAGACGAGTCTGACATTATTCACGATTCGTGATGCGTGTGAAAATGGGCATTTAAAAAGCATTGCCGCCCGTCAAAATAATTGACAGGTCGTGAAAAAAGACGATACGTCAAAAAAACGAATCGTCTTCGTGTGAACGGGCTGTGAAATATTCTCATTTGTATTTAGCACATGTGACCAAAGATTTAGATTGTTTGTTTCGATAAAAGATGGCCAAATTTCTGTTTCATTATAATTATTCTGAAAAGCGTAGTATTGGACTATTTACGAACTGTATGGGTATATCTTATGATTTAAATCTTTGCTTAGTGTGATCATTATTTTTTTATATCAGTCTATTTTGTCCCACTGTTAGGCAAAAGCCTCCCCCATGGCTTTCAAATTTTGTTTATCATTTGCCTTCTTCGACGAATCCGTTTACTTTTGTGAATTCGATCTCAATGAGGGCTATCGTCTTTGAGCTCACCAGATTGCGCCACTGTCAAGTAAGGTCCTGTCATTAATTCTATTTTATACTTTAAAGTACCAATAACTTCATAAAAAGTTTATTTAATCGCGTTTAACCACATAGTGTAAACTTAACGTACATATTTACAATATTGTCCCTAAAATTAGCAAGCATGAAACATTTAAAAATCATTCTTCCTTCAAGTACTAACAAATTAGAACTCCCAACTTGCTACCTACAATCTTCAAGTCATAATTAATCAGGAATGGCACAATCTTGACCATACTCGTGAATATTAATAAAACTACGTGATAAAAAAGCGCGCAACGCGAAAATACTCTATGACATCTGACATTTCTGAAGACCTTACTCTACACGAACGCCTCTAGCGGCGAATTCATGCGCGATAGCCCCCATTTTAAGGCGATCTTCATTTCTTTGTAAGCCATGTCGGGTTTGGTTTGACATCGTTCGATTGTCGAAATGGTGTTTTGTGACAACACCACTTTGACAATCGATCTTGATCGATATTGACACTTCTTTGTTTTATTCTTATCATTTATTTACTTACAGACAAGTCACATCCAGATCACAAACTTCTACTAGAAGCTCAAAAGGAGATCCATGATCTACTAGAACTGATAAATTGTACTGAAAGGGAGAGCTTAGAACTTGAACAGCAGCAACAGACCTTGAGGGAACTGGAGCAGATGATCGAGGGTTTATCTAGCCTGGTGACTCTGGATAGGATGTTCCTGAGGCATGAGATGGTGACCATGCCGTCAGCTCAGGGAACCATAAAAGATAGAGCTCTCTTTCTCTTCAATGATACTCTGTTGATAACTAGTGTTAAGAGGAGGACGGGGACGATTAAGAAACCTACACCGTAAGTTGTTTTGAGATAATTATACAAGGTGATGCTTTGCATTCTCGTCAAATTCAAGGAGGTAACTATGCTAATGATTCTCGACCTGAATTAATAATAAAATGGGTAGGTATTTTTTTCTTAATATCAGAAATCGATAAGTGTACACCACCCGTATTAAAACGCGGCCCGTCGTCTAATACTAGCCCTATAACCGCGCTTTCACACACACAAACAAACGCAGATGTTTATTCGATAAACGGTTGATTCTCCTCTTTTGAAAAGGGCTTCATTCTGAAATAGTGTCAAATTAAAACTACTAAAAAAGCAGCGTTTATTATTATTGACCAGGTAGCGTAATTTATATTGATTATTTACGTCTTTTATGACAACCTCCTGAATTTTGACGAGGTTGCAAAACTACACACTGTATAAGTTATTATCTAAATTGGAATTAATTACTTACTTAAATTTTAATTTGTGTGTAGTTTTATTAAGGTACCAAGAAGTATAATCCATACGATTTAATTGGGTGCATTCGGGGTAAAAAATGCAATACAGTAAATAGACACTCGTCTATATATAAAAAAAATCTTGGGCTTTGTTGATCGTCAACCTTTTATGGTCTTTGTCTAAAGTCAAAAGTCCCATTGGCATATACTTTCTGTTTAGTAATAATAATTTAATTTAAAGAATCCTTAGTTATTTATTTATCTTTGAAAGAAATAATGAAAAACATGAGTGTACTACTACTACGAGTATTTAGCAACCCCCTTACTTTTCTATTTCAAATGTTTCGTTTTCAGAACATACCAAAGTAATATAGCAAGTCAGATGGAAGGAAACAAGTACAAACTACTCATGAGGATATCGCTGGCCGATCTCGAGATTGTTAAAGGTAATCTCCATTTTGAACCTTATCTCTTAATTAAATCTGAATTTTTGAGTGGCTTTAATACAAGGTGTAAACGGAACCTTCACGAAACCGTCAACCAAGCATTCTATGCACAGAACCAAGTAACTTGCATGTACTTGAATTTTTTTTCCGGGAAATGATTTTTTTTTTCGTCGTGAAATATCTCATTTAACGGTAGGGCTGTAACGCACTCAAAACATTGTGCTAATGGATCCATTAAAAAGTCGTGGAGGTATTTAAAGTAAATTTAAATATTAAAAGTTGTTTAAAAAAAAAACTTTCAAAAAAGTTGGAACTTTGAGTATCTCCATCACTAGAAGGTTCCCAGGTATGGTCTAGACCAAAAAAATGATCGCAATGATGGGGAAAACCAGTGCCTTTGGCTTCGTTAAGGGTATTTTTGTTAAAGCTGAAGTAGCTGTACCTGATGGCTTTGAGCTCAAACAGGAATATTTTGAGAAAAAACATCGTGTTCCTTCCGATTTGAGAACTTTGCCAATAACAGTCACAAATAAGAAGCTACCGTTCCGTAAAACGTTGGTGATCGATATTGAATAAGCAAAAAAACCACAAAGAATATGTTTTATTATATAACAGTTCAGGTAGGCACAAAAGGCAAGACACGGGGACAATAATATGCTTCCCACAGAATAGCAAATAAAAATACAGAACACAAAGAAACTACAGCCAAACGAAACATGAAAGAGCCGTTTACAAAGGTTATTGACGAAAATCTTTTATTGAAAGTTACTCAAGCAGACCTCGGAAAGGTCAGTGTCCATCTTGGGAATAAACAAACGGAAAGCGAGGAAATTGTAACGATTGATTTGTAACGTCTCGAAGTAGGTCAAGTAAGTATATAAGTGTCAATAGTAAGTGGAGAAATATTGATTCGATATCAATAATAAACTTTCCACGAAGCCGAGGGAATGTAAAAGAACGACGAAGTTTACAGCGGAAACTATCGTTTGTGATACGATCTGAATTCTGCCATCTTCTCTTACAAGTTTTAAAAATGAATCGACTAGAGATAAGATACAAATCGCATTTAAGTTGAGAAATTAAGATTCTTGCTTAGTGTTAAAAAGTGGGTTTGCAATGGTTTTGTCAGTCTTTTTCGTATTGATTTGTTTTGAGGCAATGATTTTTTTTTAGATGAATTAGCCAGAGAATGCAAAACACCGGGAGAGTTGAAAGGGAATGGGGGAGTCCTTTGCCCAGCAATGGGCCAGAATAGGCTAATTAAAAAAAATGGAGACGAAATAAAGGCCTTGAAAATCTTATGGCTTCATCGTTCCTATATTATTGAAGCAGGAAATCCTGTTTTACTGTTGAAGCCGATCGATATAAGTAGGTTTACAAAATAGAGCGCGTTTTGTTGAGTTTGAGAATCGCAAATGTGGAATAGATTGTGGCCGTCGGTTTTTCAGAAAACACTGAATATTTTCGGATTCATTTTACTTTAGACTTGTTAGGACTTAAAAATCCAATCAATCATACTTCCATAAAAGTAATCCTTCTAATAACTTCCGAATTCCAATCCATCATTGGTTTGCCAACAGCTAAAGACGAGAACCTAAGGAGGATTATGCATGAGGTGGAAACTTTGACTGAGGACGTGAACACACTGACGCAGATATCAGATAATGTGGCTGCGTTACATACACAGCACTTACAGCTGGAGGAGATAGTGAGGGACATGCTGCATACCCTGAATCGGCAGCTGTCGGAGAGGCAGAATAGTGATACGCAGCTGTGTTATATGGAGATCAGTTTGAATACTTCGTAAGTAAACACTTTCATATAGATAATAATTTTACGGATTGATGTTATTATAATAACCATTTTAATCGATGATGACAAAGACAACGACAAAGAAAAGTGCATAGTATACCCCAAATTGAATCATTCAAAATATGAAAAATCAACAGCGAGATCCACTGGAAAAAGAAGAAGATCTGCAGTGACATATTACCATGATCATATCATGATCTGATGTGAACATATAATGTAGTATAAAGTCAGTTTCATTTAAATTTGGAAGTTAGTGAGCTGTCACTAACTTCAGAAAGTATTATAATTTTCAGAAATGGTCCAGAGAACATCACAATAATATATCCGAAAGCAGAGAAGAGGAGCAATTGGGAGGAGTTGATTAATGAGACCAAACAGAAGTTATGTAAGTAGTATTTACATACACAAGCAACCAACACTTGATTATTTAAATAATGATAAGAAAAAGAACTAAGCAAATTAGATCTTCTGGATAAAATCTATGCATAACAATGAAATACTCATAATTACAATTGCCAAGTCAGAGGCCCATGGGCAGTATAAAAACTCTGACAACAGGTTAGGCACTAACCAAGCGATAAAGAAAGAAAAAAAGATTACAAAAGATACTTGATCTACCATTCATAATTGCTCTTGAACTCTGTTGTGCTGATTGCGTTCTTTCAGTGGTAAAATTCGCTCTAGGAAGAATTTGTTACTAGTTAAGCAGTGATTCTCAATATTCTCTCACTGTTACTTGTGAAAGTATAAACAGAAGTGGTAGTTGAATAAGAGGCCTCCTCAACTAATTCCAGGTGTATACGGGCAAGAGCGTCCAGCACCAGAATTCCTATCACCGGTTCCGATACGCAAGACTCGCGCTGGCCTGCAGTTTACTTGCGCTGCTCCCACTCTGCCGCCGAAGGGACAGTCTCCTGATGTTTGGGTAAGAACTGGAAACTTAGACAGAAAATATGATAGTAGAAATGTAAAATAATTATAATGCGACCCACAATTTGATTGATGTATATGAAAATTTTAAACCAGCAATATTTTTTTTGCTATCAAAATATAATAAATATATAGATAGTTTGGGTTCTTGTGTGTTTTGTTAGGTGCTTGCTGTAATGTTTTCTTTCGATTAAACCGCCCCACAAATTTTCTGGATGTCTTTAAATCATACATACGGCCGTAGGGCCAACCTTTTTTTCCTCTTCTTCTTTTTTGGGAGGTCAAGTAATGCAGTCTGCCTGGGCCTACGAATCATCATACCCCAGATCAATCAAACAATTTTCACCATCTTCTACAGCAAGTTTTTTCCCCATTTCCAGGTCTGCAACAGCGACGGCTACGTAGGCCAGGTCTGCGTACTAACGCTGTCACCGAAGCCACAGGTGACGTCATGCAATGGCGTTTGCAATGCGCGCATACTTTGCGTCGCTTGCGTTCCGCCTGCGCCCGCGCTCACTAGGCAGCAGACACTGGATATACCGTGAGTTATTGATCACAGATTTTGCGTTACTGTTAAAGTCATAGTCATAATCTTGTATTGTATTCCATCAATACTAGATAGAAAGAAGCAACAGCAATCCTGGAGAGGAGCTTGAAATGGGAATGATCTAATTTTAAAACCCAAGACAAATTCAAGACCACAAAATCATTAAAGTTTCACGATCATTATTTGTTAATTCTAGTAAAACTTAATGAAGATGTTTCATTTCTACATTACTAGATTTAAAAAGTAATAATTTGAAATTATTTTATTTTATCTCTTACGTTTCAGAAGCACTAGTTCGCTGAGTAGCACAAGTTCAGTAAAGCCAGGCATCAGTATATCTGACCCTGATGACAGCTGCAAGAACATCCGACTGGACAGGTCCGTACCATAATCTCAACTGACAATATTATATTATTAGAAGAAACTGTAAACTTTGTACAGTTTAAAGACGTTTTCTCGAAAGAGTATGGGTGCTTGCATAAAGATTGATACCGATCAGTGAGGGGCAAATAATTCCTTACTCAACTCGATTAGGACCGGGAAATCTGCAAGCACTCTATATTAATAATAATTATAGGATAAAGTGATGCGATTTCATCTGTTAGGTCTGACTGTTTTCATAAACAAAAATAAAAGTCATAGAACAAAGAATCGTAATACGAAACTCAGAAAAATCAACGCCTTGAATCCAAATCTAACGGATGAATATCACAGATATGTAATGTACACAGTGTATATATCAAGGACAAACAAAAGGTCATTATGTTCCTTTGTTCCAAATTCCGTTTGACACGGATGCCGCTATCCAAACAAATCACGAGGTATACAAACAGCCAGGGTTGGACCAAATATTTGTAAGGCTTACAAATATTTGTCCTGTAGCGACCTAGCCATTAGGTAGGCGATTTGATGCTACTGTGACATACATGCGTCGCCAAAGAAACTATGGATTTATTTAGGGTATAAGATTCGGCTATTTAAAAAAAAGATTTTGAATTGAAAGAGTATTCATGGAGATTCTTACCCGTTCTCCACTCTTTAGAGATCTACAATTTGGTAAAAATCTAGGTAAATCAAAAATCAATATCCGTAAAGCCAACTACAGACATTTCACAGTTATTTTGCCTGTGACTATTAATTTATTTTATCTTTTGACATTATATTTCTTTAATTAACTACTAATAATTTTACTATTGAAAAATGGTTTATTGTTATTTTTTTTTTAATTATTAATATCTAATCATAATTAATTCAATTTTATGTTATTTTGTAATTTATATGTTTCTACACAGTGATCTCTGATTTTATATAAAAATTATAGTGAAATTTATTCTAGTTGCTTTTAGTTTTTGATTCGTCCTCGACAACCCAAAAGTACCCGTAAACCGTTTTTTTTTAGTTTTCGATTCGACTAACTCTGTTGATCTCGTGTTGGGATCTTCTGTGTATCTGGAGTAAACTGAAACTTTTGCTTTTTTTCCTTCCACCCACAACAATCAATATACCTATATATGCCTATATCTGTCATCTGTATGTCATCAAGTTTCAAGTTTAAAACGATTGTTTCCAAACATATTTTGACATCACCAAAATCTTTTTCTCAGCTCATCGTCCAGCGACGAAGATGACGACGGTTCCTCAACCAGCGAGAATCAAGACGCCCAGTCAGAGCGCAGCCAGGAGTCTGCAACCATTCGTCTGCACAGCAGTCTGACAGCCAGCCTGAGCAACCAAAGGACCACGCTGACTCCTAACCACAGCAAGAGCTTGAGCACCCCGCATACTGGGCAAAGCATCCAGGTCCACCCCGTAATGAAATCAAGCTCCAACCCAGCGGTGGACAAACAAGCTATGGGGATTAACTCTGGTAAGATATTGATGGAAAACCTTTATGATTTGATCTCTATTATGTGTTTAGTTATTTGCTACCCACTTGTTCAGGTCCGTGTATTCGATTCGGTAATTTTTGTAAAACATTGAAACTGACCTTCACATATTCGACTTTCAGTCTGACAACCAGTCTTACTAAGGGGTATTATTGTATTACCCAGTATTAATTGGGTTGAGGAGGTCAGATAGGCAGTCGCTCCATGTAAAATACTGGTATTCAGCTGCATCCAGTTAGACTGGAAGCCGACCCCAAGATAGTTGTGAGGCTAGACAGATGATGATGATGATACAATTTCAGCTAAGCCGAGCGGCTTCTCTTGGATTCTCTTCTTCATCAGCATATATTGGATTTTATCGAATCATGCCAACCTGAACTTGTGGGTAGAACTCCATAAGTTCCTCTGTGATATTTATTTATGTCTAAAGTCTTTTCTTCAACGTATTTTTTTGTGATAGTTATTTCCCTAGTGTGTTTTAGATTCTTGACTTTTACCTACCCTTTGATTTATCTTATTCAATTTTATTATGAGTATAGAATAAAGAGTAGTTTCACGCTGTAGACTTTTATATTTTTCTTGAATATTGCGGTGTTTTCCACAGTCGATTAACTATTGTGTGTTACTAAGAGCAGTTTTCACCATTGAAATACCACGATCAGCGTATCTAGACGTCATTGAAGAGCTGTCACTGTCATCGTTGCGGAATCTTAAAACTGAGAGGTTTTGAAAACGATGAATTTAGATGTGCTGATTAACTTCAGTTTCAATAGTGAAATTCTCCCTAAATTCTTTGCAAAACACTTCTTAAATTATATTGTCGACGCAGTATATGTTTCCCTTTAATTTATTTACATAATATATATTTCCTATTCCAATGCAACTAAGTAACTGGACGAGCCATGTTGGGTAATATAGAAAAATCGTAATATTTATATTTGCATGATTTTAAGCGCTTCGTAAAACCTTTGCTCACTGTAAAGCTTCCAATTGAATTTTCCACACCTTTAGCTTTTGCTCAAGATATTGAAATATGCTTAGCTAAATACATAGCTATGGTTTCAATAATTCATAAATATTTTATTACATGACTTGACAACCGACTACACAATGTTTTGATATTTTAGAACTGCTAACAACATTATCAAATAACACGATCAAGTACACGAGAGAAAGTAGTAAACTGGGTAGGTACTGATACTTGAGCACAAAATATATTGGTATAGATGATCAGCTTCGTACAGAAAGTGTGTACCTGCAGAGGAAGATCTTAAAACAAATA
This sequence comes from Standfussiana lucernea, assembly GCA_964057025.1. Classification (NCBI taxonomy): domain Eukaryota; kingdom Metazoa; phylum Arthropoda; class Insecta; order Lepidoptera; family Noctuidae; genus Standfussiana; species Standfussiana lucernea. The sequence goes on from OZ059804.1 coordinate 11,778,010, forward strand.
CAACTCGCGAAAAATTTGCTCTTTTGCACTGCTCGAGAAATTTGTCTATGTGTGCGTGCCTTTTCGCTCATTGTATGTAGCTGATCCTCTCTACCTAACTATTTTGTGACTTATGACTTAAAACTCACATGAACAAGATCTAAACCAATGCAATGCTTTGCTTTGCCTCACAACCAATAAAAGAAAAATTTAGACAATAGAACACCTTTCACAGAGCACACAATAGAATACTCACTTGATTAAATAAACTGATGGTCCAATTTTCCTAAAAGCTCCTTCTAAAATTCCAGGCACTCTGTCTTCGCCTGCCAGTCGTCAGTCTTCAGAGGACAGTGGAACTACAGCCAACCAGCCTACTATGTGGCTGGGCACAGAGGATGGTTGTATACATGTATACAATTGCTTGGACAACATTAGAATAAAGAAGAATAAAGTGAAACTGCAGCATAACTCGGGGGTTCATTCCATTGTGTGAGTATTGTGTCTGGGCTTTATTAAGGCTATCCCAAGGTACATATTTGCAGGCTTAGAAAATCCTTTAATAAAATAGGTATAGATTTGGATCTGAAAATAAGTACGACGCATCATTGAGATCGGACATATCATCATAGCTGCATATACATACAGTATGTGGCCAGAGATATCCCACACCGAAATAAAGAATAAATAATATTGATAGTGTTAGCCGGCATCATCCCACTGCTGGGCAAAGGCCTCTCCCCATGACTTCCAGTTGTTGCGATGAATGCCAACCACAGACCACTGTAGACCACTGGTCGCTAGTCTTGTCAAGCTCGTGCGAGCATCTCCTACGAGGTCTACCGCATAAATAATTAATAAATTCTCTATTTCACCACAAGCCATCAATAACATTACAATATCCATAAAACTAAAAACATTTAAGGCTTATTACTCCTAAATAATAAACTATACGACTATGTATAGCGTCGTCTTTTCAGACAAACCACACAATCTATTAAAGCACGCTTAAAGCTATTGATAATTTTCTGGGTAGAGACTGCACCTATTAAAAAGCTTTTATGTAACAACTTTACCGTACAAATTTAATTATAGCAGTTCTAGAACAGTTTCCAGAAATATCTAAAAGCTATCTAATAAAAGATTATTTATTTTCAGATACGTGGAGGGCAAAGTATTTGTTGCGCTTGGCAACGGCGATCTGGTCGTATATTGCCGGGATATAGGTAAGTAGTAATACACACGTCATAATACGTCTAATCTGCTGCTTTCTGCATTTTTGGGCTATTTATTTATTTATTGCAAAATGTACACAAGCATAGTGTTACAGATGGGCTTAAAACTAGTGCGTACATGACCCTGTTAGGGCGCAGCAAGATAACTTAAAACTATCATTATTTTATCGAAATTTCCAAACGCCTAGTTGACGCTTCCCGGGACCCAAGGGCTGGCTTTTACCTTGGCCAGAGGCTAAGTGTTGCCATACAACGTGGCAACGCCGCCAGTCTCTTGGGCACATTACCGGCTGACAGCGTTGTGGAGGAGTTTTTTGATGCTCTTTTATAGTTTGTAGTTAGTTAATTTTAGTCATTTTAATTATTATAAACTATCATTATTGTAATGAATATCTATTATTATCTAATATGGCGTAAAATAGGAACTTTCACAATAAGATGTTACATTCATTAAAATTAAATCTGACTTTACAAATAGAAAAAAGGAAATATATTATAATTAACACGCACATACATATATATTTGGACTCTACTTCAGCTTTTCATCCTCCACAAACTCTTGGAAAGAAAGAAAAAGTTTTTATTAGTCTCGCACTGGAAAAAACAAAGTGGTAACTTGACAATAAAAACAAGGTTTAAAAAAAGTAAACTTAAAAACAAATTAAAATAAAACTGACTAAACTGGTCCTGTACGAGGCCAAAAGGCTACTATCTCAGCATGGTGCTGTAACATTAAAAAAGGCACAGCGCTGGTATTCTGATAGGGCCCAAATTGATGCCACGGTCAATTAATAATAATAAGAAATAAAGTGTTTAAACGAATAAATACATAAGGTGTAAAGCACACTCGGAAAAAGAAAACACCCAACGTCATCACAATGTTTGACTATGCCATGAGTGTCAATGGCAACACAGAGAGAGACGCGAGCGCAGACTGCATTTATCTGTCTATGGAACACTATAATAGCAACAGTTAATCATGCTATTGCCCTTAACCTAATTTATTTGTGGCGGCATGGCAATTTGGCGTCATTTATATAGCCACTGGGGCAGCGGAGTATGCCTTGTCGCAAACATTTTAATTTGCCTTAGTAGTCCCCAAAGGGTGAATTCTGTGAATAATGCTAGAAATGGTTCTATTAGCCGTATCATCGTTCGCAAAATTTATTTTTGCAACGTCATTAGACTAAACTTTTCGTTAGTATCTTCCTTAACTAGAACTCCTTGAATATCGTTGTTTGTCTCTGCATCACCCAAAGTTTGACTGGTATAAAATGCCTATGGCATTAAGTCCGCCTCTGTTCATTGTGCTTGAAGTGTTAAATAAATAAATAATAAATAAATTCCCATCATCTCCCTACCCTATTCACAGAAATAGTTTAATGCCCTCGGAAGCCAAAAACGCTTAGGCTATTCATCGCAAAAAATACTCAGCTGTATCCATAGATATAATAAACAAGATTAAAGTTCAACAATTTCTACTAGCGATCTGTCCCGGCTTCGCACGGGTACAATGCTGATACATTTATTATATTATTATACATATGATCCTTCCTCCTGAATTACTCTATCTATTAAAAAAAAAAACCGCATCAAAATCCGTTGCGAAGTTTTAAAGATCTTAGCATACAGAGACAGACAGAGAGCGGGAAGCGGCTTTGTTTTATACTGTGTATGATTTTGTATGTACCATACAAAATCTCCTTGGCCCAAATGACTGGTGCAGCATTTTTTGATGTGACTACGATGTTGGTCCCATGGACGAAGTTCATTTTGATGGTCTAAACCAGATCCTTAAAATATGAGACCACATCTTTTAGACATATTTTGTTATGTTCTCCTTATTTCGAATTATTTAGATTTTTTTTAAGTTACCTCTTATTAAGTTGCTCGGGCAGATTAGTTATTACTTCCGCGTCCTCCCCAGATGGGTCCTGGACGGAGCGCTCCACCATCCCGGTGGGCACGGGCAGCAGCCCCGTGAGCAGCATGCTGCTGTCGGGCGGCAAGCTGTGGTGCGCCACGCACGCCTCCATCAAGATCATCAACCCGCACTCGCTGCAGGTGAGGGAACTGCTGCGAACTGACATCGAAGCTGTATTGCTCCTGGTCATTTTAATGCCAGATCAAAAATACCTCGACCGACTTACGACTGACTTGACTGCTCGTGCCTGGGTTCGATCGCCGGGTCGATCAAAGTGTAATTGGGTTTTTCCATCAGGAATTTCTCAGTAGCAGCCACGGAGTCTGGATTTGTGCCCGGTTGATGGCAATAGGCTCGCCCCCTATTACATGTGACTTAAACATATCTGGCGAAATGTGGGTGTACTATTAGATTTCACGTGTTATGATGTCCATCATAATTCATCATGGTTCCTAAAGCACGAACAATTGATGACAATGGACATGGTTCCTAATCTTGGAGGCATGATGCGCATGTTCGCACCACCATACAATATGGTCAAGCAAAAGCAGTATTTGGGAAACTTGTACTTGAAAATGATACTGTAATAAATAACCTCTTAGGGCATGAATTTCCAAAATCCCTTCTTAGTGCAACTTATGTACGTCATTTAAGGAACCTGCAAAATTTCATGCTTCTAGACCCTATTGTAAGATGTTAATAGAAGTGTCATTGTAGCAGCGGAACACAAAACTTTAATGCAGCCTTTAAGCCTACAAGTTCTGCCTCCATTTTTTTACTATCTTCAATAAAATTATTATTAATGCGTAAATTCTCTTTCCAGGTGGACGAAACATTCCAGATAAGTTCAGAGACGAAACCGATCAGCCACATGGCAGTGGCTGGCGGCACTATATGGCTGTCACTGCACAATGCTGCCCAGCTACGATGCTACAACTCCAGCACTCGCGAGCAGCTGGCAGAGATCAATATCACGCCGCAAGTTACTAAGATGTTGCATGGTAAGCATTAGGTTCACAGAAAACGCCTTAATACTTAACTAATACGAGTGTAAATGTTTACAGAAACAAAGTCTATTTTCATCATTATTACAACGAAAATGATGAAATACAACCGATTCTTAAAATCGATTAGATTTCATCGACTCCTTCAAGCTCAAACTTAAAGCATTTATTTCAAACTAGCGACCCGCCCTGCCAAGATCTAAGCATACATAGGGACAGACAGACAGACGGCGGGAAGCGACTTTGTTTTATATTATATAGTGATAGACCAATCATAGGCAAAATTTTTGAATTGTGAAAATATCATTAAAAAGAAAAAAGATGGAGCTACAGTCCTTTCACAAGGCTTTACTGTGAAGAAACTGTAGTTTCTTTGTGTCACTTGCAAATTGGTCAAAGCCATCAGTTATATTTTAGTTAACCTTGACTGATGACCAACATGACAGTCATGAAAATAAATTTCTCTATTAACCTTCTTCTTGTCTTCCTCTTTCCCAGGATGCGACGACATAATCCGCCAGCACAAAGCGGCGTGCCTCCGCGTCACCGCACTCCTCGCTCACCGCGACACTCTGTGGGTGGGCACCAGCGCGGGAGTGCTGCTGACTGCTCCCCTACACAACTCGCCCAACCCCAGGACTGGAGCCTTCACTGTGCCACATCTTACTGGTACGTGTAGTGTTTCTAGCTGTGAGGGCTCTTGCTCACCGGTTTCTACCCGGCACGGTTACTGGTTAAGCCTGAACAAGAACACTGTTTTTGGCCGGAATGAGGTGCGCTTTTCGTGCAGTCGCCCTGGGTAAGTTTGGCCTCGTCAACAAGTGTTCACATTCTGCCATACTTCACCGTGCGCCGGACCTAGCCATGGCATACCAGGTACGGCGCGGAAATGAACCGATAATTTGTCATACATAACTGTCGACTGGATCTCTCTGGACCTGTTGACTGCCCTCAGTCGTAGCCGGTAGAAACCAGTCGTGTTCAAGAGCCCTGTGAGGTGGTTAGTTAAATTAAAGGTGCATCCTTTAGTTTATACATACGAAAATTCTAATGTGAACCCTTTATTTCCCAGGTATAACCTACGGGCATACCGGCCACGTGAGGTTCCTGACAATCGTCGAGAACCAAGCCGCACAAAAGCAGCCAGCTAAACAGACACAAACTTCATTGAAGACAAAGGCTCTAAGTCGCAGGTCGACAAACGCCGAGAAACTACAGAAACAAGCTGAGCCCGCTCAGAATAACAAGGAAACTCTCATCATATCTGGTGGAGATGGATACGAGGACTTCAGGAGTTCCACAATGACGGAAGACGCAGGCAGGGAAGATTCGACCAACCATCTCCTATTGTGGAGAGTATGAACGAATTTTACGGCCTACAGGGTTCTGGATGATTCTGACGCCCACCGCGTCAAGGACTTTTTAATTGACGTTTTGAATATTCTTCATACGTTTCCCTCGTCGTCAGTGGAAACTTAAAGGTTTTTATTTTTAAATGTTTTCGTCAATGAATGTTAGTATTATTCCTGCTTTCATTTCGAAACGTTGATGTATGTTAAAAATATAATAAATCTTTTTGTGTTTTGCGCCTGTGAGCGCGATATGAGATTATTAACGTTAGGACATGAAATGTCAAATTTTATCAATTCGCCCCAATGTATCAAAATTAATTTAAACGTGCAGTATTATTAAATAAATTGGACCATCTGTATTATGGCCTGTTGTACCTAATAGACGTTTCTATCAGTGTTTTAGAACTATTTACGAGTACATGTATCCAACCCATATCAAGACATAATATGTGTCTTTATAATCTTATCGTTGTCTGAGTAGTAGAGAAACTGTTGTAGGCTATCGAAATAATGATTAATTGTACCCAAGGGACTTTTAGGTCTTCTAAATTATTCATTACTTTCATCGTCATAGCTGCTTTCGGATTTTCCGTTACTCGTGCTTACTAGCTCAATTTTGTTATTCACTAGACTTTTATCTACTAGAGAACTTGGCTTGAAAATATATAATCTAAACAAATCTGCAAGAAGATTTTTGATGTCTATAAATAATTAAAAATCTAGACTGATCTCTTCGTCTATTTAGGTGTAATCTTTAGAACTATCTTTTAGATCAAATCTTTCTAATTCACGTTTCACGAAATCTTCTAGAAAGTTGAGAAAGTAATCAAGGGTAACATCAGAAATATTTTTCGGAAACCAAAATAAATCTGTATCCTCTAATTTCTCCTTTATCTTAGTAGTAGGTATACAACTGTTATTCCGAATGTATCTTGCCACATCATTAAAAATCTGGTCAAAAAAAGTATAATTTTGTGATTGCTCAAAAAAAAATTTGACATGTTACCTGATCTGACATTTAAAGAGCAAAACATTTTTAAAATAGGATGTTTGGACGATGTATCCTATATTTATAATATTGCAGAATAATAAAAAAGTCGCACTAACATGACTGTGTTTTATTTTACTAAGATTTGTAACTGGTGAGAATTTATTATAAACATTTATAAAAATAATATCAAAGCTGGTCTTGAAAGATAACTTCTAAATATTTAATATTAAACATCTGTTAGCATTAACATTGTGTTCTTTCTGTGATGTTTCTTTAATACTCGTATCTGTCTTTGTGTTCAGGATATGTTGAGTAGTAACAAAAATAAATGAAGCCAGGATAAATAATCTATATTTTATTTGATCAGGTCACAGACAAATTTTATAATTGCACTAGGTACCTACGAGTATTACGAAATCACTACGTCTTATCGATTAAAGTTACATCAATTTCCATAAATATATCTTTGAAAACATCAAATGAGAAATCTTACGTCTAATTTTAGTTACATTTTTCAGCTACATTACTTATAAAATCTTGAAGATTATCTTTGTCACCGGAAATTTGATTTTTCTTACCCCTACTTACAAAGTATGGATCCATTTGAAGTTGGGCTGCCAATTTCTTTAGTACAGTGCGCCTGTCACGATCGTTATCGTCAATTTCACGTTTGACTTTGGCTCCGTCGTTTTTGATCGTCATCAAATCAATTGCTGCACAAATTAGTTCTTTTGCTTTGAAATACTCGCCCTTATTCATTGCAAAAGTTCCATTTTTAGTGAGATCAATATCCTTTTTACCTCGAGCGATGTAATAGGGATCATTACGTACAGATTTGACGATTTCTTCGATAGCTCCACGTCGATCCCTGGCTGCTTGCCCCAAATTGTAGTTAATGTAATACTTTTTACCTCTTGAAATATAGTAAGGGTCATCAGCTTCGGCAGAAGATCGACTGCTTCTTTCAACTAATATATAATTCGGCTCATCGACGTACATTCGGTTGTCCAACATAGTTCCAGGTTCATTTGGTTGTGTGTGTCTTCCCAGATTACCAGTCCTAGTTCTTGCAGGTCCATTAAATAGAGCAGACAGCTTGTTATCTCTTCCTCTGCCACTCCAAAAGGAGTTGGGATCGATATAACTTTTTTTGAGTCGTGAGAGATTTTCGATATCATCTTCAACGTCGTTTATGGCACTTAGAATTGTTTCTTTCAAATCCTGCTTACGAATCCAATTTGGTTCGGTAATCTGTCGTCGTCCCCTATTTCCCCAAAATGGTTCCTCTTCCCTTCTTCCGCGGTTACCCCAAAAGGGTTCGTCTATCTCTCTTCTCCCCCTATTACCCCAGAATGGCTCTGAATCGTCTCTCCGTCCACGGTTACCCCAAAAAGGTTCTACGTCATCACGTCTGCCACGATTTCCCCAAAATGGTTCTTCTTCGCGTCTCCCCCTATTGCCCCAGAATGGTTCATTTTCTGTACTGCGGCCCCTGTTGCCCCAAAATGGCTCCTGTTCTTGTCTTCTACCCCTGTTACCCCAAAATGGATCGTCGTCTGTTCCTTCAATTTCTGCAGAATTCCTTCGACCCCGACTACCCCAGAAAGGTGACATGAATTCATCTCGTCTATCTTTTATCTTCCTATATTCAACAGGCTTTTCGGAAACATCTATGCAGTGTTCGCAATGTTTAACAAAAGAATCGGGATAATCTACGGTATATCCGTACGTATTTTCCATGGAACTGTCACGTCTTCCCCTATTGCCCCAAAATGGTTCTTCTTTCAAAACTTTATCATTTGTCTTTGCGAATTTTTGATTACTTTCAAAATCACTGTCGTATTTAGTATTTAAGTAATAGTTGGGTTCATTACCGATTTGTTTTTTTCCTCTATTAGGCCAGAATGGTCGGTCATCATCGTCACTGAGGGATCTCTTGACGCGATCGCTGTCAGATTTTTCTTTCAAGGAACTGTGTTTCTTGTGACTAGTTTTAAATGTTTTAGTTTTATTTGCTTTGCCAAAGACGACATCGGTGGTTAATATCAACATGAAGAGGAGAAACGTTTGTACTTTTCTACGCATTTTGATAGAATCTGCGAACAAAAAATAATGATTTTTATTTTAAATTACTCTATCTCACATATTTTATTAACGGTGAAGTGACGTCCAAAGACTGAAAAAAGAAGTGTTGGTCATCCGGCGGAGAGATGAACAGACGAAATTGTTGCCGTTGCCTTGGTATATCCTGAATGAGGCTGGCACAAGAACGTGGAGCTTAGCACAAGTAAAGAGAGTCCTATTACCCAGAAGTAGGTGAAGTCTGGGATGTGGATGATGATGATGGCATAAGCTAAAAAAGTCTTATGTCAATATCATTGAAAGTCGGTATAAAAGTTTGGAATGTATTATCTAGGCCGACAGACGGTCAGGTTTTTGCTAGTATTGTCTTCCAGTGCCGTGCTAGTATGAAAGAGCCTCAGGCATAATAACAATGAATGGACTGTAGCAGCCGATTCCAAAATCGTAGATCTCATGGAGAAGAATGGACAACAAACTCCATGGCCACTAGTTTTAAATCAAGTTAGATATTCTACCAATTATGTTGTATTGTAAAAATAGAAAAAAAGAAAGTTAAATCTCAACGATTAGGATAAGCCCTACTAACCATAATAGAAAGTCTACATGGTACTCATATTTACAATAAAATATAATAATGCTTCTAATTTATATATATAAAACAATGGTGGTGATGTAAAATCAAAGGAACAAACAGTTACTTTACTGCTTACTACGGTCATGTAATCATAATTATTAAATAATAATAACAATTATTGAATCACTAATAAGTTCTCACACAATGAATATCATAATAACTCACCATAAGAATATTTGTTATTAATCTTTTGGTAGAGGACACAATACATAGGGATAATACAAAATAATGTTTATAAAATCTGTGGTAAAATGGGGAGGTGCGTACGTTAGCGACGAACTACCAACTGAATTCAAAAATAGAATAAAAAAATCTGCCAAAATAAATTAATACATGAACTATTTAGAGTTGTCAAGCAGGCTGGAAGAAGACTTTGAAGGTACTCACGTGAATTTTCCAGTTAAATCTACTAGCATGTTTCCACAGCCGTTTCAAGTGAAGCCGTACTGACTTCAGGGCTGCCACTTCGTTTCTGAAGAATGGTTGCTTCAGACCCTGCTTTTATAAAGAGAGAGCGAGTAGGCGAGGTCTCAGGGGTGTCACAACTAATTTTTTCGTTTGTCCCGTTCAATCCTTGCGGGACTCTGTGACTGTTATTAAATTAAAACAATGCTTGTTGCGCATTGCTCTGGACTTCTGTTAAGGGGTCATTTTGTTTGTGTTTTGCAAGGGGTAGTTTCTTGTGTTTTCTTTGATAAATGTTTTTCTCTTCTTCTCTCAGAATCATTGCAAAACTTGATTTAGACACCCTCTTTCTGTTTAACTGTGTTAATGATGTGTAAAATTCTAATATCTGAGTAGTATTTTTAGTACTTAGGCCTCTCTCTCTGTCTTTCGAAGGTTTGAAAGCATCTTTGCACCTACTGATGATGCAGTCGACGATAGAGTACCTACCTACGTTGGTAAAGCAGTTGTATTTTAGTAATTAATTACTAGAAGACTCTCATTTTCTAAAACACTGTGACCACTGACAGAGATCAACCCTATGACATTTATTTTTCAATATCAAGTCCAGGGTAGGAAATATTCAATGAATATATAATTTGTATATCCCTCTGATTTTATTACGATATTCGTAGATTTTTGACCTTGACGTTGACCGTCCCAAAGTAAATAACGTTATATAGATAAACTTACTATGCATGATTTCTGGATCTTCAATTTATAGATCTGTAGGAAACTACGTCTCAGCTTATTTCAAACATAGTCTGTTCTGTCAAAGGAACTCTAGAAAACCAATATTTGGTTCTCTTCTAAATTTAGTAACACAATATTGTTATTTAAATGATTCTATTCATATAGGTTTTCAAACATGCAGCCACGGAGTCTGGATCTGTGCCCGGTTGATGGCAACAGGCTCGCCCTCTATTACATGGTACTCTAACATAACTGGCGAATTGAGAGTGCACTATAAGGTATACCTCTGCTTAATCCTTTTGGGATGACAGGCGTGATGTTACAACATATTATGTTTTTGAAACTACGAGATTGGTATTTTTTCGTAGATTTAAATTTTTCTCTTCTTCCGTTTCACCAATCGGAGTCAATTTTAAAAGAACCTTCATACATCCTTGCAACAAAGGGATCAGAGGGTCCTGGGTGTCATTTCCAAGTCGGACCCGGGCCTAGTCTCCCTTCACCAAGTATTATTGTGTAAATTTCTCAGTAGCAGCTGCGATATCCCCGTGCCCTGAAAACCACGTTCATTTATTTGCCCTGATCTATCTCGCATTCTCGGGCCATGTCGAATAACCGTCCCATAGGACTGTGAGAGTTAGGAAAGAGCGAGTGCACCCCTGTTTTTGATTGTGTCGATGGCCAGTCTCCACTGAGATTGGCCATCATAACAGAAGTTCGGTTAGGAGGGCTGTATACTAACGAATGCATATAAGGTGTTAGTGTGCCTAGCATTTTTTACATCAAACTATGTAACTCTACGCAAAAAATATTGCTTGGAAACAACTTTTTTCAAACTTAAAAGCACTAAAAACATTGTGCTGATGGATTCATTTAATAGTTCAGGGTGCAGTGTTACTCTGCATGAAAGCCTCTATGCTAGGAACTTATCAGTTCTTTGGTGGCTTGCGACCATATATGTTCTATTAAAATGAAAAAAATCATTTAATTAAAAAGTTTAAAAGTCAGAATGAAAACAAAATGATTTTTTTTTATTCGATTGTGACAGTCGTAATTACAGATGATTGTGATGGGTGACTGCTAGAATTTTTATGGTGAAATAACCATTATTATCTAATATGAATTAGATATTATAAAAACATTCAAGTCTGTGCTAGTTTTCTGGCAACTGCCGAGGTGGTGAATTTATAAATCTGTTTTAATGCCATAAAATAATGGTCTTATCTGTTTCCTGATGAGGAATATTTGGTACGTTTAGATGATTTGTGAATTTTCTTATACTACAGCAATATGAATGTTGCTCAGTAATTTTGTATGTGGTCTGAAACCGTTTTTCTATTTGTCTTAGGTTGCAGAATAAGTAGACGGAGCCAATCTTTTTTTGGCTTCAACTTCTACTTTTACACTGATCTCTACTACTAGTACTACATCTAAAGAGCATCCACATCTTACATCTAAAAAGCGTTCCAGACGTCTGTCTGTTTGAAGGCGGAGAGCTTCGGGATTTATATCCAAGAGAAAGCGGTTCGTTGGGCGGCACACGGACCGGGTCAGGACAGGGAGGATATATTATTAGCAAATTAGCCTGTTTTAGTATTTTTATTATGTTACTTTAGTTAGTTATTTAGTTTTTTAAACTTACCTAAATTTTGTGATAAGAATTACGTTTAAATGTGAAAATTTATTCGACAAATTTAGCTCTATACCAATTAAAAATTCAAATTTCCAGCTGCACTTGCAATTGTATCATAGGTCTTCTGAATTTTGAAATTAAACCTTGCTAACCTTTTAAAAAAAATATTACATTTAATCGGGATACTAATATATATTATAAACGCGACTAAAAAAGATTTTTTTAACATATGTAGTTTATTAAATTTGAACTTTTGTATTTTTTACATTATAATCAAAATAAAAAAAAACGTAGGTATAGTAGTGAAGACTCTTTATTTTTTATTTTCGATATAACCCCTTGTTTCAAGGTTTTTAAAGTAATGCTATAACATTTAAAACTTGTATTGAAAAAAATATTAGAATTTTAACCTCCAATATTTCCGTAACTAGAAGGTTTCTGGGTATGATAAACAACAAAAAAAAAAATCGCATAACAAGTGACTTTCGGCTTCGTTATAGATATTTATTGCTAAAGCTGACGTATCTGTATGTGATGCCTTCGAGCTCAAACAGGAATATTTTGTGAAAAAACATCGTGTTCCTTCCGATTTTGCAGCCATTATAGATCATATCGCACCCTTAAAACATAAGTGGCACTATACAAAAAATGCTATTTTTTAGTTAAGTATACTGTCAAAATACGTAAAACGAAACGCGCCTAATGCAAAGACACCTGCAGCTCTAATGCATTTAAATTTCCCTAGATGTCGCTAGTGTCACTTATGAATTTGTAACAACTTGTGCGGTCGGTAACTAATAAACCGGCATTACGCCAGATCGCGACAAGTCACCGGAGGAAACCCTTGTCGAGGTGAGTTAAAAACTGGCACATTGTGTTAAGTGCGACTTATTAAATAATTTTGCTTTCGAATATTTACAGTGAGTAAGTGCATAAGTGGCAGTTTGAGTTTGATGCCAGTTATTTATTAACTTTAATTAGGATTTTGTTTTTATAAGAATTCATTAACGGGCATTTACTGTAAAACGCCATTTAATCGATAAATTTGCTTTCAAATTTTTTGCAGTGCGTAATTGCATAAATGGCAAGTTGAGTTTAGTGTCAGTTATTCAATCATTTTAGTTACTATTTTGTTTAAAAATTCGTCATATTAAGGCCATTTTTTCTAACTACCAGTCTGCCATTCTTGTAATAAAAACTAGTTTGTCAAAGACGCTTGCGCGTGACGCGTTCTTGCGTCCGCGCTGGCGTACACGGTGACGATCAGTTACCGCAATTTTACCTGTAGCGACGTGTACAAATTAAACGCGTCCCGCGTCTAGACGCGTTTTTGAACGCAAGTACATAGATCGCCACCACGGACGCAAGCTGGACTGCTTTGTCCGACCCTTTAATTGATTGAATGTTTTTTTAAAGGCATTAAACTATCATGGATCCGAAGAGAAGTAGATGTAGAAGGATCATACAATTATTATCAACTCAGAACAACGAAGACAATGATGAATCTCAAAATACATAGCCTGCTTCTTACAGAAAATCCGATATTGTGGAACCCCTTTCAACAATGAGTGCGTCCGATTTGAACATCATGACAAGTTCACCCTCAACTAGCACTTGTCAAACGAACGATGACGATGGTGACTTTTCTCCCGCCTCAGATGATGATAGAACATACTTTCCATCAAAGAAAAAATGCCGGAGATCGAACTCAAGCTCGTCGTCATCGTCTTCGTCTTCCAGCTCGTCCTCATCTTCTACCTCAAGCACATCATCCAGTTCAGCTTCAGCTTTCTCTGCACAAGAGTGTCCAAACACCCAACAAATTCCAAGTACCAATGACACACGTAATAATATCGACCCTACTAATCCGTATGACGAAACAGAGAACGCAAAAGGTAACATTAATGACCAAATGCCAAACACTTCAAACATTTATGACATTTCCTTCACTGAGATTGTTGAAGTTTCTAATAATCTTCAAAGAAGTGATCCTCTTCCTGCTGATTCGAATCTTCAAGTTGGTCTTGCTCCAAATGATGGCGATCATGTTGCCTCTTCCAGCCGTGCCGATAACGTCAAAATCATGCATTCTGATACAAATGACACGGGAGAAATCAATGATGTTTCTGATACAAGGGATATTGACGGTTTCTGCCCAAACGATGCTGCAATGGAAGCTCAAGCTCAGCCAGTTGATGTCAATGTTACAAAAAAACGAAAGAAGAAATTTAAGAACGTTACTACAATATTGTGAAGATTTTAAGAAATGCAGGCAAAAACTATGTTTCAAACTCAAAAAAGAAAACCGCTTATCCAGCTAAAATGATTAAGCAACCTTGTGGAAGTGCATGTCGGCTAAAATGCCCTTTAAAAATGTAGCTGATTTATTATTTGTAAGAAGAAAAGAAGTATATTTTGATTTGTTTTTTTTTTTGTGATCTATTTTACGTATTTTTGTGCGAAAATGTTTCTAAGTTACTGTTACTTTATTAATATTTTTCTCGGTTCTAGAACTTAGAGCTTTAAGAACGAATTGCTAAAAGACTACTGGTCTTTACATAATTCAGTTTTCCAAGATTGTATAGTATGTACCTGTATGATTTTGATACAATATTTTTTTATAATTACTTACGGTTTTTTGTGAAAAACAATAGTTTAAGTTAGGTATTATAAGTTAAATAATATTTTTAAGCCTTTTTTTTTAAGCCTTTAATACGCTGATTTGTACGTAAATTTTACAGTTCCTACTTTGAAAAACTTTTAACCTTAGTATTTAATTTGGAATACCTCTAATAATTTGTATTGATTAGTAAGTAGGTAGTAGGAACAAGATTTTAATATAATGTTGTTCATAATAAAATTACGAATTTTATTCAAACACAAATTCTGTGAGCGTGTGCCAAATAAATAGTATTCTTTATTATTTCAGTAATTATATTGTTTTATTTGTCTCTTTTTTATCATTACAATGTAGGTAAAATAACAACTTAGAGGTCATTAAGCAAAAAGTTTTGAAAAACTATGAAACTATAACCGACACTATGCAATACTTTTTTTTAAAATGCTTCTCCATTGATAAATAATCAATAATTTTATTGTATGCCACTGGATTCTGAAATAGCGTTAGTTAAACTGTTATTTTAAGCCGATCACGGGGCTTTATTTACATTTTTTTAGTTCCATATCACCCAGACAATACTTAAAAAAACTTAAAACGGCCATACTGTAAAATAACCATTTTCGTATAGTGCCATTTATATTCTAAGGGTGCGATATGCTGACTATCTCATCATGTTGACATGGCGTGATCTATTTTTGTACGGCACGCGTTGACATGGTTGATGAAGGTTTCAACTTGCTTAGTTTCCAAAATATAGGTAATCATCATCAATATCATCTGCCTGCCCTCGTCCCATTCTACTTTGGGTCGGCGCAGCACGTTTTGTTCTCCCATGCTGCCCTGCCAGACGTCACGTCATCATTTACTCCTTTCTATGTCATATCATTCCTAACACAATCCATATATCTTTGGTCTTCGTCTCCTTCTCCATCCAACAAAAAAAAAAAAAAAAAAATTTGAAAACAATGCCTTCCCCTTAACTTCTTTCTTTACCCTTAGTGGTCGCGACATGTTTGTTTTGCCGCTTTGATTACATCCCCTACAGCAGCTGGGTAAGGACGTTGGGGGTAAGTGTACAGGTGTTATGGGAAAATGGTTTATTTATGAGAAAACATTAAGTTTTTTTGTAAGTGATCTGCTAGGTGTTTATTGATGCGTATCTTGACACCGAAACTCATAGACACAAGGCCTCCCATAGCAAATGATAGATAAGTAAGAATTAGGCTACTTTATTTATAAAACATTTCCGTAAAGGAAATCCAGCTAGACTATTTATTTTCATCAATATTAGAGAAAATTTCAAATGATACAAAACACTAACAACTTTACTGTTTCAGAAGTACATTACGTCAAAAATAGGTATCTGGTCTCCACACTCGTGTGTCGTGGAGGCCAGTCTCTTATTATCTTATTTATACCTATACTAACTAGTTAGTAAATCACAATCAGCCAAAACAATCTGTATCAGATCTCCCCAGCCTCCTCCGTGGAGTTCTTGTGTGTTTCACAGTAATAAGATTGCATGTACCTATTTCTTGGTCCGGTACCCATTGTATAAAGTAGAATGATATAAAATGTTGGACGTATATCCGAGGATCCTATTCTGTGGCACCTCCTCGAGTGAACAAGACATTGCAGTACGGTACTGAAAACAAATAGATAAATAACCGTGTATTTTAAACCTTTTGTAATTATTTTAATAAATGTATCCTGATCTTGGTTTCCAGAGAAAAAAAGGGACAAATTGCGTGTCAACCAAAAACATTCGTAACACAGAAACAGCAGTTTTGATTTATACGCATCTAGAGTTAACTGTCTCCTTACTGATGCTTTTCTTAAAAAAACTTCGCTTGAACCATTCGGTGACTTATTTTAGCAGTATACTATGGTGTTTTTTTTTACAATTATAAAGCAAGGATAATTATTGAAGTTGACTGGGGTTTCTAAAAACCCCAGTCAACCATTTTTGGCCATTTTTGTGTTATGACAGTTTTTTAGAGGATATTATGCGAAATATTTCTATCTATCCATCTATCTATTTGATAATTTTAACTTATCGATCCTTATGTCTCCCACTTGCGTAAGTGTGTACCTAATAAAATTGTGATGATTATGGACTGTTAACGATGATCTATTTTAAATCTGTTCTAATGATGCGTTTTGTGTGTAAATAAGTATTCGTTATATCAAATAATTCGTTAAACTGAAGTTTGTTATGTTGAGGTTAGGTTGGTCTAAGTTCATAGGAATATCTTCAAACATACTAAATAGCATAAACTGTTAACGAAATACAACACCATTTATAAATATTGGTTTTCTAACCTGAGGTATAATTTTCACTAATTTGCGTCTGGAAATAACATTGAAGGAGCGAATTAAGAAAAGGCGAGTTGGCAACATGACTGTGTTTAGTGTTTATACCGATGATGCGGGGGTCGTTAACCTGACAGTGCTAGCCTATTAATCTACATCATGTAGAAAATTCCGAATATGAAAAATAATGTCCTGTAACTAAACTACGGGATATATTCGAATGAATTTTTGTACGCAGACTGGGAACGTCATGAGGTATACGCAGTGTAATTTACTGCCGTATTGTCGGCGCCACCCTGTATTTTTTTTTTAATTAAATGATCAAGTCGTGATATTAATAGGCCAAAATTCTGAAAGAGGCTTTTCAACGGAAGCACTAAGTTTTACTGAAACGTGTGCTATCGAAAATTTGTTTACCGAAAGTATCTTTCAGTGATGAATCATGTTAATCTGGACGTGAGTCGATGAAAGATTTGGTGAAGAAAAAAAAGAGAAACAAATTCTCCGACGGCATCAATCATCACTTTTATTCGAGAACTTGTTTGTTTAGTTTTAATATTATATTGAACTTACACCTATATCCTTACTAATATTATAAACGCGAAATTTTGTATGTATGGATGTGTGGATGTTTGTTACTCTTTCACGCAAAAACTACTGAATGGATTTAAATGAAACTTGGCATACAGATAGTTCATAACCTAAATTAAAACATAGGCTACTTTTTATCGCAATATTACGATCCCGTGGGACAATAACCGAGCTCCACGCCGGCGAAGTCGTGGGCATAAGCTAGTTTGTTATGATTTGACGGCACGGTGGGCGCAGTGGTTGAGCGATTTGCCGCTGTGCTGGGTGTCGCGGGTTCGTTTCCCGCACGGAACAAATATTTTTATGTCCTACTACCTATTGTCTGTTAGTTGTCTGGCTGCTTGTGTGTATGAGTTTAAATGTTTGGGAACCTTTTTTTTAAAAAAAACACGGAGTAAATACAAAGAGGAGATGGCCTAAGCAACTGTGCACTGTGATTCTCAACTAGGTCCTGACGTTATTATGTGGGCGTGGCCTTAGTCAGTGTATTGTTGGCGTTGGTCCTGTGCACAATTTTGTGAACGTTCCTATTTTACAGCATTGTTCGCGCTAGACGAAAAAAAGAATGAAGTGTTGTGTTTTGTCTTGTAAAAATTACTCGGATAGACGTTCTGATGCTATGGATGGCATCCCATTTCATTTGTAAGTAATTTTATGCGTAATTTATTAAAATAGTTCTAGAAAATCTCCTAGCGTCGGCGTTTACAAACATAATTCTACCCGACACTAGATGGCGACACTTGGTGTCATGGAAACTAAAAATATTTAGGTATGTAGACCTCAGAACTAACATATTTTAATAACATTAATGCTGAAATTTGTTCAACATTCATTCCTAAAGACCCTTTAATGGCCAAAATGTTATTTTTGTAGTTTTCATATCATTTTGTAAACAGGCCGCCATCTATCGTCAACTATGAACAACAAAAAGACAGGGCCGTAATTAGAAATAAATTTTTTACTGAAATTAAAATTAAGTTAGTTAAATTTTAAATGATATAGGTTTTAGATTTCCATCCGAAGATAATCTAAGACAGCAATGGATTACAAACATACTGGCTTTGTAAACCATCTTGATAAGTCTTTTTAACAAAATAAGTCATTTAAATATACAACATTATTCTTGATTTACACTAAACCTGAAAAGGGGTCATTGTACTCATCTTTTTCTCGAAAAAAAATCAGCTGTTCCCTACATTTATGTTCGCATAACTCGTCAAAATGTAGGGAACAGCTGATTTTTTTTTCGCGATTTCAAGGTTGGTCCCATAGAAAAAGTTGTTCAAAATGATAACTACAATGACCCCTTCTCGGGTTTAGTGTAAACAAAAAATAATGTTGTATAAGAGAAAAATCTAATAATCTTCATTCGTCATTCATCAGAAACCTTTTTTTTTCACAATAAAATCACAATTTAAATTTAAAAAAATACGCATCAAGATGGTTCGCAAAATTAATTTAAAATAAAACAGTACTCCCCGGTACGAAAATTCTGAGTACGACCCTGTTGCATCCTGCACTTAGTGACATCTAGTGTGAGATAGTTACGTAACTACAAAACAAAATCGACAGAACGAGCGAATAGTTTTGCTATTGACCGGTAGATGGAAAATAGAGAAGTGGGCGGGATCTAGCAAGATCCCGCCCACTTCTTTCCCCCTCACCCCGCAAAGTGTCACGCGTTGTTTCCTAAGGAAATCTAAATAGACCATCTCCTCTTTGTATTTACTCCGTGAAAAAAAAAACTATTAAGTATCTACTTATTATTAATTTATAGGTACTAACGCTTTCCTATTGCAACTTCAATTCATCAGATCATCACCCTCCGCTTAGAATTTTTCCAATTATGTTGGGGTCGACTTCGATACTACACGGAGCGACTTAAAATAAAAAATCTAAATCAAAAGTAATTTATACAAATTAGGCTGATAATCAGCCCTTTTAGAGAGAGACTGCCTATCTGATGTCAATATCCCAGATACTGGGTAACATGACCCCTTGGCAAGACTGGTTGATAGACTCTCGGACTTTATTCTTAACTTAAGTAAGCAACCTTTTAATCCCATTTCAACCTCTTAGATTTTTCCTAAAATCTTATCCCACGGATACTTTCGGTACATACAACAGACAAGAAAAAAATATTAAAAAAACCGACAGCGGTAAAAAATTTAGGTTAGAAACACTAAAAAGCTACAACTAACAAGCACATTTTAAACTAAAAAAAGTTGGAAGCAGGCGGGAGCCATCATCACTCCATTTTTATATTTTCAAACCCAAATGGGTCCCGCTTGCTTCCAATTTTTTTAAATTTAAAATGTGCTTGTTCTTGACCCTCCTTCTGGCGCAATCGGGTAAAAAAAGGTAAATGTTAATATTCTCTGAGATTGCGTGAAAAATTAGTGAGTAGTACATTCTTCGTTATGTCAGTCATCATTAGACAAATTATAACATACATCACGCTTGTAATTCCCGAAAGGTTAGGTAGCGGTGCACATGTGTGACAGGTTATTTCTTTCGACACGTACATTTTCTAAAAATATTTTAGAGAAGGTTGATATTTTTAGAGTCAACCTTTTCTTCAAACTTTGTGTATTTAAGGTCGCGTTTCGAGGTAAGAATACATAAAGACAGCTTGAACTTTGATGTTTACCTTTCCGTTACAAAAGCGGTATTGTCAACAACTTTGCTTCCTTAAGCCTTACTAGGTGGACGTCTGGTCCTTTGAAGGGTACAGTTTTGGAATTCCTTTCTTTGGGACAACCAAAAAGCCAAACAACCTAAAATTTTCAGCGAGTTACTTCGACTCGCCTTAACTAACTGTGTAATTCGGTAAATGTGTGGGTTCGAAGTCAGTACACACGTTAATTTGTGCAATTGTTGAATTTCATCACCATCATGAATCTCCTGCCGTTATCCCAATTTATTTGGGGTCGGCGCAGCATGTCTTCTTCTTCCATCACTTCGAATTTCATCACCACTAATTATCAAAATGACTGTCTTGTTGGTCCAATGGCCGCAAGCGCGACTACTGAGCTGGGTTCTGGTCCTGGGTTCGATTCCCGTGTCGGGCAAAGTGTTATTGGGTTTTTCCATCAAGATTGTCTCAGTAGAAACCACGATCCCACTGTTGATTCGGACCTTCAGGAGTTGCAGTGGTTTGGGAATAATGTGGCGGGCTAGTCCCAAAAACAAAAAAACCGGGGCCCTTAACGTGCTTTCCGAGGCTCGGAGAATACTTGGTATGTAATGGGTAACAAAATATTGCTATAAATTACCTTAATCCTAGCTTTAAAAAAATCTTAACTATAACTCATTCTAGTGATCAAATGAACAGTATCATAAAATTAGAAAGGTTTGCTTGCTCTTACAATAACGGATGTACCTAATATTATAATTTTGCTTTTCTTTCTACAGCTGAACTCTAAAATATAACAGAACATTACATTAATTTTAGAATTTATTACAAAATATGTTTTGATTTTGTACCAAAATAGACGGCCTCATGAAACGCATACATCGGTACAGTCAACCGATTAATCCAAATATTTTTGGAACGCTGAAATTTATTTTCATTTTTGACACTTACGTAATAATAATACTCTATTGGTCATGAAAAAGAATATTGATAATATATGATAATATTTTGAGGCAGTAACTTTATGTTTTTTTTTGTATATCAGTTTCCTAATGAGCAGAATTGAACTGCTATGGGACTAAACATTAAATGCCTAGCCTTTTTTATGTAATGGAAAGACAAGGTCTTTTGGCCACTCATGCACAGGCTGACCTTGCAAAGCAGCTTAACCTTGAAGATCGGCCATTGGCAGAGACAGTTCATCTTTTTGAAAGCCAAAAACTACCCACTGTTGTTGAAAATGTAATTTCTACACTATTATTGTAATTTTATTGTTGTTATAAAATTTTGTTTTTTTTGCATGCTGGGTCTATCGCATCATATTATACACTATGCTTGTATCATATTGCTTGTATTATTAGGATAAACAGTTTAACAATTGTAGAGCCAACAAATAAATAAATAAAGCCTAAATATATTCTCACATCATCTCATTTTTCATCTAGATACTAAAATAGTACATAAACTAAATAACTAAAATATTGAATTAACCTTTGCTACTAAGCAACTTTCAGTTTGATAAAATTCGAAGCGCAAACACGTAGGTAAACTTTTTTGCCGTCGACCCCCCACAAAACCCCTCAGCTTTTTATTCCGTCTGTACTCAACATCAATGTTCAATAGTATTTACGACAACACGAGAAGTTTCTAAAATTATCGCTTTTAATATCAATTACTGAAGTTTAAATCAAAAGATATGCTTTTTAGTTCAAGGCGCGGTGAAGGTTGCCGTGTTTCCGTTTGTTCAACGGATGTAATCAAAATTGTGTGTCAAACGTAGAAGATGTTTATTTGGAAATCTGAAGATTCTTATTATAGGGGGCTTCTTAGGATGTTGGCAAGCTTATTGGGTTTTAATTGTGAGCGTCTGAGCACTACATAAAGGGCTTATTTCAATAAAGTCAAAATGCTACTTTCTTTTGTTAACTACTGAATTTTTTAACAGAAATTCCCAGTGTAGGCCAACACACCAGGAATTTCTGCTGTACTGTGGGTGCGTTTACAAATATTTAAAGTCACATACCTACTCAAATAGATAGGTATTATGTTTAATGTTTCTACACATAAAATCTTCTGAATTAAATTAAGTTTAAACTTCATAGCAAATCAAAACTTCATAAAAAACTGGGATTATTTCCTGATTACTCTAAAATTTAAATACTTTTGCAAACTGTAACTACGCAATCGTTCCTCACAAATCCCGGTTGACCTCTAAATACAATATTTAAACATTTAAAACACATAAAAGTAACATAAAATAAAACTACAATCGTTACATACAAGAAACATAAAACAGCCATTGATTCCAAAAATAAATAAACTATTTTAGTATATACGTTTGGCTTATTATATCATTCGTTTTGTATAATTTTCAATATCAAGGCCAAGGCCTCTTAATCGATAACAAGTTTTATGAAACAAATTCTTCTAAGAGTGTGGCTAATTTTAGTATCAACAATTTCTTCGTAGGCTATTAAAGAGTGGATAAGTAATTTATGGGAACTGTCTGAACGAGAATTTAGATTTCTCATGAAAGAAATATGGAACTGACTGAATGACTGGACTGTCTCTTTGATCAAGTGGTCTCAAGCGCGACCTTTAAGCATGAGGTACTGGGTTCGATTCCCGGGTCGGGCAAACAGCTATTGGATTTTTTCATCAGGAATTTCTCAGTAGCAGCCAAGGAGTCTGGATATGGGCCCGGTTGATGGTAATGAGCTCGCCCCCTATTACATGGGACTTAACATAAGTTCTGGCGTAATTTGGGTGTAATACAAGGTGTTGTTTTGCATCCTCGTCAAATTCAAGGAGGTAACTATTGCTAATGATTCTCGACCGGAATCAATAATAAAATATAAAAAAATACCTAGTATTTTTTTAAATTTTTTGTTAATATCGGAAATCGGTAAGTGTACACCAGCCGTATTTAAACGCGGCCCGTCTAATACTATCCCAATAACCGCGCTTTCACACACACAAACAAACGCAGACGTTTATTCGATAAACGGGTGATTCTCCTCTTTGAGAAGGGCTCCATTCTGAAATAGTGTCAAATTAAAACAACTTAAAAAAGCAGAGTTTATTATTATCGACCAGGTATGGTAATTTATATTGATTATTTACGTCTTCTATGACAACCTCCTGAATTTTGACGAGGTTGCAAAACTACACCTTGTATAAGGTACACCTCTGCATCATCCTTCGGCGATTGGAGACGGGACGTTACGTAATGTTATTGACCAATGAAATTGCTATTTTCAAGATATTTTTAGGTACGTTACTTACGTTATGTTTTTCCGGATTTCCCCTTTTCCTAATAAGGACGTTATACTTGCATATATTTGGGGGATGAGCTAAGTATTATAAGTAGGTATTTTCTTGGCACTTGTGCCAGTTCTGTTATCTATTAATAATTTACTACTACTATTATTTCCTTTATTGATTTTTCGAACTTATTGATTACATTTTTAAATATAAAATTCAAATAAAAAAACCGGTCAAGTGCGAGTTGGACTCGCGCACCGAGGGTTCCGTACAAACCTGTGGGTATATAACTTTTTTTTATATGACGAAACTAAAAATTTACGGTTTTCGTAATTTTTCCTATATCTGTACTATAAGACGTGACTTCGTACAAAATTTCAAGATTCTAAGTTCACGGGAAGTACCCTGTAGGTTTTGATTCCCGTGCGAGTTTCGAAAATTTGCGGAAATTTGCGGCCTAAGTGGCTGTATCTTTTGATTGCGTTGACTTAGAAGGTTGATTTTTCTACAGCTTCCAGGGACAGTAGAACTAAGTATCATATAGAAATTTCAGTTTGATACCTCCACGCGTTCCTGAGAAAAACGGTCTTGACAGACGGACGGACGGACGGACGGACGGACGGACGGACGGACAACAAAGTGATCTTATAAGGGTTCCGTTTTTTCCTTTTGAGGTACGGAACCCTAAAAACATTAAAAAGTATAAAGAATAGTAGCCCACCGGTATCGGGAACAGGGTCCAAGCTACCGGCGGTCAGGGCTCCAGAGAGAGGAACCTCCTAAAAATACGAGCCGTGTCCAGGAGTACCGCTTTCTGAATCAAGCCCTTGATCCAGCTAACGAGAGCTTCCTCAGGTATTGATCCAGGCTCTTGGCAATTAAGCCATTGGCTGAAACGACTATCGGCACAATGATTGCCGAGTCCACTTCCCACATGTCGACAACCTCGCGAGCCAAGTCAAGATACTTGATTTGCTTATCTTTCTCGGCTTTCACGATGTTCCTTCCCGTCATGCGGGACCGTTATGTCAACAATCATTGCGCGCCGCTCTGATCGATCCACCACCACTATATCAGGCTTGTTGGCCACAATCTACTATTATTTATTATTAAATACTCTGTATTGCTTTTTACAACAGTTTTGTATCTGTGGTACCTACCAACTTCTAACAGTATACTCTTCATTTGCCCAGCCTTTTCCCAGCTATGTTGGGGCCGGCTTCCAGTCTAGCTGGATGCAGCTGAATTCCAGGATCTACTGCATAGCTGATCTCCACAACCCAAATAGTACTTGGTGATACGATAGCCCTTGGTAAGACTGGTTGTCAGACTTTCGGGCCACTGACTACCTGCAACGACTGTCAAAGATCTACAAATGACAGCCGGGACCAACGGCTTAACGTGCTTTCCAAGGCACGGAGGAAACTCGCTATGTAATGGGTGGTCACCCTCCACGGAGCAACCTAAGCATGCGCGGCTTAACCTGTAGATTGATCCGAGCGGCTGGTATTATTTAGTCACGAGCTCCTCAAACAACATACTGCGATCACCAATGTGTGTGTCGATGCCGATGAATTCAATAATTAGAACAACTATGTCATTGGAACATTGCAAGGTCCTGCAAAAATAATGTGATACAATTTACGACATGAACACATTTTCCCTGTTGGTTTTAGCAGCATTTTCTTCCGGGACAACAGCAATGAAAACGTTGGAAGAGCAACAGGAAAAATTGGCCCGTAAATTATTACAACCCAATCACATTCCAATATGTTTTAATCAAAACAAATGTTGCTAACTGCGTTATAAAAACTGTTAGTAACATTGTTTTATACGATTGTAGACATTAATTGTGTTTGTATAAGAGACATTACGGCTTGCGTAGTAGTTACATATGGTTTGTCTTGCCATTAATAAATTCGGTAATTGTTTATTTTAGTTTGTTTTAATCTTTATTTCTGTACGGCAATAGAGCTTTCACCACAAAACCGAGCGTAAGCAGAACTGATGTTACAAAAAAAAAATTGAAAAAGGAGAAAATAATAACTTTATTTTCTCATAACATAACATAACATAACATAACATCACGCCTGTAATCCCCGAAGGGTTAGACAGAGGTGTACACATTTCGCCAGTTATATTTAAGTCCCATGTAATAGGAGGCGACCCTATTGCCATCAACCGGGTACAAATCCAGGCTGCGTGGGTGCTACTGAGAAATTCCTGTTGAAAAAACCCAATAACACTTTGCCCGACCTGGGAATCGAACACAGAACCTCAGAGCTCAGCAGTCGCGCTCGCGACCACTAGAACAATGAGACAGTGTATCATTTTATTTTCTCCATTTCGAAAAAATCTTTGACAAACAATATTTCTTTGTACAAACCAGTCTCAGACGTATACAGCCTGTCTTTATCCTTGTTTAAAGAGTGGAATATTGATGACGATAGATGAGCAACCTCGTATGGCTCTTATCTACACGAGATCAAGAAGAAAAATACAATTTCTCATCATGCCATTATTTTTAGCATACCGATACGAATAGCTATAAACTGTGGCTTTCAAAACCCACAACTGAACCACATCTAATTTTAACTTTATCGATTGATCTAACCGCACTGTAACTCGTTTATAGTTCACGTTGAAAGCATAATTGGTACTCAAATATTAAATAACAGTAAGCTAGGGAATGCGGTGGCGAATTTAAATTCATGATTTTCATTTTGTTTTCGGCGTGGATATTTGTTTTATAAATGTTAATTTCATTATGATTGGATGTCAAAGAGGTGGAGTTCGTGGCTAAATAATAACAGCCACTTGGATCAATGTTCAAGTAAAGCCACGCTTGCCTGGGTTAGTCTGTGAATGGGTGGCCACCCATTGCATACCGAGTTACTACCGTGCCTCGGAATTACGTTAAGCCGTTGGTTCTGACTGCCATTTGTAGATCTTTGACAGTCGTTACAAGTAGTCAGTTTCCCAAAAGTCTGACAACCAGTCTTACCAAAGGGTATATATCCAGTACTAACTGGGTTGTGGAGGTCAGATAGGCAGTCGGTGGTCCATGCGAGATATTGGTATTCTGACGACCCGAATGGCGCAGCGGTAGTGAGGCTGCCTTACTTTCATAGGGTTCCGGGTTCGAATCCCGGTAGGAGCAAGTGTTTGTGTGATGAGCATGGACATTTTCCGAGTCATGGATGTTTATAATTTTGTATAATAAGTATGTATTTACAAACAAAAAGTATCTATGTAGTATATCAACTATCTGGTGTCCACGACAAAAGCCTCGTTGCTTAGTGTGGCACTAGATGGCGCTGTGTGTAATGTCCAGCGATATTTATTTATTTATTATTTTATTTATTCAGCTGCATCCAGTTAGCCTGGAAGTCGACCCCAACACAGCCTTTTCCTTACTATATCTAACTGTAACTACTAACCGCTATCTAGTGACCATCCATCTTCGAATCTCATTGCAGGCACTATTAGGTACAATAATACCCTACGAATGCCTACGGAAATGGGGTGCGTGCCCCATTCTACGCCAGACCACATGGCACCCACAACCACAAACAGTAATTACGCTGGTATTTGCCATGCTACACGTTCATACGTAAGTACATAGGTGTAACAGTAGGTAGTCGATCAATACGCCTCACTGATTGTCTTGGAATTGCAGGCGAATAGCACTCTCTTGCTGGCATTGTTAATAATTATTGGTTAAGGTTACATAAAATAACGCCTGTAATCACCGAAGGGTTAGGCAGAGGTGTGCCTAATAGTACACCCACATTCTACCAGTTATGTTTTAAGTCCCACGTAATAGGGGGCGAGCCTATTGCCATGAACTGGGCACAAATCCAGACTCCGTGGCTGCTACTGAGAAATTTCTGATGGAAAAACCCAATAACACTTTGCCCGACCCGGGAGTCGAACCCAGGACCTCATGCTCAGTAGTCGCGCTTGCGACCACTCGACCAAGGTATGTGCATAATTGAAGTTTTTTTTTCAGTATAATACTCTTTAGTTAGGTTCGTAGTTATTCATATTACCGGTTGACTCTTGAAACTGAAACCCAAAATAGGTACTTAAATGTTTTGAGTAGATACTAGCGTTAGGCCACCGCTTTGCTCGCGTGAAGGTCGGGAGCAATCCCACGGGATCGTACGTGTCCTAAGTCTGTCTATTTCTGTGCCAAGCATCCAAATCTGTTCAGCTGTTAAGGCATGTAAAGGTTACAGACCGAGTTACCTTCGCATTGATAATATTAGTATGGATTTGTATGTATTTCCTATCTAAGAAGTTCAAAATACGTGGTGTTCTATCGTACTTATCTTTTCAGCTTTATTTCCTAAAAACAGTGTCTAGACTGTATTCACTAAGCTTAGTGGAATACAGCCTTTTAATTTTTTCCAGAGTCATCATCATCTACCTAGCCTTTTCCCAACTATGTTGGGGTCGGCTTCCAGTCTAACCGGATACAGCTGAATACCAGTATTGTACATGGAGCGACTGCCTATCGGACCTCCACAATCCAGTTAGTACAGGGTAATACGATACCCATTGGTAAATAATTGATAAAAGTGGTTGTCAGACTTTCGGTTCACTTATTTACCTGTAGCGACTGTTAAAGATCTAAAATTTTCAGCCGGGACCAACGGCTTAACTTGCTTTCCAAGGCACGGAAGACACTCGGTATGTCATGGTCACCTATCCACCTAGGCATGCGTGGCACCCGCACTACCACGTTATTTAACCACAAGCTTTTCCATGTATTTTTCCAGAGTATCGAGCGAATAAATTTAAGATTCAGTAGACGCTTAATGAAGCGTCTACTGTCAATGTTTATTGGCAATTGTCGAGTTTCGGTTTGAAGACCCTTCCAACTTCCTTTTCTCTGATCAGCAATGCACTGAGAATAGCCCTCGTATTGCATGTGTTCACTGGCAGCAGTAACTACTTCTTATTTGGGTCAACAATCAACTGGTTTGCCGACCTATAATAAAAAAACCATTTTCTATTAAAGGTCAACGCTCAGTTTTATAAGTTAAGGAACAGCATCGCCAGAACTCGAGCCATTCGAGACGGAACTCCATCTGCAACGCAAAATTATTATGGCATCACCTCGGGTGGAGATCAGCTGGTAAAAATAACAAAATCGGCTCAATCCATAGGTATACGCCACAGACAGATACAAACGTTAAACGTAATACACCCCTTTGGTTTCCGCCGGGGGTTTAAAATGAGCCCAGGCGGTACTGATTTCATGCAGTAGTGTACGTGTAACTATACGTTAACCTTTACACCGCAGTCAACGTTAATACAGGGTGTGCCATGTCTCAGCATAGCATTTATTAGGTTTAAAAAACTCCCATTTTAAAGCGATAAATCTCTATTATTTATAGAAGTGTCGGGGCTACACGCGCCATTGTGAGTCGTAATTAGTGTTGTAATAAAAATTTGTTGCTGTACCAAGTTTATGTGCCCACTGAGCAGATTCTGTGGTTGTGTGGAAAACTGGCGGAATGTAAAACTTTTGGGTGTGAAGTTTGTTATTATTTTGTTTAAGTTAATCATTTTTTCTACATAATTTAAGTTTACCTTCAGAGCGGTCTCAGACGTATACGCAGAAAAATACGCTGGTATTTTTCTGCGCGATTTTTTTCAGCGCGAATAAGCTTGTATCGGTTTACGCGTGTATACGAGTTTTGCTCTTGAAAAATGAAACGCTCGTACACGCGCTCATTGCAAGCGATTCTAAACTTGATTGTTGGAATAAAAGTTAACTCATAACTTCTTTATTCTTGCTTGTCCGAACATGGCCCAAAGGACATAATGAGATTTATAAAAGTCAATGAGATTACGGTACCTTTTAGAACAACGATTTTCCTTCATGCAAGGAGAGTTCCTATTTAGGGTGCTGCACAGCCCATGAACCATGTGTGTTTATACACACACAATACACAATATTTCTTGGTTAGTTTTAAATTTTATTATATATTTGCTTTTTTATATTTTGTATTGTGTACTTGTGGCGTGTGCCAATAAACGTTTTTTCTTTCTTTTTTATCCGTCAGTGCATCGAGTTCTAAAAGCCAATCAGAGTTCATACTATTATATCATCGTAATTCGCGATTAAACCAATCAAAGCAGGTTTTTTTCGAAAAAAAATTGCTTAGCTTTGCTTTTTTTTGTATAATCCAACCAAGTGGTGTACAGTTGGCAACGTACGTACGTTTCCAACTGTACACAAAAGTTCGCTAAACTTCTGAACTAACTAAGTAATTAACGCTGTAATAAAAGTGACCGCAACATTATAAATTTTCCGTGCCGGAGGGACGGCCCGGTTCAGTCCGGTCCGTGTTAAAACTGCTGTAATTTGTTGAACTTTCAGCAGTTTGTGGGCACTTACTTAATAATTAAGGCTGAAAATAAATATTCTAAGTTAGAATAGAGTTCTAAAATTCGAAATTCTATTAGCTGACCTGCTAAATTTACATAAGGTTTAAGGGCACCGCTAAAACCAACGGTAAAATGGTTACCTCGTATTCAGTACAATCATCATTCTGAACCCCCTCACATATTATGTAGAAATATTTCATATGTAATTTAAAAAAAAACTGCTTTTCCATACATTTTGACCATGTAAGTATTTTTGTAGGAAACAGCTGTTTTTTTTTTTAATAACCGATGAAAAATTTCAATGCGGGGGGTTCAGAATCATCATCATCTTCCTGCTCTTGTCCCATTCATTGATGTACTGATTACCTTTCACCCTATACAAGGGAGTCTGCCTGTCTTATCTCTGTTGGGGTCGGCTTCTACTGCCAACCTGACTTCCACAACCCAGTTACTGGTTAACACGATACTCTTTCGAAAGACAAGCGGTCAGACATTCGGGTTTCTGACTACTCGAAACGACTGTCAAAGATCTACAAATGACAGCTGGAACGTGCTTTTCGAGGCACGGAGCGTCTCCGTATGTAATGAATGGTATCCAATCCATGGAACAAACTTGATACGTATTGTGTAACCGTATAGATCAAGCAACTAGTGCAATAATAACAGCAACAGAAAATTATGTTTTTCCTACTCCTCCGCTATTATTTTCTGATTAAATTCGTTACGGAATCCAAGACAGTTAAATCGTTTCTCTGGGACTTCGTCGAGTTTCAGTGTCTCGGCGCTTTTCTGGTGGTCGCCTCTGTTGATTCTGGCTTTCAGGACTTGCAGTGGTTTAGGAATTGTGTGGCGAGCTGGTCTTAATAACAGTAACAGTATCAGTAACAAATAGGTCAATGGTGATGTTTATCCTTTAAACAACAACAGCATTGATTGTTTTTATGACGTAACAGATGGTAAATCCACTGTTCTATTATAGATCATTGTCCTTGCAAGCCCAAACAATGGTCGGTTCTGGCAAAACCCCAAGCATAATTATTGAACTTATCATTAAATTGACAGGATGATTATTGATACTAGGTAGGTAGGTATTTGGTCTGATACAATGCACCTGAAGAGAGTGTGTTTATTTATTTAGGATCTCCAACAAAGGATGTACACACAGTTCATGGGAAATAAATTATGGATGACAAAGTTATCACGTAGGTGTACTCATTCCCTTACAGGAGACCACAGCATGCATAATAGAATTACCTACATCTAAGCATTGCTAAAAAAATCAATGCGCAATATGCGATGCTAAGTAATGTTAAAATACTTATAAAATACATTTAAAAAGTTTACAAGAATTAAAATAATCTAAGACCGCATTCGTGAACAATTTTGTCATTGA
The DNA here is from genome assembly GCA_964057025.1 of Standfussiana lucernea. Classification (NCBI taxonomy): domain Eukaryota; kingdom Metazoa; phylum Arthropoda; class Insecta; order Lepidoptera; family Noctuidae; genus Standfussiana; species Standfussiana lucernea. Next base: position 11,809,199 of record OZ059804.1, read on the forward strand.
AAATAAAATTTAAATTTAAGATTGTGTTAAATACTATAATCATATAATTAGCTTGGATAATATTTTTTTGCGAACTAAAAGAATTTTTCAACATCGCCACTATGTACCCTGTACGTACATAACATAACATTACGCTTATAATCTACTAAGGGCTGGGCAGAGGTGCACTAAATAGTAAACCCATAATTTCGCCAGTTATGTTAAATTCCCATGTAATCCCATATTACGAGCCTATTGTCATCATCTGGGCACAGATCCAGACTCCATGGCTGCTATTGAGAAATTCCTTATTTAAAAACTGAATAACACTTTGCCCGGCCTGGAAATCGAAACCAGGACCTCTTGTTCAGCAGCCGTGCTTGCAACCACTGGGCCAACGAGGAGGTATATATGCCTATTAATCGAGAAAAAACATAATAAATACAAGATTTGTAACTAGAATTATTATTTAAAAGTCTATTGCAATATTAGCAAGGGTTTAAGCAAAGGTATTTTCAATACACCTCCTCGAAAACTGGCTCTTATCGCACTACGATTACCTAACCTAACTAACTAACTACCTTACTTATGACTTACTTATCTAACTTGTTTATGAATTCTGCTGAAACTATTGTAATAGTGTAATTAATTAAGCGCAAAATTGTACATAGTATTTATCTACATGTTTAAGACCTTTCTTCTTTTTTTCATTGTCATTTTGTTCTCATCTAATAAATAATAGAGTTAAAGTAAATTAGGTATATTATTATCATAATAAATTAACTATTTTTTTCACTAATTTAAAAAAAAACATCGTATGTTAAATATTGTTTAAAAATTTGTTGTCCAAATATGTACTTAGTATTAGAACACATCGCCTGTGATACAGGTTTATCCTAGTACAGGCATCTAACTCTGTTTTACCTACATTATTTCTAAGACTTATGTTGTATTGTAAAAAAAATTAACTTTGAATAAATTGAATTGAAATTGAATTGATTAGGTTCAACATGCTATGGATTTCACCGTCGTGGTTTTCTTCTTATATTCCCGCACTACAGTGCGGAAATAAAAATTCCACACGTGGTGAGGCAGCTCGCCCCCATACGCATTTTTATTTTTCATTTTTTTTTCTATTCCATTGAATCAATTTGGACATTGAACAAATTTGGACTAAAAACTAAAACCAAATATCGAATGGTGTGAAAAACGTCGTTTGATACACGTGGGCATTTGTTACTGCAGTTCTCGGCTCCATAACAAACTTTCCCCACTTATATCAAAATGTACTATTCTTCACTTTAACGGGTATAACTCTACCTAAATCATTTTGCCGGGAAAGGCAGGAGAGAAAATTGTCAGAAACTTTTTTTTTTATCAAAACTTACTTTTGAGCCTCGTGATGACCATCGCACCTTTACAAACTCAGACTCAAGTATGACTCAAGGCTAGCTTTTTCCTGGAATTCATAAGACAGCAAGCATTTAATTACCAAACTGTGTGTACCTTCTTTTTGAGTTGGAAAATTCTCACGGATATCCTCCTTCTGGGGCGAGTAGAGGGTTATGTCGGACTCTAACCGACTAAAAACCCACTGTTCCTACTACTACCATGTGCCAGGGCCCGGAAGATACAAGTACTAAGTAAGACTGGTATGAGCGCGCCATTCCCGGCGGGCCCCATCACCAAGTGCGGCTTATCCAGCGACCGCACGTTTTCCTTGAAACTGTGCGT